>JAEBDU010000099.1:1180354-1237160 GCA_016802625.1 Heliconius numata
GACTGCAGATAGGAGACTACCTAATAGCAAGATAGATACACCTGTATCTATCGACTTTGCCTTTAGTTACTTTCCGATCTTTCAGTACATATGTCTATAGATGAAGTGCGTTTGCTAAATAAATATAAAGAATTGGTAAACAATAACATATAAATATTTTTTCATTTAGTTTATATTTTATAACGTAAGTGAAATATTTGATGTGACGGCAGATGGGAGACTACCTAATAGCAAGGTGTATCTATCGACTTTGCCTTTAGTTACTTTCCGATCTTTCAGTACACATGTCTATAGATGAAGTACGTTTGCTAATTACAAAGATTTCTTAAACAATAACATATAAATATATTTTAATTTTGTTAATATTTCATAACGTAAGTGAAATATTTGATGTAACGGCAGATGGGAGACTACCTAATTGCAAGGTGTATCTATCAACTTTGCCTTTAGTTACTAAAGTTTAGTTGTATGAATTATTATAATAATTAGTTGTATGAAGATTATCGAAGATGCTTAATTTGCGTAATTATTTTTTATATATGTATTTAATATCGCTTTATTCTTCCCATTTAGGTACGTAGATCGATGTTTAATTTCTATCACTGTTTTAAATTATGTGTACCTGAATGTTTAACGATTTTTTTATTATTCTAGAATTTAAAAAACTTGTGCTGACAGAAAGATATGTGGATTGCTTCCCACCTGCTAAGGTTTGTGTGCTTTTGTTGTTTTTTGTTTGTAACTGCTTGATGCTATAGTTTAGAAAGTACAGCTTCAATTTGATAATCGTACCTTGTTCGCAATTTATCCTGTATTTATATAATTATGAGTATGTCATGATTTTAATCTATTTCCTTCCTTTTATTTTTAGCATTCACTGTTATATCTGCGGCATGCTTGAGGTTGTAAGTATGTATATTAAGATTTTTTGTTACATTAGGATTACTATCTACTATATTCTCTAGTTTTTTAATTAATTTAGCATTCGGGACTGAGCAAAAAGAAAATAATAGACGGCAGTTAAGAGTTTGATTATCTAAACATAAAGTCAATTGCTTACTTTGTCTTTAGATAGTTTCCTGGCTGTTGTTCTATGCATTCATCATTGGAAGACTGAAGATTTTATGAATATTTGTCATGTTGATGTGGTTACGTGTTCGGCAGTCGAGAGATTACTTCAGGTCGAGGTGTGTCGCTTTACTTCAGTCTTGAGTAATTTCTTGGCTCCTGTTCTACTGATATGCGACACAGTATTTTTAAGAAAAAAAAAGGCATATAAATAAAAATCCGTAATGTTCTTTAAGAATTGAGATCGAATTTGCATTGGCAGGCAAGAGAGTTTCCATGTAGTGAGAAAAAAAGTAGCCTTTTTTTGGAATCTTTCGTAGTTTGTGAAGGACAGATTTGCAAAATGAACAGCGGTTGATGTGTTATGGTGATATTGTTTTTTTTGTATAAATGTAAATTAAAAAGATTATTGTGTGAAAATATATTTTATATACATAGAATTGAGATTTGTAGTTCATATATTTGATTCTTAGAACATAGTAGTGTAGCTGTAGTATTCGCTTTTTATACCATTGTATTTTTTTTGTATCTGGTGTCCACTTTAGAATTTCTACATACTTAAAATTATTCTTCAAAAATGTTAAAATACCTTTGCATAAAAAATCATTAACGACCTTGCAAATTACAAATTTTTTTACTAAATTAATTATGAAATATAATGATATAAATATATTAATTTAGAGTCATTAAATAAGTAGACTATTTATAGCTTATAATAAAATTCAAATATAGGTTCCCGAAATAGTCAGTTGCGGACAGCATCTAATAAAGGTGCATATTGAATCTGTCTCTAAATAGTCTCTTCGACAACTACCAGGTCTGGTACTTTACATTTGTTTAAGAAAATATTTTTATAGCCTGTTCATTTGTAGATTTTAATATAATTGCTAATTAGTTTCATAGATATGAGAAATATTAGAATAATTTATTTTATAGGTGTAGTATTAGATTTGCTTCTAAAATAATAAATTTTATTTTAGTTTTCATAAATAAGATATACGATTTAGTGTTACAATCATTTTTATTTTTATTTACAGATATCTTCAGGCAGTTTTATACAAGTAAGTCTTAAGATTGGCAGATAAAAATAATATAATCAAATACTAAAATTTTCTCCTCCCAAAGGTAACTATTACACTAGAATATACTTATATTTGTACAAACGATTTTATTTTTAGCAACGTATATTTATTTCGCCCGCTTATACTAATTATTACTTTATAGCCAAGTTATACAAAATCTTTACATAAAAAAGTAGCCTATATTAATGTTAAGTTTCATCTAAACCCATTAAGAAGTTTTCGTGAAAGTGGAACAAACCTCTATACTCACGAATCATTTTTAATATTGGTAGGATTATAAAGATAAGGCTACGGCCAGCACATACGGTATTCAAGCCCCCGCCTCTTGGAAGTCATCTTGTTACAACTTATTTAGGTGGTCATCTCTGTTAAGACTTTTACAAATTTCCCATACTTTTGCATACCGGAAATTTTGCTAAGAAGACTATTAGCAAGAGCGTTCATAAATGTTTTATTAAATATTTTAATCTATTTTAAAGTGAGTATAGAAAAATATTTAAGAAATAAAGATCAATTATTCGGTTGCCATTTATTTTAAGTACTGTAATTTTTTTCCGCTATTTTTCACAAGGAAGCAGTTTAACGCCAAAATTGGCTTAACACTATCAATACAAAGGTATTAGGTCTAAGAGTTATCAGAGCGGCGAATCACTTTGAGCGTTATCATTGAATTATAAACTTGGTAATCTGTCAGGTATGAAATGACAACAGAATTTATTGCTAAAATAAACACGCTAAAACTATTTTGCAACAACAAGCTACGACATATTTTTAGTTTATAAAATAATAAATAAATAAAATATGGATTGCAAATATTAATTTAAAGTTAATAAACACTATAAAAAATAATTTGGCCGCAGGTCACTTTACCGGTATAGGGTTTAGATTTAATTAATTTTTATTTTATTTTTTTACGTAACGCGAACAGACAGAATTATTCTTGTTAATAGAAAAGTTTTATATGTGTAATAGTACAGATGACGCGAGCGAACCCGCGAGCGGAACACTTGTTAGAACTAAACTAATAACATAAATTGATAACGCGTTAACCCATGTCGTCGACCGAGATAAAAATATCCTATGCCTATTTAAACTATTCATATAATTTTTTTATCCAAATCCGTAACACGATTCTGTAGCAAATAAAATAAAATATTTTAAAATCATTATTTTAGTATAATTGTAATAGATAGATAAAGTAAGTTAATTAAACTTTTTTTAACTTCACATAGTATTCCGTTCACATAGCAGAGTGGGCAGAGGGAACCTGGGAACCTAGTGCTAAGATATTTTGTTCCCATTAAAACACTTCCGTTTCCCATTTTCCGCTGAATTCTGGAAGTATTGCATGTGGCGGAACTCAACGCCGTGCTTTGCCTCGACGCCAGCGAAGAATTTAAATTTTAAATATATCTTTTCCTTGAGTGGGAAATGAACTCACAACCAGTTGCGTATAAAGTCACACGCATGTGCTCCTGCGCCAAGACTGGCCGAGGCGAAGGTAAAGATTTAAATAATCGCTATATCGACGAAATATACGATAGTGTCGTCAGGAAATCCAGATAGAAAAGAATAGGAAATGGATAATACGATTAGAAACTCTTTTCGTTAATAACCATAGAGTTACATTTACATATATTATGAACATTATCATTTATTCTTTTGCTGAATGTATTAAAGTATAAATTAACTATTTTAAGCAGTTGGTAAAAGTAATAGGATAGGATCGGCCGCTAGTGCACACATGCATAATTATTTGCATAATTAACAGAATGAATTGAACTCTAGTAGGAAGTTAAGAACATAAAACCGTCAGGTTAATTAAATTCAATTAATGTAAATCTTTTTTGCTTACAGACAGTAGCCGATATGTGAATTTACATATTATACATTATCTTTAATTAAAAAGAGTATAAAACATTTGGCTCTCCATTATAGACCACACCTATTTAAAATCGAGAAAAATATACAGATTTTTAATACTAACATAACTGTAGTTATGTTAGTATTAAAAAATATTATTAATAAAAAAAAATTTATAAATTAAAAATAATGTAATAGTAAATAAAATATCACAAATCAATTAAATATTAAACAGGTATGAAACTGTAGAATGTGTTTGGATTTACTTTTTATTTTTTAAAATTGTAGGTACGAGTAGTAGACAGGGATAACTCTCAAACAATTACTTAAGTTTTTTTTATCTTTCTGTGGCGCTGCCTCCTCCTCCTCTAATTATAATAACTAAAAGTTACATGTGAGATCTGACACAATCTACGTGGTATGGAAGTCAGGTCTTCTCAGATAAATGGACTGTTCAACGCAAAATGGTCCAGTAGTTCCTAAGATTAGCGCGATTCAGCAAATAAATAGTTATACTCTTTCAAGACAAACTCGACCTAAAAACCACCTCGTTTCATAGAGGACATTGATACTGCACCCACTATAGAGTAATAAGAACTTATATAATAAAAAAACATGGACCAATATTGATGGTACGTAGGTATCTATATTTGAACGTTCATTTCTTGCAATTTACTCTCAATATTGCAGTAACACGAGGCAACGAGGCAAACAGCGGGAAGCGCGATAATTGGATTAAAACTAAGTGATATTATATTATATCATATGTTTGTGAAATTACTAAGTAATTGTAAATTGTTCTAGTAAACAGTGAGGACATGATGGCGCGTCTGCGTGTAAGTGTATTAAACCTAATAAAGTGCCTTAGCACCAATTTTTTTTATAGTTTTTTTTGATTCTTTCTTCTTCTTCCTGGCATTAATCCCGGCTATTACCAGAGTCTGCCTTCCTCAACCTACTCCACTTTGCAAGGTCTTTTGCGTCCTCGGTGGTTAGTTTTTTTTTATTCTTTAACATGTTAAATTATAAAGCTGAAAAGTGTGTTTGTGTTAATTCGCCAACTTTAGGAGATAAATTCGAAAAGAAACGTCATTGTTTCAGGAAGTAATAATTAATATAAAAAAAATTAAGAAGAATGTTGAATGTTATTATAGACTTAATACCTTTTTTGTCTAATTGAAAACATCTTTTTGTATTTAGTTGTCTAACTCTTTTTTTCCTCTATTTTTTGAGTATTTCATTGACAAAGCTCCCCCAATTTTCGAATACACTTACATAACACTGCACGAGACAGTGTGTATTTCGGTAACTCAACGGTCAATTTACACCATTGAGCCCCAAATGAGGATCGCACCCTTAATCATCGAATTTATTTTTCACAATCGGCCTCGAATGAAATATCCTAAATGTTATTAAATAATTTACACATTTAATTGTAACTTTGATAGTCAAATTATGAAATACATAAGCGGACTTCCTGGTACTTTGATATTTAGCGTTTTTTTTCTTTTTTGCCTAGATGCCAGAGCGAGGAAACAAGAATATTAATAAATAATAATTTATATCTTCTAGTACGATGACGGTAGTAGTAGACGGCCACAATATATTTATATTGCTTAAGATTTACCCAAGGCTCCCTCTGTCTATCCTCTGTCCACAAATTTTGAAAAATTATCAAATTTCCAAATACAAAAAAATTAAAAAATAAACACACAAAACGATTAAACTTATTAAATTTCGTCCCACATTGTATATCTGTAGATACGTTATGTCTATACAATAAAAAAAAGTTTATTAAAATTTTAAAAACATTGAATTCAATTTTATTGTTAAAAAATATTTTTTGTATTTTCTAATGGTTGAAGATTTTTAATACAACGTACTCGTATAAGCAGTTTAAATATCTAATAAATAAGATAAGTTAATTTTACTTTAATTTAAATTAATGAACTTATAAAATCTTGTAATCTGTTGTAAAATATTCTGTTCTATTAATTTTTACTGGATCCACATTACAATATTATAAACAAATAATCTTACCCATAAAAAATAGGCATAGTAGAGTTTGCAATTTTCTTCTTGTTAGCATTTTAAGCAGTTCGCATAGAAAAATCACTTTACAAAGTTTATTTAATGAAAAAAATATTTTATTATGTTTTAGTTCCATGTTTAACACTATATCATTATAAATAAATTACATTACTATTTAAATTATTTAAATTAGGCAAAGCACATTTTTTTTATTAACAGACTATTTACACATTGAATGATAAATAAATATATTCATTCTACAATAATAATGATATACACACAAATAATAATAGTGTTTATGTCTAACTATTGTATATATTAAATACCGGGAGAACTGGTTATTCGTGTTTTATATAAAACGGAAAACACGTACACTCGCAACGAAGTTACGCGCCAAACTGCTTCGATAACGATTACGATTATTTTCATGCTGAAGAAAATCTTGGTCTTGAAAAATTGACGTAGAGCCATAACTCACATTTTTTTAAATTAAATTTACATTATATTATGTATTTTTTTATTGTAAAATATATTTTTTTTATTAATAAAAAAGAAATAATTAAACTGTATATTTTTTGTAGGTGATAAATCTGTTATACCTATTTCATTTTTATTTTATTGTAGGGCGCTTGTATTGAAAATGATATCTGTATTTTATTTTCTTTCAAGTATTATAATATGCTTATATTTTAAGTTCAATACTGAATATTAAGGAAGTACGTACGAGTATATAAATAAACTAAATATTAACAATTATTATTAATCTGTCATGTAAATATGTAGTAAAAATATTTGCAACAGTTATCGTTCATACAACAAGTTGGAAAAGTGAAGAATTAGATGAATGGAGCGAAGAAGATCGAGAAATAATAGGTGCTTCTGAAATTGTAATATAATAAATCGAAAATCCAGATTATTTAGTTATTCATAAAACATGTTTACATTGTGATAAAAAGTGTGGCCGAACTCAACGCCGCTATTTGCTTCGACACCAAAGCGAAGAAATGGAAATATAAATTTAAATATATATTTCATCTCCTCGAGTGGGCATCGAACGCACGACCAGTCGGTCTTACAGTTCCGCTTAGTGCCCCTGTGCCACGACTGGCCACTACGTTCTTTATTTACGTAGCCTATGTAATTGCAAGAAAATAACAAAAATGTGATCTGCTTATTATTATTTTTTTGTTAAATATATGAAGCAGGCCACGATGTTGAAGTAGTCTTTGTGTTTAAAAAAATAAATTTGAAATATTTTTTAAAACGTTATCCAAATATTTTGTTTTAAAAATTTCTTATTAAAATGATTTTTTATCTGAACTGAATTTGTATATCAACCTTATTAGTAAATCTAAAGTAACAGATTTACTAAAAGTTGTTATTCTTTTTTAAATCTCCACTTCCTTCGTATGGTTTATCTTTTACTGATAAAACTTGAGTATATTTTAAGACTGAGCTTTATGAGTGGAGTTATTAATAAATTTGTGAGTTGAAAACAGGCGCACACCAAATGTGGATAGATAGCAATGGATTCTGAACGCGATAAACGTTAAATATATATTCAATATTCATATGATATAAAATAAGTGCACTGTTGCCGGATGGCCATTTAACTATACTATAAGTTGTGGGCGGAAAAAGTAGGCGAGTCCTAAACTCGTAAGCCTACATCATAACATGAGATTTACTTTAAACTAATAAAAGAATAAAGCAATTTAAAATGATATATTTTTACAATCGTAATTTAGCACGGTGTACCCCACATATAGCAGGGTAGGCAGAGAGAAAAGAGAGAAGCCTATTGTCAAGACCAAATGCAAAAAGGTGTTATAGTTCCGAGGCCATTGTGGAGATTTCTATTCACGTATGCCGCTGGGACAAACGCATGCCATGAAGACCACTTTGTAAAGCAAGCGGGGTCTTAACATGGGGTTCCTTCTGTCGGTACCCTACCCAGCTACACTACCCAGCTATATCCTACAAACAAAGGTAAGATAGGTAAGCCAGGTAGGGGGACTAGCACAGTATCGACGATCCTGGAGGAAGATTAAGTAAAAAGCATGATATATGAAGAGATTGTTGGGAGCTAAAACAAAATTTTATTGTCGTATAGGAGTACTCGCATCCCACAGCACAGCCGATATAGTAAACTTTACTTAATCAACCAATTCTGTGATAATAGTTTTGCAAACAAAATTACTCGGAACGTCTGTGACCTAGTCGTATACAAATACCAATATTTACCCTTACCCTTACCCTTAGAATAAAACAAGCTTCAATATGTAATTGATAGTGAAATACAAGAAGTGAATAATTAATTTAAAATGTATGTATAATATTATTGTCAAAAGCATTATGTGAACATGCATTCAATATGTACCTAGAATTAAAATTTATTTTATAATTTTATAAATACTTATATATTTTTTGTAGTTTAGTAATTGTAAATATACTTATGAAGAATGTGTTTAATTAAATAAAAGATGAAAAAGGAAACAAGACAAACAAACTTATAGATAAATTACAATATTCTCCACTTCACCAACATGGCCAAGTTGGGACTGCATGCTCGCATCTATTGAAAAAACACTATCCAAAAAAGTATTTTCAATGAAAGTGTTACCAGAGTTTACTTGTAAGTATTTTAAATAATTTATTAGATTAGAAAATTGAAATATGATTAAATTCTGCCTGTCTATTGTGTATCTTCTTTTACTATTAACTATTCTTTATTAATTTATCATATGTAACAATAAAAATAATATTTAATGAGTTATAAACCTATGTTTGTGTATTTATAGTATATACACAAAACTTTATAGTATACAAAAAATCCAAGTAAAGTCCAAGAGCATGTAATTTGTATTAAAACATTAAGGAAAACTATAAACAAAATATATTAGAATGGTTTACTTTGAACTACAACTTTTCCATTTTCCTAAGTGTCTTTTTGTAATGGCGATGGCGTCATATTGATTTTCTTTTTCTGATATGTCAACTTTCTTATGTTCTGAACGTTTCTTATAAAATGAACTTAACGACCGTAAATATTGAAAGTAAATATAGGGACAGTGTTGCCATTATTTTATAAAATAAAATTGAGACAACTGAAAAAGAATTTTATTGTTAAATGTGTCAAGCACAAAAATATTTGATCTTGAAATACTGTTTCTCAATTTTAAATGTTTGAAGACATTTAAAAAAAAAACATTTTGAAGTTATTGTGTGTACTTTAAATGTATCTAACGGACATGGTAAATATAAAATAAATATGGACATAGTAAAATAAAAGAAATATGTTTAATATCTTTCTTCTAATCTTTCCTCTTTCCTCTTTGTGGAGGTATTGCGGTGTATGGAGTGTACATGAGTGTATTGGATGCATGTAGCATAGTGGTGGCACATCTGTCCTAATTGATAAAGTAAGCGGATACAAATGCGAGAAGACTAAACATATTTTATGACAAACAAAGCGGTTAAGGCATTATTTTTATAGAAAGCACCTGCGTCACTGAAATGATGCTTAATCCTGTAATAAATAAATTAATATTATGTCCTAAATCTGATAGGAATCGCTTCGATATCTTTACAACGGTCAATTAGTTTTATTTGCAAAAATATTTTGAATGAATAATAAAATTGAATTTTATTTCATTATCGGTTATATGCAGCCTGTCCGCATTTGTGACTGATTACTGAAGCGCTAGCAATTAAGATATTACAAGCTTTGGAATAATACCGTAGTTTTTTGCTTCATGCTGTATATAGCGGGGTAGACCGAGGGGACCTGGAATCTAATGTTAAAACTTTCCGCCGAATTCTGGATTTATTCGGAGCAGAAGTTTGAGATTAGCGCGTTCAACTAAGCAATCTTTTCAGGTTTATTTTTAATTTATATTAATATTGAAGTATAGACAGGTATATGGATAATTATAAGCTCCAAATACTTGTTACGTTATGGTTTATTTGTAATATTAATAGATGCCTGCTGAAAAATATCTAGCTGTAATATCTGTAGATAGTGGCACAATCAGAAAATATCTGACTGAGTTCAGAAATATAATTCTAGGTGAAATCCTTTGAGAGACCTTTTTTATAAGCATTAGTAATTTTAATCTCATTTCGCTCTAATTATTATAACCAATGGCGTTGACATAAGTCGTTGTGCACGTTTTCTTTAAATGAGCAGAAAGTGGAGATTGAAATGATTTATTGCAAGATTTTCTGTATAAATAACACAGATAAAAACATAATCAAATTATATATTATAATAAATATATAGGTAGTTAAATTTGTTTAATATATTAAGATTGATCTATTCAGTCAGAATTTTAATACATTTAATATACTCCATTATCTGATTTTTGATATAAAAATATTTTATACTCAAAACAAGGAAAAAATTATTTAAAAAACGGTTTTCCCTGTAGTAATACATTCACTACGAAACATTACTAAAACTAAGTTCTAAACCAAACAGTGCGTATATGATAATGCAGACAGTTTATAACGTTTAATCTGGGCTTAATGGATCAAACCAGTACCGATTACGAAATACTGCCTTTCTAAGCACCCAATCGATTTGAAGAACATGTATTGTATGATATGGCAGTTTTATACTTTTCTCTTATAACAATGTAAGTAAAGAATACCTAGTGTTAAGATATTCTGTACTCCGCTTTTTGCGCGAATGCGTGACTCGACGCAGCGCGTTTGTCTTGACAGAGCGAGAAATTTATAACGACTTATTACCCCAAATGTGGGTCGAACCCACAACCATAGCACTTCCGCTTACAGTCAAAGACTGTGTCACTGTGCCACGACGGTCTCATGGCACCTGTAAATTATAAGGAAAAACTTTTCATATTGCATAGTATTTCGAATTTTAACATGATCTATGCATTTCGCGTAGCAGACAAAGAGGATCTAGTGGCGGAAATCAACTCGCTTTCGTTATTTTACAGCACGGAAATTATAATACTTAAAAAGTATAACTTATTTAGATTTAAGATGTATCCCGCACATAGCAGATGGGCAGAGGGACCCTGGGAACCTAATGTCACGAACGACCACATGTGAGTAAAATATAATATTTCACTAACAACCGCCAACTCACAACCGCAGCGTTTACAATCAGAATCTATCTTACGTTTCGTAGTGATCTAAAACCAAAGAAATACTTTAAATAATAAATAACAACGTAGAGTTCTACCCACTAGACGATCATAGAACAGAGAGTCTTAACTCTAGGTTCCCAGGTTCGATCTGTCTACCCCACTATGTGCGAGATACAACGTGAAGCTAAAAAAAAGAAGAAATAAAGTTATTATTTACCTAATATGATTTAAACTCGTGCCCATTTTTAAAAACTCTTTGAATATTCCTACCTACCTACACATATCTATTTTTACCTACAAAATTCATAGACACGTGCTTATTTGAATAACATTTCAAAGCTTAGTCTAAATCTGGTCTTGACATGGTTCTAATACATTTAAATAAAATACATAAAAATAATATTGTTTAAGAAACAACATGACTGCCCCTAGTACCTGATGAATTTGTTATTTACAGCAAGATTACGTTTGATATCCTTCATAAAGATAAAGTGATATTTTTCGTATTTTATCATCCGAGGCACAATAAAATATTTTATTAACGTGTTACTGTATATATTTGAAATAGTTTTTATTAGTTGGGTTTTGCTTTTTACTTGGTGCCACGTATTTGAAGATCTGATATTTTGAAATTAAAAGGCTAATGAGTGAATGAAGCCGTCGTGGCGCAGCACCACTGGTGTCGAGGCAAAGCTCGGTGTTTAGTTCTGATGCCCGTGATGAGTGTTGATGCCCTCTGCCTACCCTGCTGTGTGCGGGATACAGCGTGAAGCTGATTTAAAAGGCTAATCATGGCTTAACAAGCGTGTAAGCCCGACAGGTTGTGGCCTCAATTTCCACTCGATGAAATGAAATATATAATATTTTCATTATCTCCTTCTGATAACGAGACAAAACGCGGCGTTGAGTTCCGCCTCTCAACTGGCAATATCTATGTTTATTAAAATAAAACTCAATTAGAATCTTTAACATAACTACATTGCAATGATAATTAAATGATATCATGTCTAAGATATTTGTAGGTACGTAGGTACATGTGCAATGTACACTATATATATAAGAACAATAAAGAGTCGAGGCTCGTCGTGATATAGGGGCACAAGCACACACAGCTGTTATCGCGATAGGTTGTGGGTTCGATTCCCATATTATATATTTAATATCTTCATTTCTTAGTTCTGGCGACGTGTTACACTACTCAAAACGCAATAACTCCAGAATTCGGCGGAAAATGGCAAACGGAGTGTCTTATCACTAGGTTCCCTCTGCCTATATTGCTGTCTGCGGGATAGAGTGTGACGCTGAAAAAAATTGTATACACCTAGATAGACAGATACTCTAATGTTAGGTCTCTCCAATTATCACTAAAAATAAAATAAAGACATAATAACATAACGTCGTCACGCCCGCGTCACGTCAAGTTGTTTCAGCGTAACCGACACCGTGTTTGTCGAACGCCGTAATTGAGAATCAATGCTGATGAGCGTCCGACATTGATTAATTGCTTTGTAACATTTTCTATAGAAAATAGGTATATGTACCTACTATTATATTAAGAATGTATGAAAACTTTGTTTTTGATGTTTTCTTTCAAAATTAATGTTTAGGGAGAGTGGAGATGCGTGTTTATGATTTCTCGGTAATAAAGTAAACACTGTTAAGGGCCAATTTAAGGTCATTAAGATTTTTTTTCAGCTTCGCGCGGTATCCCGAATAGGGAATCTAATGTTAAAAACCTAAACGGGGAGTTACTCCGTTCCCCATTTTCCATGATTCTTCATAAACTTTGCCAGGAAAATATAAAATTTTAAAAAGCAGTCACTATTGTTGTTGTTGTTCTTTAATTATGGCGGTCCGAGCGTGCCAGTTCAGCACTAATCACTTCGCCAATGTCACGTTGAATGGGAAACACACAAAGGAGAGTGTACGGTAAAGAGACAATATTACGCAATAGTAGATGCACCAGTCACTATTTGAAAATTGTACATTTAGAAAATATCTAACTACCTACATTTATAATTTTATATATGTATACCTGTATAAATCTGTTCTGTTACTGAGTGAATGACAACGCACAATGAAATTTAGCATACTGCCTAAGCTCCAAAAGAAAGAAATTCCTATAAATACAGTTGCGAATTATGATAAAATGTACAATTTTAAAAATCAAAAAACATTTGGAGCACATTTAGAATAAATCCAATAAACTTTTTTTATTTAGTTTCACCCGCAACCGTCGCCACAAAGGGATGAATAAAGATGTCTAGGAAAGAAATTGCAATATATCTTTATTAACAATTTTTGTAACACTCTTTTGCGTTTTAGAATCATCACATTAGTTTGCACATATCTTGAGTTGTGGGTGTCTAAAAACATAGTCACGTTTGTCGAAGTGCTAAATGTAGTATTTACCGTCCTTCAAAACTTGGTACCTGCTTGTAAAATACTAGTTACAAATTACATATTTACTTATAAACGTGAAAAATTATTACCTACTGGCGACCTGCCTATGACTTCGCTCCAATTAACTTTACAACGATGTCATTTATAACGTTATTTAGTTAACATTTAATAAAGTCTTATACTTTTAGTATACTGTACAATCACCTTCATGTGTTCTCCATACATCGTGACATTGGCGAAGTGAACTGGCACAAATGAAAACATGACATGACACACACTGAAAAATCAAATCATGATTGGCTGTTTTATTTTATTGAATTTAATTATATACTTACATTACAAAGTACTTTACATACATTCTTACACGGTGTGTTTGTCGTTAATAAGAATAATAATTTATAAGTTGTTTAAATTAATTAAATGAAATTGTTAATATGTTAAAATTATTAATATTTATAGGAACTTGTTTCAATTCCGTTACAATAACAACCTCATTTTGTATTTATTTAATGTAAGTTGTAACGTGAATAGAAGCTTTATAAATACTAGCGCCATCTACTTTTTTAATGCTGATATATAATGAGTACTGAATAGTCGAAAACGACGCCATCTATCGCGGCTATGAAATAACTATAATAAAATTGTTTTTATTAAATACATAATAGACATTTATTACTTTTTAAATTAATATCGATAGAATTATAGAATATTTCATAACCATTAAGCAATAATAAATAATTCAATTAGATATTTCTCATAAGAATAAAGCAAAGACTTTCCAAACAATATGTCATTTTGTAACAATCTTGTCTATGCTTTCCTCTATTATTTTGCGCCTGCGCACTTGACTGATGGTCTACGCGACGTACCTTAAATCATATTGTGGAAATTTTGAAGTTTGTTGTTTTAGTGACAACATATCCATAATTATTTATGAAAGCTTCGCGCTAATTACCATTCCAGGCGCGGGGCAGAATAATTCTGTGGCGGTCGGCCTGGATGCGTTCAGTCACTAACAATTCGAGCGGTGTACGGTAGCCATCTTGGATTCGAACAAAGCTTCAGATGTGTAGTTTGTCTGTTTATCAATAATTTTTGTGCATTTCCCTGTAAATAGTTTGTATGTTTAGGATATGTACGGAACGTTTGTCCACATGTGTAAATAGCTATGGCTGCGACAAGAAAATTACAAGGTAATTCACTATGTTATCAGGTTAGAGATTGATTGACCCCAACCTATGTAGATACGTGTTCTAGAGTTCTATTGTCCAACCGCAGGGACCTCGGCCCTGCAGCCACGACTGGCCGTTGTCTCACAACATCTTACATACTCCAGTGAAAATGGATACAAGACAGTATTCGTAAGAATTGACAGTGCGTTTACTGTCTACGTGCTTTTTTTACGCAAATTCTCATTCACGAACTCAGTAACGTGATATTTAATGAATTTTATACACTATAAACGATAAAAATCTGACATAAGTTTTATAAACAGTGTTTAGTGACAATAATTACGCGTTCGATTGGAAATTGCGTTCGTGAAACAGGTTTATTCAGTTCATTTGTGAAGTGAATATGTTTATTGCAGGTGAGATAGACAGGTGTTTAAAAAAGGTCACAGAAGGGGTAGAGACGTTTGAGGACATCTGGCAAAAGGTACACAATGCGACGAACAGTAATCAAAAGGAGAAATATGAGGCGGATCTCAAGAAGGAGATTAAAAAGCTCCAGAGGCTACGAGATCAGATCAAGTCATGGATTGCCTCTGGTGAAATTAAGGATAAGAGTACACTTTTAGAATATAGGAAACTAATAGAAACGGTGAGTTTGTGTTATATTTGTGCTTTTCTTAGTTTTAAGTCATACCAAACCAAAACATATTTGATAAATACAAATATATTTAGTAATAACATTATATGCAGGTTATACGTAAAGGAGATGAGCATAGTACTTTATTAAATTATTTTTCTAATGAAATTAATATACTTTTCATTCAGTTTTTTTGCTATATTACAATCAATGGTGAATGTATATATAATGCATAGATAGTTGATATTCCCATAGAGTTTTATTAAGATTGTTCTTAACTACTACCTATATTTGTATGTTAATAAAGACTAGTTGACGCAAGTGTTTATATTAAATGCATTTATCAATTATTTCTATCTTAAAATAAATATTATATTATAGGGTTATTAAAATACTTATTTTATTATAGGGTTTAAATTTGTAAAAAGTTACTAAGAAAAATCTGATGATTATTTTTTTCAGTAAGTTATTACAAAAATTATGAATGAAACTACAAATATAAATGAAAGATATTTATACATTTCTCTGTATTTACTTAAGAACTTCTTAGTACTTCATAGTAATATTTGTTATCTAAGCTCAAAGCTGATATAGTATGTGATAGCTAATAATGTATATATAGTTTTAAAAGATAGTGATTTTTACATAAAAATATAAATAACTATGTTGATAGTAATATTAGTAAATAAATTGTTATTATTTATAGTATAAAATTTACAGAATTAATTTACATTTAAAATTATTTTAATCACAAATGATATTATTTTATAAAATTGATTAATTGTGAATATATTTACAGTACTCAAATAAAGCCTTGTGGTTTCTTGTAGTACCTATTTATTGTAAATAAATATTTTCTAATATATAACATAGTCATAAATACAAATAATATATTATTTTAGCATTTCATGTACAGTATCTTACTACAGTTCTTCAGTTATCAGACAATATTCTATTAAACAAGTGAAAATAATTTCATTTAAAATGCTTTTAAAGTTATTCTTATAAAGTAATATACAAGAAACTATATCTATTAACTATATATATTCTTTTTTACAACAACAACTATATTTTAAATGAAACTTGTGAGACAGATTAATCATGTATATTTAGTATTAAACACTTTTTCAAATCTGACAGTTTGAATATTTTGTATTAGTATGCGGTTATAAGTAGACTATATTACAGAAATTGCAAAAAAAAAATTAACTTTTGTTTCACCAATTATTTTCTACTTTTCTCACCTGTTGCTTTACCTGCATGGCAATAAGAAAATAGCTAAGACTTGTGTATGATAAAAAAACACACATTCTAGGAGCTCCAGGTGCAACTGTGGGTGTAGGTTCACATTGAAAGGTTTAATGTAACTTTAAAGCCTATGATAGTATTTCCCAATGTGTGTGTAACCAGTAGCTGGTGAGATTAGCAAGTTCAATTAAACTCTGTAACTTTATATAACTAGATTGTTTTTGTTTGAATATTATAGTTGTTAAAGTGTATAATATAAAGTACTTATAATGTTTAATAGCCACAGTATATAATATAAAAGAAATAATACATAAAAGATTTTTACCTTATGGATTAAAACAACAAATTACTCTACAGTTTTCTAAGAGATCTTGGCATGTCTAAAACTAGCTTAAATTTGTTTCTTAATGTACTTCAAAGGCTATACTAGTAGAAATCATTTAAAATTTTGTGTCTGTAGAGAGAGAATCTTGAACAGTGGAAGTGAGGACATTTAAAGGGACCCCTTAAACATACACTTATGTCATATGTCCCATGTACTGCTCTGAACTCCTCACCCTGCAATGTAACTATTGCTCTCCTTTGCCGAAATTTACAATTTCTCGCCTGTTAAATAGTCTCTATATAGCTTTGGTATATTATTGTTTTTGTCAAGTAACTTTTTTTTATACTCAGGCTAATTATAACTTTGTTTAATATACAAAAAACAATTACAATGATAATTGTAAATGCAGGTGTGCAAATGTTGAAAATGCATGTAATACTGCATCTGGGACTTATGCCAGAGCAACTATAGTAATTTAAAATCAAACATGATGGCTTGCTGTTTTTGTTTGGATATTTTAGAAAGGCCCTAAAATTACTTTTTTAATAGATTAGTAGCATGCTATAGCCATATGTAAAAATGGAAATCATAAAAAGTTTTTCCAAAAGAGAAATTATTATATTAAAAAATCCTTGTTTTTTTTATTAAGTTAAACAATGCAGTTAGTTAAACCATGGTAGTAAGTGGAGAATAAAGTGATTTTATATTTGATTGCTGCCTATCGCACATAATATAGAAGATGCTTAAATATATAAACGAAATGTAATATTTTCCTTTCATTGTATAAATGATATAACCTTACTCACTTTCATCTATTGTTCTACTATAACAGCTATTGTAATTAGCCATACTTGCTTTTTTTGTCTTCAATTAAGTATGAACAACTGAAAAAGAACTGACCTATTGTTAAGTTTGACTTCAATATTATTACTAATATTTTAAAATGCATTGGTTTTATACTTATTTGCTATTTAATTTTTATATTTATAAAAATGATTCAATATTTCAATTTTAGAAGTGCAACAAACTAATATTAATTAATGTTCCAACATAAAGTGCTGCTAAAAGATATTGTGAGTTAATTCAGCAAAGGTTTATCAAATTTCACCCAAACCTGTTCAGTGTTTTATACATTTTTAACCTAATAGGATCTTTATAAGAAATTCTTTAACTCTGACAAAATGTCATTTAGGACATTTATGATATTACAATACTAATAAAAAATTATAATACTGAATCAAAGACGAATAAGAGCATAAAAATGAACACATTTACAAAGCTTTTACAGCTTTTCCTCTGTGCGACGATGACCTTAATAATTAATTATGTATTAATAGATATGATTTTTTGTTTTCAGCAAATGGAAAGGTTCAAAGTAGTTGAAAGAGAAACAAAAACAAAAGCATACTCTAAAGAAGGCCTGGGTGCGGCACAGAAACTGGACCCGGCGCAAAAAGAGCGCGAGGAAATGTCATCGTGGCTCATTTCTTCTATTGATGCACTCAATTTACAGGTATAAATAAAGTAGATTCACGTTTATCACGCATCTAGCGGGGTGTGTAGAGGGAATGTAGTGTTTCAGTCATTGTTCCCCAGACATCGCTCAATATTTGAGTGAATCACCCAGAGTGTAAATTGAACCCACAGTTGTTGCGGGTATAGTTAGATTCTGTGCCACAACATTCTCAACATTGTTAATTTATTTATGTTTTTTCGCATTTTGTGAGATAAGCAGAGACAAACTAAACCTAATTATTTATTTTTTACAATTTTATAATTTTTTGTGAAGATTAACCTTGTCTACACTATATGGCCTAGGTTTTCTTCATTTCTATACTAATTATTTAGTTATTAAGTATATTATTAGTAATATTATTATAAGTTGTTTAAACACACTAATGGCCAATGTGCTAACTGGTCTAATAGGAATGTAAATATTAAATTATTTTTTGCCAAAAATTTTTTTCCTGCCTTTTGAGTGAAGAGGAGTGCGTTGGTAGTAGTATAAACTGTGTTATAATTATTTATACAATTTCAATATTTAAATTACAGATTGATCTTTTTGAGTCTGAAGTAGAGTCATTATTAGTTGGTAAGAAAAAACGTTTGGACAAAGAGAAACAGGATCGAATGGACGAGCTCAAATTGAAACTGGAGAGGCATAGGTTTCATATAAAAAAACTTGAAACATTACTACGAATGCTAGATAACATGTCTGTGGAGGTTGAACAGGTATATCTTTTTATATACATATGTATAGCACATTCGAATCGTGGCCGACCTGAAGCTGTGTGAAGAATTTTTTTTCTTACTTCTGATTATTTTCATGCCTGTGTATACAAAAATTCAGAAAACTTAACTTCAGAGCGGTCACGGTTAGTCCCGATATGTTTTTTGTATACAATATATTTCAGCTTCACGCTGTATCCCGCAGACACTCTGTTCCCCACTTCCTTCCTTTCTTTCCTCGAGTGGAGATCGACCGTCGACCCACAACCGTCGCGTCACAGTCACATCCTTGTGCCAGTGCGCCACGACGGCCTAAAAGGCCTTTATGAAAGCCTTTGTATACAATTTTTTTTAAATTCTATATTTTGTAGTGTAGATAGACAAAATATCGTGAAAAACTACTATGATCCCTACTTTCATTAAGTGATATGCAACAACCAATGTTCTAGATCTTTCCCATTAGAAAGAATTAGAAAGAAATATCTTCTATACTGTAAATGTACTGCACTTTATATTTAAAGGTTTAATCATATTCAGTTAGAAATATTCTTGCCATGAAATAAGAAAGATTTTTATCTGTTAAAATAGAATGTGCCAGTTGAGCACTCATCCAAGAGAACCTAGTGTCTATTACTCTATTTATGAATTGAACCCACAACCATTATTCATACCCATTATTAAAAAAATAACAGAGAGAACTTCATGCTAAGAATCTTTATTGTTTTGCTAAGATATTTAAGGGAGACTATCTTATCAAAAGAATATTCTATTGATTTAGAGACATTGCGTGTAAAAGTGCAATACAAATAGGGTAAATGAAGCCGAGTTAATAGGTTTGAACCCACAATCATTAAACACTTTCACATATTAATAAACTGAAAACAATTAAAATTCCAGATAAAGAGAATAAAAGAAGATGTAGAATATTACATTGTATCATCATTAGAACCTGGCTACGAAGAGAATGACTACATTTATGAAGATATTAACGGTTTAGACGAAATTGAGTTAAGTGGGGTCGGCCTTCCATCATCAGCGACAACTGATAGTAATAACAGTAATGATTCACCCGGCTCACCTACTAGTATATTATCAGGTTTGTTGTTTTGTGTGTATTTAGTATTTATAACATGTAGAAAAAATATTTTAATGCTGCATTATGCAGGTATAACAAAATACAGCATTGAGTTCTGTTACTTCATTGGAAAGCAAAGAATGGAGTGTTACTAGGTTCTTTCCACAATAGTGGTTGTGGATTAGAATAAGAGAAAATGACCGCAGTTTTTCTAAATTTCAATAAAAACTATAACTTATAATGTTGCACTGAAACTCAACATAAAAGTCTAGAATTTTCAATATTTATGCGAAATTATATATTCAATGTTATTAATGATTTTTTAAAATTTAACTGAGTTTATACTTAGACTAAGTGTGACCGTATACGCGACGATTGTGGGCTCGATTCCCATTTGGGGGAATAAACTATTTAATATTTTTATTTCTTTGCCCTGGTAACAAGAAAAAGCGCGACCTAAGTTCCGCTACTTAACACGCAATGTCTCGTAAATTCGGCTGAAAGTGGAAAAGTTGTAAAACTAGATCCTCTTTGTATACCCCTCCATATGCTAGATACAACGTTAAGCTAAAATAATAACAATAATAAATATATTTTTTTAAATTCCAGGAACAAGTCCAGTCACGTCCCCGACGTTAGACGTCCACAACCACGCGACAGACTCGTTAGATGTAGACAAAAAGAAAAAAGACGACACGGCCAAAGTAAGATGGTGGAGTTTGTCATTACTATCTTAGTTAGTAGCATTTGGCGCTCGGCTCTTTCTCTTCTTTCTCTGGTTACCCTGATAGGGATAAAGAAAAATATTTTCTAAATCTTTTTTGGCTTTATTATATTGGTCGTATATTATTTAAGAATGTCTGTGTAGTGCATAGTAGTAATAAAAGAAAGCTATATAATAAGTGATATAATTATTTATGTTATAATTATAATTAAACATATTTTTGGATCCTTGTTCTCTCTTGGAACTTTGTTTTTTTTTCGTTTCTAAATGTGCTTAGGTAGGGTTTTCAGCTTTTCAATTAATTAAAATGTTACTCCTTTTTTGCTTAACCTGTATTCTACCTGTAGCATGGTAGGCCGAAGGAACCGAAATGAGTGGCAATACCTTGCTTTGTCTTCTTACTAGAGCAAAAAAATGAAAATAACTCATTTCCTCGATAGGTAATTGGATCCACAACCGTCGCGTTTCCAGACAAAAATTCTGTGGTGCTATGTCACGACAGCCTACACCCAATGAATTTGCTTAAAAAATATTTTTATTCAAGCCATAGTTTAAATATAATAATAATGTTATGCATAATAAAATAAGAAATACAAAATAGAATTGTTATAATTTTGTTCCAGCCGGTGAAACCGTTGCCGCTGCGTGTGGCGTGCGTTGGCAGTCCCACCATCAGTTTGCTCAATCACAACGTCAACGCTAATAGGTTTATTGGAAATTTCTTTTTACTTAAAAATTTTACAATTAATTAAACAGCAGAGAATGGAGTGTCTTGACACTAAATTGCCTACGCTTAATAAACTGTATGTTTGTCTTGTATTTAGATACATTGTATATGATTTAAAATGTTCCCAATTAACCTCAATAACAAAATAACTTAAAAATATATGTTACATTGCATGTATACTGGCTTCTACTTGTGGTTTCGTTCGAATCGAACTAAACGTTCTAAATTCTGGCCGCAGGTACAGTGAGTTACATCGAAACGATTAACGTGTTAAAATAGGCTATAAGGCTAAGGCCTATATGCTTCCATAAATTAATTATCAAATTAAAAATATAAGAAATATTTTTTCAGTTTCAACTGGTAGTTTATGAGATAAGCGCTTTAAACCAAACAACACTTCAGTATAGATTAAACATAATGTTCATTAATAAATAATAGAAAATTAAAATAATAAATAATTCATTAACCCGACTATGAATCGAACCCACAACTATCGCGGTTACAATTATTCACTGTATACTGTGCCACGAAGGCCTTGTTATTTCATTTAATATAATTTTCCACAGTATAAACAACACGGGCGCGTCGGGCGCTTCCACGCCCAGTAAACAGCCAGCGCCGCCCTCACCGCACCTCAACAGGACGAGTGGTTAGTATAAATAAGCTATATATTTATTTAGAAGATAAAAAAAATCAACTAATACTACTAAATCATACATTCTCCATTAAGCTAGGTAGAAATTATCATAAGCTTGGTACAGCTTCTTTAAATAAAATATATAAAATAAAATATTTGAGGCCAGTTGTGTTACATGCTTGTGACAACAAGCATGTGCTTGTGCTGCAAGTAACCTAGTGTTAAGGCACTCTGTTCCCCATCTTCCGCCGATTTCTCGAAGCATTGCGTGTTAAGTGGCAGAACTCAACGCCGCGCCTTGCTTCAACACGAGGGTCAATAAATGCAAATATAAGTTTAAATAAATATTTCATTTCCTCGAGTGGGGATTGAACCCATAACCAGTCGCGTTTACAGTCTAACTCTTTTCCACTGCGCCACAATGCGTTCCTAATTGATTATCAATTATATAAAAAAAATGAAGCTTGTATCATTCTACGAGATACCATTTACTATGCATTTTTTTAAGAGATTCCAATATTTTTTTCATAATAAGTAAAACAATACAAGGCATAGAAATGCAATACATAATTTATTTTAGCACTAAATTTATTGTTGAAAATGACGTGGCAAAAAACAGCATAACATACCTAGTAATCCGTTATCAACGTGTTGATAATCTTACGACGCTTTGTTTACAAAACAAATGTGTTATCAAAGAATGAATGGATCGGTCGACTTGCGTTACTATTCAGACATATTGGAAAACCGCCAACTTTCCAAACGCAAAAACAAACGATACCAACCTTTAAATTTCTAAAGTTAAGAACTGAATTTGAACAGATTAAAAATTATTAGTGTTCGTATTGAAAATAATAAATTGGCATATTACCAATACGATGACACAGCTCGTTGGTTCAGTCGGAAAGCCTTATCTAAAGCGACTTGCGCCTGGATTTATTGTAAAAAAAGTGAACTAAGAAAAAAATGTTTTCCCGCGCAAATGTTGGATAAATATGGACGATGGTAATTGTGATTGAAAAGTGCATGTTTAGTGGTTTTCGTGTTTTGTGTGTTATTTTGGGGTTTTTATTGCGTAGTTGTGAAGTTCAATGGCGGTTATATAATTTTATTTGTGTATGTATATTATACGAATATGTAGTGTCGTTAATATAGTTTTTATTTGTGATTTCGACCGCGTTATCAATGAAATTAGCTGAGAGTATTGTATGACACGTGACGTTCACCACTTACGATGTTCTAAGTGCGAGACGTAATTCTGAATTCAGGTACAGTTGGTTACATTGAACGACTTACATTTTTTGTATAGCTTCACGCTGTATCCCGCATATAGCAGAGTAGGCAAAAGGAACCTAATGTTAAGACACTCCGTTTCCCACTATCCGCTCAATTCTGGAGGCATTGCGTGTCGATAATAATATATACTTTGAATATTCAACACAAAAACTATTTGTTCAATTTAAATCCTGTATTTCCTGAGATTAGTTTTGTTCAACCAAATTAACTTTTCAGCTTTACAATATCGGTATAGATAAGTAAATAAAAGATTGAATGTAATTGTAAAATGAATATACTATATTTTTCTAGTAGTATGTCAATACCGGTATGGCAAACATCGTGAAATTAAAAAAAAAATCCTACGTCTAAACTGTTGAGATATCTTGATTAATTTCTTTAGGCGTGGGTTTTAAAAATATTTTATCATATATACTTTTCCCGTAAAAGGGGCGCTGACTTCTATCCTGTACACTGTTATTTCATTTCCTTTGTTTAACTAAAATAAATTGTAATGTATTAAACTTTGATATGCTATTATTCATTTTCTTTAGTAAATCAGATATAATTGCAATTGAATAAAAATTAGCGTTAACAAGAGCTACATTATATGAACATGTTTTTTTATTTTTTTTATTCAGCGGCTGTAGATATTATTGTGTGGAATATAATTAAGTTATGACATGTATAATAATAATACGACGTTACTACTACGACGCTTGACTAATTGATTCGTGCGTAACCATATGTATATAAAAATAGTAATTTACGGTAATATGTTGTTTCGACATACCTAAACTCTTGTCGATAATGTTTTCTATAAAAAATATGTAGTGCGTTCGTTGGTAATGACTATTTAATATTCAAATGCATTTTTTAAAAGTCCTCCAGAATTTAAATATTTTAACGAACGATAATACAAGACGTTTACAAGTATTTACAGTGTTTTGAATCTGCATTTACAATTTTTTAAACTACGCCGTTGTAGCGCAGTTGTACAATGACTGATTGTAAACGTGACGGTTGTGAGTTCGATTCCCATTAATCATTTCCTAGTTCCGATTTAAAGACGTAAATAAATATTGTAATACTAATAAAGCGACGCGAAGCGAACGAAGCGCGACGACGAGTTCTTCTATTCAATACTTCAATATTTTATTTAATTGAGCCATCGTGGCGCAGAGGCACAAACGTGCAACTGTAAACGCGATAGACTGGGATCGATTCCCATTTAATACTTTCGTTTTTTGCTCTGGTAATGTGCGGAATACAGCGTGAAGCTACTACTACCTAAATAGTTTTATTGTGATTTAAATTATGTAGGTAAATAAGCTTCGTATTTATGAGTGTTATTTCCTTGTCACGTGTCAGTAATGTCAGTGACCTATGAGTCACAAACTGCGAGTCTATATGTAAACACTAGGTTCTAGGTTAATGTAAGAGCTAAGTATGCTAGACCGGTTTTATGTTTGCATAGGTTAGTTTTATAATTAATGAACTATTTTTGTTTCTTTCAGTTATTTTTTTTATATTTACAGTAGAAACTTGATTAACCGAACTAATTCTTATCGTTAATCATTCGGAAAATCGAATCTATAAAGAAAAGCTGGTTTTGTGCATATGTAACGCAATTTTTTTATGTTAAAAGCAACAAGTACGTATCAACGAAAATCATAAGAAATGATTAACATGTTCCAACATACGACTTATACACATATGAAGGTCTTAGGTATCTTAGGTTTCATTGGAGTCGGTTGTATAAAATAATAATCGCTTGATAGTCAGGATAATCGCGAATCCGCATAACTGAGGGCCGGATAATCGAGTTTCTACTGTAGTTTTTTCATACTACTTTATGAGAATCTGCAGTAAAATACAAAAGAACATGTATAAACACTAGCAAAAATTAGTTCGGGTAAAAACCCGCTACAGACTAGGCAAATAGAAAAACTAAGATGTAAAGCCTTATAGCCTGGAATGGACAGAAAGACAGGAGTGGACGAATAAAAAATCTATTTAAACAAAATATATTTTCCCAATCTGAACATGGTTTTTCAGATTGACGCGTCCAACCAAACAAACACTTTAGCTTTTATTATATTAGTAAAAATGGTAATTTATAGTGACAAAGTGTTTCCTTGTCAATAATGTCAGTGACCTCTGAGTCACTAACTTCATCGTTCTAAGTATATTGGGACTAGGTTATATTCAGACATATGCTATACTTGTTTTATGTTTGCATAGGTTAATTTATGATTATTTTGTATTTTCTTTTCGTTTTTGTTTTAATGTATTTTTTTATTTTATAGAAACATATTGTTTATTAATTAATAGAAACATATTATTTTTTAAAATGTTCAATTAGTATTCATGAATGACACAACAATATTTGACAGACATGACTAATCCATAAGGGTACAATTTGTCAACATTCGGTCATGTAATACTAAAACGTAGGGCAGTGGGAAATTAGTGTTAGTACACTAGGGTCCCCTGCTTTGCGGAGATTGTGGAGTGTTTACTTCGCTTACCACTTTACGTTCAATTTTTGAGACATTATGTAATCAGTAGCAGTCTCCAACGCGCGTTCTGACCTTGTTTCCAGAGCGAGAAAAAGAAAATAATTAATCCCCCTAGTGGGGATCGAATCCGCAATGGCTCTACGACAGATGTTAATAAATTAATATTTTTGCACCTTGTCGCTTCACTGATATTAAATCGACCTTGCTTCCTGTTTCTAATAGTCTGTACGTCAATGTCAATGTCACACCCGTTGTAGTGAATCATATGACCACTTCAATGTAATAATAGCTCAAACGTACTTACCAAGTAAGAAACATCTGGACATCTTGTAGTATATTGAAACATAATTTATTTTGCTAGGCTTGGATTAAAACACACTTGTTGCACTGCACATTGGTAGCGTGTCCAATTTTTGGGCAGGGTTTTTGGTAAAGGTTTGTAATATACGAACAATTTGTCAATGATTGTTGCTTTTGTGTTCATTCTAATACATTTCAGTAAAATTGATGACGATTTTATTATCTTTTGTTCAATCGTTATTGTAAAGTTATTTATATATATAATAGTATTATTTAGTATTAAATGCTCAAAATTAATATGGAGTTATAGTTTTGTAAAATAATTTTCTTTAATAATCTAATTCGCAATGTTTCTGAATTCTGTAATATGCATGTAAAATTTGAATCTAATATGATTTGAAGCCGTGCATCTTACTCTATCCAGTTAGATATTTTTTAGCTTCATGCTTTATCCCTAAGCTAACGTCAATCACTACAATTTCTCCATACCTCTTTCGCTTCGTCCACTGTCATTCACCTCCTTATATAAGCTCTCCGGTGGTTCCTCATACAGCATAAGGAACCTACGTGAGTTTACTCCAGTATCATTGATACTCTGTTTCGGAATGTCAACCGAGGTCTTCCCCTGCCTCTTACCACTTAATCTTGCGTCATATATCTTTATTATACTTCCTTCGTCACTCATTCTCACCGTGACATCTTCGCTAATATCTGCCATTTTATGTATCTCTTCATTGCGGTTATGATCAGCGTAGTAAACTCCGCATATCCTACGAAGAGATCAGATCTCCACTTCGTTTCGCCTTCAGGCGCTTCAGTCGCATTCAGGCTTAGACAATTATTTTCACAACCATCTTTTAGACTGGTGGACCAATGCTTGCAACTCTCATTCTGATCACACAATGAACTCCTATTGCCACTCCAGAGATCAGTCAGAAAAGTGGCATACCTATCTAGGTACCTATATACAACGAAGTGGACGTGGCGCAACGATCGTGTGTAACACCCGTTTGATTGTCGAACTAAGAAGACCATCTCCCACTCCACCAACACGTGCTGAGCTATATCTGTAAAGAGACTTTAGCCTGCAGTTATGCCATATAATTAATTTTGTCTTTAACAAAGCGAAGAAATTTAAATAATATGATCGAAACCACCAACCGTCGAGTTTACAGTCGCCACGACGGCTTCATTCTTCCCGCATGTAACAGGGTAGGCGGAGGAAGCCTAATGTTAAGACACTCCGCTCCCATCTTTCCGCCGAACTCAGCACCGCGCTTTGTCTCGACACCAGCGCGAAAAAATGAAAATGTTAAATTTGTGCATTCTGGTGGAATCAAACCCATAACCCGTCGCGTATACAGTCACAAGCTTGTGGCTGGCCTCGAATTGTACCATATACAAATTTGGTCATGAAATACAATATAATAATTAGAATTTTAGCCAAAAAATTGTATTTACAACAGAAATAGTGGAGAATGGTCCGGTATCAGCCGCGCTCATCCCGCCTGCGTCGCTACCGCATGCGCACGCGCAGCACACACACAACGCGCACCCGCCGCACTCGGTGCAGTCCGCGCCTATTACACTTGTAAGTATTTGGTATGGTGGGTTTTTTGTTTTTAACTTCTATAGAATTGTTTTTTTTTTCAACTTCACGCTATATCTCGCATATAGCGGGGTAGCAGCAGGCAGGCATTGCTCAATTTTCGATTTCTTATTACTAACTTAAAATTTAAATTACCTTTTTTTAGCTTCTGTTTGTATCCCGCGCATAGCAGGGTAGGCAGAGGGAACCTAGTTTTAAGACATTTCGTTTTCGCTGCCCTATCCTCCATTTGGTGTTGAGTGGCGGATATCAACGCGTCGCTTTATCATTCTTGGGATCAAACCGACATCAGTCACGTTTACAGTTAAAGACAGTGCGGCTACGCTACGATTGATACATACGTCTATATAATTTTGTCTCGATTTTTTTTAAAGGAAAAGAAAGGATCCTTTTATTGGTAGTGTTAGCTTCACACTCCACGTGGGACCGCCTGTTTCATTACAATCATGTTTAGTGTAAGGATCGAATCCACGACCAACACGTTTATAATTTGAATTTACCTTGCTGTGTACGAGATACAGCGGGAAGCTAATTTATTTTATTTACATTACAAAATACATAAAAGAACTTTCTTAACAAAGATTGAATTATCGGTAATTATAAATAAATTATGGTAACTGTTTGAAATTTATGATAAAAAAAGTGCAATATCATTAAATGTATAGCGTATTATCCAGCTTCATCCTCAATACCGCTTTTATTGCTATATAGAGAGTAGGCAGAGGAAACCAAGTGTTAAGACATTTCGTTTTCGCTTTCCGCCTAAATTTGAGAAATATTGAACAATGTAAATAATTCACTTTCCAAAGTATATAATATAATTTTACTAATAGTGACTTCGTAACATAAAATTATCATATAAGATTGAAAGATAATAAATACAATTAGTGATTTAGACGAGCTCTTTTATTATTAGTATATTATTAATTTATATAGCATTTATTAATACGAAATGCATGTAAGAAGAAATTCGTTATAAGTAATTGATTTTTTAACAATTAAGATGTCACGTTATTACAAAAACATATATTATTAGAAATATTCCATGATTATGATATTAATTAATTTAGGCAAAAGATCCTAATTTCAAAAAATACTATAATTAAAATTTCACCTAAATGATTCTCTGAGATCGATCGAAGGGAAGAAGAGTATTTTATTCATAGAAAAATGTTTTAAATCTCCCGCGTAACGCTAAACTGAATATACGACGCCGTTTCAAGTCAACTAATAAAACTTAAGAATACCCACATTTAAAAAAAAAACATTTATTTTTGTTCTAGGTAGGAACATTTTGTTTTACAATTGACGAATTGTTTAAATATTTCTTTATTATTAATAATTTTCTAGTGAATGGTGTGTACTACAAATAATAATGTAAGTGATGTAAAACGCGTATTACTTTGATAAAGTTGAGAGATTGTATTTTTCGTATTAGAAGAAACGTGGAGTGATTAGTGAATTGTGTTGAAAATTTCATTTTTAAGTTCTTTTCCTACATTTTTAGCATTTTCGTTCAACTCTTCCGTTTGTCACTGTTGGTTAAGTAATTTTATTTGGTGATATGCGATTGTAGGTCACAGAACATTTATGAAACATGTATACGTACCGTTTTCATGTTTCTAGTCTGGGAAGAAGACCAAGTGGGTAGGTTAGGTAGAGGGTGAAAGTGGAGAATGAATGTCGTAATGAACTGGGATGCATAAAGGTAAAAGGAGATAAAAAGATCCATAGTGTTAAATGAAAAACTTATATTTACAACTTATACATACACACGCATTTGCAAGTTTATTTTTTTAAAGTGTTGACACATTTTGTTCGCTATAAGTATGAATTATCAGCAACGTTTTAAAACAATTGCATAGTATAATCTAATGATAAACGTCTTATCTACATTAGGTCATGTTAGTTTTATTATACCTATTTTGTTCATAAGCGGCTGGAAATCAATTGAATTTTAGATTCTAAATTTTTAAAAATGGCTAGGTTAGGTTTAAAAAATGTGGCGTACTTAGCGTATGTTTGACTAAAAAGTAGGATTGTGAATTCGAATCCTACCGGTAGGTAATACATTAAAATTTGTCACACAATGGCAAGCTAAGATTTTCGTCCTAATTTGGAAAGCAGTGCGTTGGGTCCAACAGTCCCTATACAAGTCGGGGTGTCATTATTTTAATATTACTTTAATTCTGTCCATCCTATTATACATTAAATGAGAAAATGTGTTTACATTTTCGATTTTCATTTGATATTATCACCACCACTCAACACACAATATCACGAAATCAGGCGTTAAATAGACAATGAAGTATATTTATGCTAGGTTCCTCTCCTAAAGACATAGTATATAAATATAGATAATGTATCTATCTATATATAATAACATGAGTTTAGTTTTAAGTAATATCTAGAGATAAATAAGTAATGAAAAAATATATATATATGCGAGTATATGATAACAAAAAGTTAAGTTAAACTGTAACTGTAAGAAATAATAACAATAAAAAAAACATTAGATTCCCTCTGTATATCCGGCTACATATATGCAGGATACAACGTGAAGTTAAAAAATCATGACTAAAGAATCATAAATTCTCTATATCCTCATAGTCCACTATTTTATAACGTCTATACAAGTTGCAAATTTAATGATACGTTAAAAGTACATTAATAATTAAACTTAACTGATTCTGTATCAATTGTATAATTTTGCCCTGATATGAAATAAAGTGTTGTTACATTACTTTATATTAATTTGTTATATATTTTTGCCACAGATAACAAAATCAAGTTCGTCGACGACGATGGCGCCGAGCGCGCCGCAGCCCGCGCCCGCGCCTCCCTCCGCCGCGCCCTCGCCCCTTACGGTCAACGGGCCTACGCTCAACGCGCACACGCCGCAGCACGTCAACAAGTAATACTATACTAATATTAGAATTGTGACACTGTGAGGATGGATGTTTGTTCCACTTTCTCACATAAGCTACTGACATCCCGCTCCCCACTTTCCGCCGAATTCTGGAGGTATTGCGTGTTGAGTGGTGGAACTCGACGCCGCGCTTCGAGCGAGGAAATGAAAATGTTAAATATTTCATTTTCTCGTGTGGGAATCGAACCCACAATCTGTCGCGTTTACAGTCACACATGTGTTCTCCTGCCTCAAATGTTTATTTATGATTTCACTAAAATATGATTCTGATTCATTACTTGCTACTCTTAAGTGGTGGGTAAATATATTCGAATTTAAACATCAAACATCGAATATCTAATATAATACATAATATACTCGTATACATATGTTCTCAATTTAATAACAATGTTCACTTATAGCGGGCGAGTAAGCGAAACACCAAGTACGCCTGCGTCACTTACCCTAACAGCGCCTACAGCACTGGCAGTTCAAGCGCAGGCACAGGCACAAGCCCAAGCACAGGCCCAGGCTCAGGCGCAGGCACAAGCACAGGCCCAGGCGCAGGCACCGGCGATGGCAGCGTCATTAAAAAGTATGGCACAAGAAGCGGTGCAGCGAGCGGGGCTTGATCATCATCATGCGCAGGTAAAAAATGGGGAACGGATTGTCTTAATACTAGGTTCCCACAGCCTGGTGCGGGATACAGTATGTGAAAAATAAATATTTTATATGAAAAATTAGTTAGTAATTCGATTTAATTTTAAAATTAATATAATTAATTTATTTTTCAGGCAGTTACGGGGACGGGAGCGGGGACGAACGCGAGGCGAGCCACAGCGCTGTCACAAGCGCACATACCGCCGTTACTGGGCGTGGCGCCGTTGGGACCTCGGCCGTTGAATAATGTTTGTATTTTTCTATTTTTAATGAAAATGACTTATGGGCCATGCTTGTATACAGTACGGTGGACGAGACGTGACCGCCTTAAAGTTGAACATTTGCACATTGTATATTCGGGAAGAAAATAATTAACAGTGTGGAAAATCCCAACATCAAAAGTTGCCAGCCATCTACAGCCTTCATCAGGGCATTCCAACTTGTTGAATGTAAAGAACTTATGTTTTTGCTTGATATATAAAATTAAATATTTTGTATTCTTATGTGAAAAAATAGATTAGCTTCACGTTGTATCCCGCATAGAGCAGGCAGAAGGAACCTTGTGTTAAGACACTCCTTTCCCCATTTTCCGCTGAATCTTTTAATGCATTGCGTGTTGAGTTCAACGTTGAGAACTCAACGCCGGGCTTTTTTGACTTGGTGTATATTGAATTTTGAGAAATAATAATTTATTCCCTCGGTTGGGGGATCAAACCCCCAACCGGCGAGTTACAGTAACACCCTTGTGCTTCTGCGCCACGGCCTCTTATTCTTATCTGTTTATGTCTTCTCCCCATATAATTAATTTTGTCCTTAACAAAGCGAGTAATTTTAAATAATATGATCGAAACTACCAACCGTCGCGTTTACAGTCGCCATGATGGCTTCAGCATATTTTCCAAGTTAACTTTATATAGAAAATACATATTTACACGTAATTTTTATTCAGTTTTACGCTGTATCCCGCATATAACAGGGTAGGCGGAGGAAAGCTTAGTGTTAAGACACTCCGCTCCCATCTTTCCGCCGAACTCAGCACGCCGAACTCGAGCGAAAAAATGAAAATGTTAAATATTTCATTCTGGTGGAAATCAGACCCATAACGTGTCGCCACTCTGACCGCAAGTACATTGACTTGCATCAACAGTAAATACAACAGTAAGCCGTCCTCGTTAAATGTTTCCAAAGTAAAAGATTTTTCAATTCGAACCAGTAGTTTCCGAGATTAACATGTTAATATTAATATATGGATGAAATCAGCAAATTCCAAAATTAATAATATGTTATTATTTTCGTTTCCCCTAAATTCCAGGAGCACCAAGTGCAGTTTCAGATGATGGAGGCGGGATTCTACCATATGCCGCACCCCTCCGACTCGGAGCGCACGCGCGTTTACCTGCCCCGGAACATATGCCAGACGCCCGTGTATTATAACCAGGTTGTTATTTAGATGTTATATAGAAATTTGATTGTAGCCAGGTTTGAACCTGCGCCTCTTATTCACCGAATAAGTTTACCAAAGAGAATCTAGTCTTAAAAACACTGATTCTCTCCTTCCACCTAATTTTGGATACATTGCGTGTTGAGTAATGGAACTCAATGTGTTTTGTCTTGTTACCAGCTAAAGAATAAACGAAAGTAAAATTCGAACCCACAACTGTCCCGTTTACAGTAACACGCCATGCCTCTGCGGCACGACAGCTTAGTAAAAATTTAAAACTAACATTCAATTCCAGGTGCTGTTACCCCACTCGGATTCAGTGGAGTTCTTCCAGCGGCTGTCTACGGAGACCCTGTTCTTTGTATTCTACTACATGGAGGGCACGAAGGCCCAGTACCTCGCGGCGAAGGCCCTCAAGAAGCAAAGTTGGAGATTCCACACCAAGTACATGATGTGGTTCCAACGGCACGAGGAGCCGAAAGTCATCAATGAGGAATATGAACAGGTGAACTTTTAGCGTATTTTTTTATTGTGAAAATTCATTAAATTGTGCAGCGCGTGGGAAACGAAGTGTGTTACCACTAAGTAGTCTCAGCCTATCCTGCTATATGCCCAATATAGTGTGAAACTAAAAAAATATAGTAAATAATTAAAGATCTGCACTTTGCAATGTCTCAATCAGGTGGAAAGATGAGAATGTAGTGTTTTGACATTGGTTATCTTGCCTGCTTTGCTACATGCATAATAGAGTGTGAGATTAATTTACGCTAAATATATATATATGTGTTTTCTGTTTAGTAAATGCATAAATTTAAATTAAATTATAGTGGTCAGAGTGCTTATATGATTTTTAAGATGCGTAGGTTCGAATTCCGCCCAATTACGAGAGCTTTGCCTTGTCACAAGACTGAGGAATGACATGAAAATAACTTATTAATCCCCCGATTAGGGTTCTAACCCACAACCATCGCGTTCATAGTCAGATGCTGTCCTACTGCGCCACGATGGCCTAATAATTAATAATAATACAAATACTTACATATTAATATATCAGGTATATCTGTTGTAACCAGGGCACATACATATACTTTGACTACGAGAAATGGGGCCAGCGGAAGAAAGAGGGCTTCACGTTCGAGTACAAGTACTTAGAGGACAGGGACCTCAACTGAGCGCCGACCCCCCACTCCCCGGTGCCACGACCCCGATCCTCGCTTCCTAGACCCCCCGTCTCCCAACCCCGCGACCCCCGTCCATCAGTCTCTGTGATGACAAATGGACGCCCCAAACACCATGTGATGCAATAAGTATAGGTGAAATTGTGATATCTATATAGGAACCCGTAGCGTACTCGGATGATCGTTTACTTATTATTATTGGACTTGTGGACTTGTGTGAACGACCCCCATCGTGTGTTTTTTATATGGAATCTCATTTGGTAACCCCCAACCCGCAGTTACACTCGACTAGAGAACTGTCGTGTCGACATCGAATGTAATGATAAGAATAACTAAATCGTAAAATCATCCTCCAGCAATATTTAAGTAGCTAATAAGAGTCCAATAAATTGTTTTTTTATGCTAGTCATAGTGTGTCAACTGCGACGGGCCCCTCCGCCGGGATGTGAATCCGAGACCGCTTCGGGCCGACGCTCCACTGAATAATCGGGTATTCGACACCACGTTACTTATGTTAAGATATATTTATATTGTATTATGTTATATTATATATATATGTAAACAGTTGTGTGTCAGAGCAGCTGAGACCGAATGTGTGTAGATAGTGGCAATGAATCGATGAGCGATAAGCGATGAACGTGTTCAGTTGCAATAGTAGGAAATTAGAACAAGACAAAGTCTTAAAATTCAATGTTAATGTAATGTAACTTTTTTATATATATAATATTGTATGTATTTTTGTGTGATAATGTAACGGTGCGGTCAAATACCCCATTGACGAGTCGCGAGGCCTAAGGCGTCATTGGGCCTCGCGAGGGCCCGTTCGGCCTCGCGGTGCCGGAAGCGGGTATGTCCAAGTGCCTAATATACAAGTTGACTAGGATCCGGTAGCAAAGACCTGTATACTTTTTTCCCCTCGCGCGACAAAATTATACACAACCATTATTTAATATTATTATTATAATGTAATGAATCTGTATTTAGTGCATTTAAATTGAACAAAAATTTTATATTGAGAAGAAAAGAAAACTTATTCGAGCGTGTATATAATCACTGCCACTGTGTTTATTTGTATAATGTATATCGGAAAAGTAAATAGGACTGCTTGTTTGTTTATAAAGTCCGGCGCGAGCGGGGAAGTGTACGTAGGGGTCCGGGTCGGGTCGGCGGGGGTCGGGGGTCGCGGGTCGGGTCCGGGTCCGTGTAGGGGTCGGGTCGGGGTCCGGGGGTCGAGGGCGCAGCGGCGCGCGATCTCGTTTATTCTGTGCGTGTGGAGTTGTTAGTTTCCATTTTTTTGTAAAAAGTCTATCGTGAGAGCAGATGAAATATGGTAAATAATAATTTAAAAAATTATCTGTACAGTTCTATTTGTATAGAAATAATAAATAACGATTAAAAAATTTGAAACCATGTTGTGATTTCCTCTTGACGCCTCGTATTGAGGGAGTGCGTTGTCGCATTTTTTTTCTTATTTATTTTTTTCTTTCTAAATAAAAGAAAACGACTGTTTACTTTGTAGAATAAAATGTAAGAAAGCATTGATATATTTTTTGTTTACTTACAAAAATCTTATTACCATGTGATATTATTAAATTATATATATTAACTAATTTAAAAAATAAGCGATAGTACATAAAGTAACCATAATTAAAATTACCTTTCCTATCCCATTTTTAATTAAATAAAGTGTTACTATTTTAAGATAATAATATATAAATTTAAATATTATACTTTTATAAGATTATTTATAATTTTGTACATAATAAAATTGATACAAACAAATTAAATACAGTTGCTATCAGACATTAATTTACCTGTCACAGAAAATATACATTCTATTTGATATGGTAGTCTACAATGACACAGTAATGTTCACGGGTTCAAATCCCTATAATATTACATACAAATTATCAAAAACCTAATAGGGGTTCCTCTATCTGTTTTAAGATGAATTATGTTTTATGCTATGCAAGTCTTTATGAAGAAAAATGTTTTTTAGCTGTCGTCGTTTTGCTTTTCTCGAGTCACAAGAAGATTAACATGTGAATGATCATTAAAGGAGTTTAAGTAAGTATATACAAAACACAAGTACAGTAATACTTGAGAGTACTCAACGCTTAAAATATATATATTAATGATATTACGACGAAAGACAAATTATTGAATATTAAAAAACTACTATAAACTTAAGTATATAATAAAAGTTTAATATGATATTTATGGTCTCATAGACTGGCCGTGGCTGTGATTTGGTGATAGATTTCAGGCTGTGGGTTCGATTCCCATTCTAGGTAAATACAATATTAGAATATTTGAACATTAAAATCCTGATCTGGTTAAACAAAATATGAAAAGCACAATGCTACTAGAATGAGCGCAAAGTAATACCTTATTATGTTCTCTCCATGTACCTCGCTTTGTATAAAACATTTATACAATTTTAAGTCAATAGTAATATTTTTACAATAATAAGAAAAGAAAAGCTTTATGCTTTTTCCCTAAAAACAATTATTAAAAAATCTTAGTGTAATGATGCTCTGAACATAAGCAGAACTGCCTTCTGAACCATTGGTAGCTCTTTTGTTTATTTGTTCTTTCGACGATTCAAAAGTGTTCAATATGGTGTATTTGAATAAACATTTTAACATACTTAAACAACTTTGCACTCAACTTTCGAGAGAATGTATTGAGTGGAAAAGGGAGAGTAAATAAATGAAAAAATATTTTTAAAATCAAAAATATAATGATTTATAATGATTCATCGTTTTTTCCTCTTCCCACCATGTTTCCCATGCTTGGGCTTTCCCTTGAGCCGTCGTCGGACTCCCGCTGCTTCCTCTGTATCATCGTCGGAGTCAGCACCACGTCTCTTACCTTTACTGCCTTTTTTATCTTCTAACTCTTTCATTTCCTAATAAACATTAAAGATAATAAGTATTATTATTTTCTTATTCAATGTGGGAAACGAACAGGGCTCACAATACATAGAGTTAACACATAGGTACATTACATTGGCCAATAAAATTTCTAGTGTGAGTAAAAGTGAATACAAAATAGAAAGTAAAGTTTAAATATTTGTAAAATTAACAAAATTAAAAAATATATCAATAATCAGCTTCAGGTTGTATCCCGCACACAGCAATGTAGGCAGAGGGAAAATAGTGATAAAACACTCCGTTCCCCATTTGTCGCCGAATTTTTAGAGACATATAGTAGTATAAAATACTAATTCATTCCTCCGAGTGGGGATCGAAAGCACAACCATCGCGCATTACAGACACCCTCGTGCCCCTGTGGCATGACGGCCTCAAAAATAAAAGAAAACACAACTTCTAATAAATTATAAAATAAATAATAAAGTTAATATGATAATTTCATAAGAAAGCAAAGCGTGGTGTTGAGCTCCGCCACTGAACACGCAACGCCTCGAGAATTCGACGGTGAGTGGGGTGTGTTTCAAAAGAGGGAACTAGATTAGATTCCCTTTGCCTTTGCTATATGCGGGATACATAAAGCTAAAAGAATATTGAACAAATATTAACATGCAAATGGTATTCATTGGTGCATGTATTAAAAATGACTTACAATTTTAGTAAGTCTCTGTGCCTCAGCAACCCTCTCCTGCAGCACCATGACCTCGCTCTCCTCCGACTTGTACAGGGGCAGTTGTTTACCTATCAATTGTTCTATACGTTGGTACAGTTCCACGTCATACTGGAAATGTATGGTAAATAGAGGTTATGCAGGTTATCTTATATATTTTAAAATAATGATCAATGAAGTACAGTTAATAATTAAATAACAATAATTAAATTGTATATTCAATTTCAACAATATTTTTTGAGATCCTGTTTTAATAATCTATGAACGATATAATATAATGAAAACGGCGTTTTTTGAGATTTGAGAAACCAATGGTTCACCTGAACATCATACCTGAGTAACAAAAGTGATAGCTTTCCCCGACCGACCCGCGCGCGCGGTGCGCCCCACGCGGTGCACGTAGTCCTTGCTGTGCAGCGGGATGTCCAGGTTCACCACCACGTCCACGTGCGGAATGTCCAGACCCCTGGGGGTGAATAGTGGGTGTTAATGGGAGCGTGAGAATTATATAATGTTATAATATTAAACATTAAAGATATAGTATTTTTTTTATAAAACGAATAATTTATCTAATTATTATTAAATAAAAAACGAGCTTGTAAAACGAGTGATTGTAAACTCACACTGGTTGTGGGTTAGCTCCCGATTTGTCAAGACAAAGCGCGGCGTTGTGTTCCGCCACTCAACGCCTGTAGAATTCGACAGAAAGTGGTGAACAGAGTGTCTTAACACTAGGTTCTCTCTGCCTACGCTGCTGTGTGCAGGTAGCTGATTTATATTATTATTATTAAATACAATAAATCGTAAATAAATGTACTTAAAACTTACCTAGAAGCGACATCAGTACAAATGAGAACAGATCTATTCTTTGTCTTGAACTTGTTCAAAGCAGCTAATCTCTTCTGTTGAGACATCTGTCCATGTAGCGGCACAGCTGACACCCCAAGGGCACGCAAGAGCAGGGCGGTACGCAGGGCTCCGGCGCACGTCGATACGAATACTATGAAGGAGTTGCCTGATAGCTCATTGAGGATATGCACCAGGTATACATCCTGAAAATATATAACCTATTTTACAAATAGGGAATGAAATGTCTTAACACTCTCTGCCTACTCTGCAGTGTAAAGGAAGCTGAAACAAAAATTATACAGTATGCAACCTTCATTTAACAAGAAACTGCCTAAAGTATCACACACTCTTAACAGCGATGACATTACATCATTATTTACTAAAATTCATTGCTTCCTAAGTTGACTGTTGTTGCTTTGTTCTCTAGTTCGTAATTACAAACAAATAATAAATCCAACTGTTGGTAGGAAAGTAGTGATTTTATTTATTTTAATGTTTATTATTTGCAAAAATTACATTATATTAGAGTACTTTATAAGTGTAATTTTGCTAATGAAACCAGGTGATTATATTAAAAATATACTTGTGCTTTAAGTATTTTCTTTACTTCACTATTCACACATAAAAAATTTAAATATTTACAAAAGTATAAACAAATGGAAAATGAAAAATTAACAAACCTTATATTTAACAGGTATAAATATATAATATTGTTGAAGTTTCTCCACAGTCTGGTATTTCGTGGACACTTCAACTTTCACAGGGTCCTGGAGGGAAGCTCTTTGCAATTTCTGCACTTTTTTAGTCATAGTTGCTGAGAAAAGATAAGTTCTACGCTCCCGGGGAATGACACGCAGGATTTTATCAACCTCTACTTCAAAATCCATGTTTAATATTCTGTCTGCTTCGTCCATTACCTGTAAGGTAGGCATAAATTATTATTCAATAAAATTTGTGTAAAATATAGAATCTCATCCTTTTTGGAAGTTGGATAAAAGGTTGGATATAACCGCATTGTCTTAGATTATTTTAATTCATGCAATGCATTATGAAGTTATCTCATAATTTTTTATGTTATCTAAAAATGATTTTTCTTAATTTATTTATGCATTGTATGTAAAATATGTGTTTATTTTCTAAATATTGTTTCCCATTGCCTGCATGCTACCAGATTTTGAAGTATTGTTTGTTATATAACAGAAAACAAAGCCACACTGTATTGTACCCACCAGGGCCGGTTTTAGCACTACCGGCGCCCTGGGCGAAATTTTTTCGGCCCCCCCTAACTACATTTCAATAATATACAAAACAGGGAATGAGTACAACGAAATAACCATGTATTTAAAAAAAATGACAAAAACTAATAAAATTTCACTTCTTCTAGCCTTTCTATCTGCGAAGTCTTTTATTAGGCATTCAATGTTTATTTTTCAAAGTTTAATTTTATTTTCAGAGTTGCTAAATATTTCAATGACGATGACTTCGTTTTTTTCTTTTTTTAGATATCAAAGATGACGATGACTTCGTTTTTTTTTTTAGATATCAAATATGACGGTGACTTTGTTTTTTTTTAAATCTTAGACCATTTTAAGACATCTTTGCGCAAAGCGCCCTAAACGGGCGTCTACGGCGCCCTTTTTATCTGGCGCCCCTGGGCGGTCGCCCAGGCTCGCCCTACCCTAACGCCGCTAGTGGTACCCACGATCATTATGTTTGCAATCAGTTGCTTTCAAAGTGCCGCACAATTGTTTTAACTGTCCTTAAAATAACAAATATTTTCTTATAACTTACCAAAAACTTCAAAGCTTTCAAATTAAATCCTTTAGTGTTTTCCAAATGGTCAACCAGTCTGCCTGGTGTTGCTATAATAATGTGTGGTTTCTTAGAGAGAGTCAGAGCTTGTGTGACCATATCCATCCCGCCCACAATTACTGCACATTTCACACCTATACTTGCTCCTACATTAAAAATATTATTATACTAATATTAAAATCTAGACGTCTTTATATTCTCTTAATAATCATAAATGGTTAATAAAAGAATAGAAAAATTAAGTAATTACTAAAAGATACATAGCAACTTTATATTCTCTTATTAATCATAAATGATATTGAACAGATGAATAGAAAAGTTAAGTTTGTAATATTCAAGTAGTAGAATGGATAAAGCCAATATGAATTTGCAGTTATCAATTTACTGTATTTTTAATTTTTTTTTACAAAGGTGCTTTATAGGATATTTTTAATAAATAACAGGAATTTATACAAAATTATAAGTAGTTATTCAACTTGATGATTCAACTGATTGCATAGTAATAAATTTGAATTGTATGAAAATCTGGCAATACATAGACCATACACTTTACATACTAAAAGTAATAATTGATACAATCACTAATTTATCTTTATGTAACTGAAAAGGTTTATCTATTTAGATTTTTTATAACAATATATCTTAAATAAATGAAATTCAAAATTACTAATAAAAAAATACATACCCAGTGCCTCAAATTGTTCAGATATTTGGAATGCCAATTCTCTTGTTGGTGTCAATATGAGAGCAAAATATCTCTGAGGACTTTCTAGTAAAGCTTGTAAAATAGGTAAGGCAAAGGCTCCAGTCTTTCCTGATCCAGTCTCTGCCAAGCCAATTATGTCTTTTCCTTGCAAGGCTACTGGAATGGACTCTTTTTGAATTTTTGATGGATTTTTCCATTTTAAATCAGCACATGCTTCGCAGAGAACGTCGACAATACCCTGTAGATATGTTGGTTAATAAACAGTTTTCAAATAACACAGTAGCATATAAAAGTATGTTATTGAAAGGAAAGTGTGACTGAATACAAAGAGGATCTATGGACGCGGTCATTGTAAATGATCGTTTGATGGGTGATGAAATTAGTTTTGAATTTGGTTGTCGAAGAGTGAGCATAATAATTTGATTGATAAGGTTTCTTTGCATCTTTTAATAAGAGATACGCTACTTCAGATAGCAATAAAAAGAAAAGGAGCGGATAACCTCAAATCAACCCAAACATACAAAATGTGGTGCTTCCCACTACCTAAAATATTATCTTACTGAATGTGGCTTAATATACTAGAAGAAATATTTAAAAAAGAAACATTTTTATAGTAATTTCCAATATTACTTACTAAATCTTTAAAAGTAACTACATCCTCATTTTCTTCGGTTTTGACCTCTTGATGTGTTTCGGCTTTGTCTTCTTGTTCTTCTTCAGATTTTTCACTTCCACTGTCATTATCACTTTTTTCACTATCTGCCGTCATTGTGTGTTTTTGAAGTATGTTTTTAATAATTAATTGATTAAAAATTATACAAACGAACGCACGTGCATATTTGTGTTGACTTCAAAATTCAAATGACAATTGTCTGTCAAATTGAATTTGAAACATCACGGAAGAGTATAAAAAGCAAGAATATTCCACTTTATATAGATATGATAAGAATTAGAAATAAAAAAGTTTAAAATAAAATAATTAATAAAATAGTAAACATTAGTCATAAGAAGTAAAAATCAGTCGTCATCGTAAACATAATTACAATAAAAGCTATTTTACTATTTACTACTTGTTAGCTTCATAACTAGCTTCAAAAATATAACTAATATTATATAATTTGTGATTGTAGAAACATATTTTTTACGCAGGGTGCAGGGGCACAGCTATGCGACTGTAAACGTGACAGGTTGTAGGTTTAATTGCGACATGAAAAAAGGATTTTTTTTTTCCCCACTGAGTAACGAGGTAAAACGCTGCATTGAGTTCCGTAATTCACAATCCGTCCAGAAATCAGCGGAAAGTAGGGAACGGAGTGTCTTATCTAAGTTTCCTCTGCCTACGCGTGAATGTGCGAGATACAACGTAAATTTAAACAAATGTCTGATTTTTACAAGTGGTGGATTTTGTTCGAAATATTTTAAGTATCACTTTATCTTTACAAATTTGACCGATCTGCAGGAGGTAACTAGCACGCCTAAAATTCATAAACAAGAACCAAGATATGTTAACTTAATATGTCAATTGTCAATTTGTCAAACATAAGACGCGGCATTTGAAGTTGAGGTTAACTTAATTGGTTGTTGATATTGATTGTTAAGAGCAAATTATAAATTATTAATATCACAACCATTTTTTGGCACAAAACTATAAATAAAACATTTATAATTAAATTAAACCATGGCCAAGCATCATCCAGATTTAATATTCTGTAGGAAACAACCGGGTGTAGGTAAGACAAAACAATTAAACAGACACTATATTTCCATTTTCAAATCTTTAAATTGAATAAACATTTCGATCGACGAAATTCTTATGCTCTTTTCTGTGAAACTAAACTGAGAAGAGGAACTTTTTATTAATAATTTAGTGTCAGAATCCACTACAATCCCCTCTCAACTGCACCAGATTCACAAGAAGCATTTTTAATAAATGAAATATTGAATTAATCCATTATCTTTTCATTTTACAGCCATTGGACGTTTATGTGAAAAATGTGACGGCAAATGTGTTATTTGCGACTCTTACGTCCGTCCCTGCACCCTAGTGCGTATTTGCGATGAATGCAACTATGGTTCTTACCAAGGAAGGTGTGTTATTTGCGGAGGTCCAGGCGTATCTGATGCTTATTATTGTAAGGAATGTACTATACAAGAAAAAGATGTGAGTAGATATTAAATTAAGTAGTATTTATTAGTGTATTCTTTAATAATTAGATATATTTTTATCTTTGCTTACTGTTCACAATTTACATGATATTAGGAGCAACTTTTTAATATTTTTAACAACACAATTTTTTTCTTTTGTAACAGTAATTTTAAAACTTTGTAGTATTGGCTACTAATGGACAATACATGCAGTATGTCCTTTCAATCAACATTTAACGTATGATATAAATAGTAAAAAAAATACTCAGTAAATTTTGTAAAAATGTGTGTTGTTTCTTTTCAAAATATTCATCCAAATTACCTCTAAAATTGAAAACAGTATAAAGTATAAAATATTTCATTTTGCAGAGAGATGGCTGTCCTAAAATTGTCAACTTGGGAAGTTCTAAGACTGATTTGTTCTATGAAAGAAAGAAGTATGGATTCCGAAGACACTAGCAGTAATTTAATTGCCTTAGGGTTAAGACAATTTAGATTTATGTATAGAACTTAATATGATAATGTTATTTGTTAAGAAAAACTTTTCAAAATATGTATTTGTAATAAAGTAAAAACATGTGACAATTTAAAATAAATAAATTTCTTTAAAATAAGAAATTATTCAAAGAAATATTATGTAATATGTAAAATTCTGACATTTTATATTGGTGGAAATAAATCTAAACTTTATTTCAAAATTTTTATTTCATGCAACTAAAATATACTTTTAGTCAAACAATTACATAATTACAAATAGGTATTGTTTTATATTTATTTTGTACTAATAATAAATCAATCATCTACTACTTACCTACAACCTGTTGTGTTAACAGTTACACGCTTGACACACTTGACGTTTCGAACACTTTACAGTAGTCGCTTTATAATAATATGTGCCATAAACATGAAGCCATATTTGATAATATATCAATTTAAATAATAGAAATACTATATATCTATACTAATATAATAAAGTGGAAGAGTTTGTTTGTTTGAACGCTAAGATCTCTGGATGTACAGGTCCGATTTACTTTGTTTTTGTTTTATATAAAAGCTGCATTCTTCAGAAGTGCTATAGGCTATATAACATTACATTACATTACATTACATTCAGCCTGTTATCCTGAGCTTTATATTCAGTTTGTTAGCAGTATGGTTATATTATATCTCTGAGCTCAGTGTGCCTGTTGGCAAAGGCCTCCTCTAACATTTTCCAATGTTTTCTGTTCCTAGCAGCCCTTCTCCAATGGGGACCTGCTGTTAATTTTGTCTCATCTTCCCATCTTCTGTGCTGCCTTCCCCTACTCGTTTTACTGTCTCTTGGGTACCAATCCATTAAAATTTTGCTCCATTTTTCATGTTTACTTCTCATTATATGCCCTGTCCATCTCCACTTTAATTGATCTATTTTTGTAAGGATATCTGTTACTTGAGTTTTGGTTCTTATAGTTGTATTTCTTACTCTTTCCTGTTTTCTGATACTCATAATGCTCCTTTCCATAGCCCTTTGACAATATTTGAGCATATCTCTGTGGTGTTTTGTAAGTGACCAGGTTTCGCATCCATATGTAAGGCAAGGTAAAATGCAGGTATTGAACACTCTTCGCTTGATTGCTAGGGTGAATTCGGTAGATTTCATCACTTCTTTCAGACATTACATTACACCTATATATTAATACATAAAAATACTTTCTAATTTGACATGCATTTTATTCGGCCATATTAATAACAACCGTCGCTATGCGACCGTTACCGCGACATTTTGATATTCATCCTTATGAAATAAATATAATAGTCACTTTTAGCATTTTATCTAGATTGAAATTATAGTTTACTGTATAACATTCTAATAAATAATTAAGACTGATTCGAAATGACCTAGTCTTCGGGCGGCATAGTATGACCGACGCGAACTGGCAGATGACGTTGATGGTTTTATAAATTTTCATACATTTTCGAACTTTATTTGCTGTTTATAATTAATTTAAAAATACTTTGGTTCTCTTCTTATTTTATTTCATATTGCTGGCAAAAATTATTCTTTAAGGTAGTTTTTAGGTACTTTTTCTAATATTAAGAATATCCTTTAGTTACTTTACGTCTTATGTTGGTTCATTTCAATTTCTCAGATATTTTTTCTAATAATATGTCTCTACTTAATATTCTTTTTGATTATTTAAGCTTATATTTTCTTACTAATTTTATTGAAAACTGAAAATAATATATTTAATAAATATTCTTATAGTTTAAGCAGGCGTAGCCGCGTCCGGGTCCACTAGTTATTACCTATTATACAGGGTGGAATTGACAGCGCCACTTTAAATGAAACTACAGTTTTAACTACTCTATAAAAGCTTAATATAATTCGGAAAAAAAAAAATTCTCAAAAATGAAAAAGTTTTTTTTTCAAACAAAATAAATAACAAAATTATCGTTTTAAAATAAAACGCCATTTGTAAAGTACAACATAGGCACGCACACACTTACCTGTCAAAGCGGCAACGTCGCATCCGTATGTGTGCGTGACACGAAATACAGGTATGGATAAAAATCGTGAAATGAAAAAAAAATCCTACGTCCAAACCGTTGAGGTACCTTGATTATTTTTTTAAATTCTGGGTTTGAAATATTTTACCCTATATACAGTTTCAGTAAAAGAAGCCCAGCTTCTTCCACCCTGTATAATTGAAACTAAAAAAGAAAACCCTGTTGCATCATTCTTTTTTCATTTTATTGATATGTTTCAATATCAATAAAATTGCACAATATATAATTTATTTCCGAAATTGAAGTTAAATTTAATGCATAGAATATATTTGGTACTTCCTTAACATGTGTATTTTTTATATTTACAGTTGAGAAAGTTAATCTATGAAAACCAGCATGAAACCCAAAAAGATGTACCTTCTGTCCGGTAGTTTTTGCGTGTTTTTGCGCGAACAATGTAACAGACAGACAAGCAGCCATAAATTCTGCTAAGTCGTATTTTATCTTATTATGAATATGTTTTATATCCTTTTGTTGTTTATATAACAGACATCACTTTGACCTTTCACTAAACATATTTTCTTTATTGCAGGTATTGTGTGGTATAACATAAAATACTGTTTGGTCTAAGCGCTATTTGTAATATGCTGTATTATATTAGATACCAGCCAGCCAGCCAACCAGCTGCCAAATGCGACCTACAAATAACCAACGCCCAGCGGACAGACAGACAGACAGAGTTACTTTCGAATTTATATATAGCTTTTTAAAATTTTCATACAGAGGTATCCCATAGTATAATTATTTTGTCAATACATTATATATATACTTTTATTATACAGGAGGAATAAGTTTTACATATTTATTTAAATACAAATTGTTTTAAAAAATGAGATTTTGATAATTCTCATATTAATATGATGATTAGGTGAGACATTACCTGACAAACTCGCCATCGACACTGATTATCATTCGATGAGGACAAATCAAGTTCTAATTCATTTATTATAAAAATCTGTGACCCGGATGTAAATTTGAACAAAATTCTGTAGAGTTTATCATAATTATTACAACTTGGATGTATTCTGCCTCTATTAATTTAAATAATATTTATATAACCTTTATTTTTTAAAAATTAGAAACAGTAAATAATTTCAACCTAATAATTGTTTTAGATACGATTCGTTAATTTGCGTAAAGACCTAAGTAAGTTTTCAATAACTTCTCTCTAATTTTTACAACAAAGGAAATGGGCTCTACATGGGCAGACGAAGCGGCAAAGGCGGCTTTACTGCTTGCGAAGTGAGAGCCCAAATGCTTAATAAGGTAGATATAAATATTTTAATCGTACTTATAATAACAATAAAGAAGATCTTAAGCCATATTTTTAAAAATATAGTTATAAATAAAATAAAAAGGTTAAATAAAAAATGAATTAATAATTTCTTTGTACTTCTAAAGTTCTATCTCAAAGTAGGTTTTATCTGAAATTCCATGATCCTTTAATGTTGTAAGCAAAATTTGGCACTTACATAATAAAAACTATAGTAACTTGTGAAAATACGTTATAGATAACAAAACTTACTGAGGCTAAGGTATAATCTAATTAATAGGAAAATACCTGTCGCCGAATTTTTAATCGCACAGTACGTTACAAACTAAAATACCATCCACAATATCTGGATACGTGGCACTCCACTACCCTGCGGTTTCGTAGGAACGTCTTTCCACGCGCCATGCTACTGTGAAATCTACCTATACCGACATGACATGGGTACTTGGTTGCCAGCCTCGGGACTTATTGAACGGTGTTTTAGTATAATACACATCTTAGGTACAATAGAGATAAGTAAATAATTATTGGTGAAAAAATTATAAAATTATTTATATTAATTATTCGTAATAAAATAAAAAAAAATCGTAATTTAAAATATTTATTACAATCACCATTACACCTTAATATACATTGACATATTTAAATTTGCGTTAGTTACATTTTGAACATATGTACATATATATACTTTACATAGTAGAAGCGTCTCTGCTCCATATGCATATAGGGTATTAGTATTATCATATATTATATTAGAAAAATCATAAAACAATTGCATATTTAAAAACTTAGAGAACCCACCACCCATTCTTTAAGCAATTATTTAAATCTATTTAAGAGTTCTGTAGAATTCCATTGGGTTCTAGCTGTTAGTTCTTCTATTAGTTACTAATTACTTCTGCTAGTTTCGCTTATATCGGTATCTTTCTTGATAAAAGTAAAAAGTATTTGGTTAGCTTTTCTTTTTTTATTTATTTATTAATTTAAACTAGATGTAGAATAGGAAATTATACAACTTGTTTTATGCTACTATCAATCATGTAATAAATGTTTCCTGAAAATTTAAGTCATCTTGATACCCATAGTAGATGATAATACAAAAATATTTCTATAAGTATTACTTTAACGATATTTTTCACTACTTGAACCCAAGTCTTGATTAACTAAGAAAAATATAAAAAGGCAAAATGACTAGTAATGCAATGTTACTCGTATATTAAGTAGCTACCTATAACAAAAATGTATTTGTTTTGATGAACTAATCATTTTGTTTTTTTGACATTTTTAATCTTGTGTGTGCGTTGCGTAGTAGAGTCTATAATAGTAGGTATAATTGAAAACTACATACACTTAAGTTTTATATTACATATGAAACTATATAATACATATTATTTAGGAGTAAATTGAAATAAACTCTACTTCTAAACTTTTCAAAAACTTGTTCTTCTATTTCTCACTAGTATAATAAAAAAAGTATAATAAAACATTATTTTATATGATACTTGATCAGGCATTGAGAGATGAACAAAATATTTTATTAAGAGTTATTTTTCGGCAAATACCGTGATAAGACGATAGTTCATTCTCGTTTTGGCTGAACCTTCTTCAATGTAGTATTCATGGTCTTTGAGTTTCAAATCTTTAACGGTTTTCCAATAGTCTTCTTGGAAATCTTCTAACACTTCCTGTGGCATGTTACACGGATCGACTGCTGCTAAGATATCTGATTACCAAAAAAAATAATTAATGTGCAAATATATTTAAAAATTATGTTTTTAAGAAAGCTCTGTTATATTTTTATTTGATGATTGCGTCGCGGTGTGATTGCTAAGTAACAATTATAAATATTTTTCTAGGCAATGTTTCATAAATATTTTTCTTTTAACTTCATGCAGTATTGCCGTTGAGATATTCCCTTGCCAACTTTTCGCCCAATTTTTGAGATATATTGCGTGTTAAGAGGCTCCCCCTCTTGCCTCTCATTGGCTTATCTTGTTACCAGAGCAAGGAAATGAAAATATTGAATTCTATGTCCATACATAATATGTCTCACATCCTGTGAGTTCGCCACATAGTTGCGTTTATAGTTAGACGCTGTGCCACTTCGCCATGGTGTCACATAAACCCTACTTATTTTATAAATTTGTTCACATTTTTGGTTATTTCTTGTTAAACACAGAGCTTAACGTTTTAAAAAACTAGCTAACTACTAACTCGCGTAAAATGAAGAATACAAAGAATTTCTGTCAATCTGACAAAAAATTAAACCAAACATTTATATTAAAGATATTCATCCACTCACTTTTAATATCCTTCTCGCTGAATATATACGATTTGTCTGTACAACGCACATCAATATTGCTAAATCCAATAGATGTCATCATTTTCTTAATATCTTTTGCAGGATCCTTCGAAATAAAATTAAAAAAATTAGACCTAAAAGTTCGGAAATTATATTTATGAAATGTTGTTTAACTTTATAATTACCTGACAATCTTGGTATGGTGTTACGAAATTTTCAATGTCTTTCTGAAAATGATTCCATTTTTTTTGGCCAGCTAAAGTTCTATAAATGGTGTACAAGGGAAAGTATCCAAAGAATGAAAGTAGACAGGTACCACCCTCACTCAATAAGTTGTATATATTTGTGAATGCTATTCTGAAACGAAAAAACGGTTAATTTGTCTTCATCATATAGAGTAGATTGTATCATATAGAATATAAAAGTAACGGCATCATGGCCTTCTTTTACTTCCAATGCTGGATATGTCCAGCATATAGGCGTATGCGCCTTCCTCAAAGATCTCCACGACGATCGGTTTAGCACGGCCCGTTTAGGATAAAGGATCAGATTTGTAAAAAAAATGATCATTTGAAATTCTCGAGCGCGTCAGATTAAGGTAGAGTAAGTAACTTATATGCTAAATCATGTATATTCCATTAATCTGACGATTTGATGCAATGGAGAGGAGGGCTACAAAGTTGAAAAAAAACTCATTTATTGGTCCCTAACTCATCAATGAAGATGATAATTTAAAAAAATACTTGAATTTTTTTTTGTGGTTTTTTTTTTATAAATACAAGTATTCTGTTTCAAACATATATTCTTTTATTTACATTCTATTTCTTGAGCTTTTCAATTGATTACGTTCAATGAATTAAAAAATTGAGGCCAGTCAGACTGTGAGTACTGTACTTCGACGGTACGTATATTTACGTATATAAACCGTTACAAAATGATGAAGAATGAATTTGGAAAAATAAAATTATTTAGGTTAGTACTTCTTACATGTAACTGAGGAATGAAAAAAAATTGAGAGAACAAGTCTTGCTTGCGCTGTCAATATATATATATAGGTATGGTTTTCTAAATGGTATCGATAGAAATGTTTCTAATAAAGTTTTACGAGAATAATTATGAAAATATTTTGTGCCTTTGAAGGAAATAAGTAAAAAAATAGAATAGAATTCAATGAAGACTTCAAACGAAAGTGATTGAACAAAATTGATTTCGTGGTTTTCGTAGGAGATATTAGATAATTTCGATGAATAATGAATATACCTTTCGGTCGAATCGAGAGCCTCTTCTTTTAAAGTCCGTTAAGAATAGTTTATGAAGATTAATATAATGGTGGTGGTGTTAATATTGTTTTTTATTTGTTGCTACGAAACTCTGCATAGACCGGCATTTATTATTTCTGAATTAAGGATATCTATTGTGTATGAAAATATAAAACTTAATTAACTACTTACTCTTGTTGTGGTACCCAATGTAGAGCGTAATTAGAAAACACGAGATCAAAATTTCCTCGCAACTCGTCAGGTAAGTCACCCTCTATGTCGAGGATGGTGAAGTTGAGAAGGTTGGTCCCATAGTGTTTGTTTGCGAATTGTACCATTCTTTCACTTTTATCACTTCCCACGACTCTGGTACAATTACTTGGTAAAAATTTTGTTAGGATATTTGTAACAGTTCCATCTCCGCTACCAATATCTAAAACGGTGTTCCCATTGTTTTTCCATTTAATTTTCTGCGCATATTCTTCTAAGCACTGCAAAGCATCCTTTTGTGGTAAGGTATTACATTTTTGATATAGTTCAGCATTATGCATGTTGAGATTTTTTTAGATTCACATATATATTTAAAGAAAGAAGGTGTGCGCGTGCACTAGGTCGTTACGTTAGACGCGGTTCCGGCGGTCAGTCTCGGCAGGAGCGCATATTGTACGTATTTATACCTGTCGGTGCACGGCATCGATGAGCGGTGACTCCGGCAAAGATGGATTAGGAAAGCAAGATTGAGGTCCAAGCAAGACCTTGCTCTTGAAACCTGAAATTTAGTATAAGCAATGATAACGTGAGATAACATTTTCAACCTTATTAATGATTTATTTATCCTCATATGCCTTTCCACTCTATTAAAAAAATGTTCAGTGATGTTTTATTTCTTTTTTGCTTCACTTAGTGTTAAGAGACTCTGTTTCCCACTTTCCGCGAGGCATTATTGAGTGGCGGAGTTTGCTTCGACACCAGAGCGAAGAAAGAAAATATTAAATATAATATATTACCTGACGCGTTTACAGTCACACTTTGTGCCCCTGTGCCGCGACTGGCCTCAATTAATTTTTTATTCATAATAATTAATATCAGGCCGTCATGGGGCAGCGGTACAAGGGTGTGACTGTAACGCGACGGTTGTGGGTTCGATCCCCACTCGAGGAAATGAAATATTTATTTTCATTTATATTTTCATTTCTTTGCCGGCGTTGAGTTCCGCTAACACTAGGTTAGGTTAGATGGGCCTCTGCTTACCTTGCTGTGTACGGGATACAGCGTGAAGCTGATTATAATGAATATTAGCGGAAATAATAGAGCTGTGACAAGATTATAATAAAATCATTTTTCAGGTTTAACCCTAGAATAATTCCTTTTAGCATTTCATATAATTTTTAATATATATATGTATAACGTTGCAAAAAACAACAAAATAAAAATCTGTTGCTAACAAAATAAAAATTGATATCCATACCCACATGAAGTCAATGAGTTATAAATAAAGTAAGACGGACGTAAAATTGATGTTTTTTATTAAACATTTACATATATTCAAATATATTCGTTACATGAAAACAGTAATCCGATCTGGATGTAATCGTATATTCTGATATAGTAGCTTAGAAATTTTTTTAATATAGATTATATATTTAATACTATATAGAGAGAGAAAAAATTAAGGTCTACTATAACATTTTTTTTACAACTTTGTAAATTGTATTGTTCTTTACGTCACTCTCAAATTGTCAGAGTAGTGGAATATACATGATTTAGCAAGTAACTAACTTACTCTACCTTAATCTGACGCGCTCGAGAATTTCAAATGATCATTTTTTTTTACAAATCTGCTCCTTTATCCTAGACGGGCGGCCATATATATGGAGCTCATATTTGTTGGAAGTACGTAACCAAGTACAAGAAATAACTAGTATCATAATCTGCCGCGCTCGAGTAAATCCCGAAAGTCCCCTCTTCGCCGCCCGTACTAGAAGGATTTTTTTTTATTTATTATAGATAGTTTATTTTTTATTTATTTTATTTATTTATTTATAAATCGGAATTACAAAAATGCAACCCTGAGATTTTGATGATTTTCAATTTAGAAATTTTAAGTGCGCTGCATGCATATATGATATAATATTAATTAAAGCAGGAATGTAATTCCTTGTACTTAGTAAACAAATAATTCACAAGTTTAAGCGGGTGAAGCCGCGAGCTAGTCACTAGTATTATATATGTAGAAAATAGATATGATGATTAGGTGAGACACTACCTGACAAACTCGCCATCGACACTGATTATCATTCGATGAGGACAAATCAAGTTCCAATACATTTATTATAAAAATCTGTGACCCGGATGTAAACTTGAACAAAATTCTAAATAGGTTTGTTGTAGCGTTTATTATAATTATTACATCTTGGATGTATTCTGCCTCTTTTAATTTAAATAATATTTATATAACCTTCACTCTTTTTGAAATTAGAAACAGTAAATAACTTCAACCTAATAATTGTTTATAGATATGATTCGTTAACCAAATATTTTTAAAACTTGGAAACACATACCTTTTTTTCGTAAATAATACCTGTGTACCTACTATGTATTTATAATAATAACTTGTTCGTTCGAATCAATAGTGTTCCAGTAATTTGTAAAAGACTTGACATTTTCTCTGAAAGTAGTAGTGAAAGAAATTCAAAAATTAATTCATTTTTGAACCGTAGCTTTTGCATGATTCGCAAACAGAGACCCAGACAGAAAGACAGGGGCAAACAAAAATTTTGCCAAGTCATTTTTATCCTTTGCTATCGGAATAGCGTATAAGTATCAAGATGAAATTTATATAAAATACTCAGATCTGCTGTCCGTTAAAACTAATTTGACAAATATAATATGACAAAATTCAAACTTATAAGACAACGCGATTTATAGATACAGCCGTTTCTGCTGCAAATTTTCGAAACTCGCAATAGCATCAAAACCTGTGAACTTAGAATCTTGAAATTTGGTAGGGAGTCACGTTTTGTAGCACAGATAAAGGGAAAATTGCGAAAAGTGAAAAATTAAATAAAGGCATTATTATCATATATTATATAAGAAAAATAATAAAACAATTTCATATTTTACAACTAAGGGAACCCATCACCTATTCTTTAAGCAATTACTTAAATCTATTTAAGAGTCCTGTAGAATTCCATTTCCTGCTAGTTCTTATTTTTTTGTATGAATAATAATTTTTCGATATCTTTCTTAATAAACGTTAAAACTAGTTTGTTTTTTTATTTTTTTAATTTATTTATTAATTTAAGCTAAATGTAGAATACAAAATTATATATATTGTATTATATAACTTATTATAATATTAGGTAGTAAATGTTTCCTGAATATTGAAATCATCTTGATACACATATTAGACGATCATAAAAAATATTCCTATAAGTAAGGTAAGTGACGGTAACTTCGTGCTAGTACGTCGTTTCGTGAGTTTTGCTTCTGGCAAAAATAATAAGCGATTTAAGTATTATTTACGTAAACTATATATTGGTATATAATCTTTATACTTTTAACTGTCGAAAAATTAAGTAACAATATTTTAATGATAAAATTGAGCGCGTAGCGACATTTTAAACGCAGAGTTGGCTACGAACTGCAGTGTAACGTGTCTGCGATGCTTCTCACCTTAAGACTAGCGTAAGAATTTCTTAAGGTTGTAGAAAAACAAAGGTAAGTTATTAGAATAAAACATTGAATATATGCTTTTTTGTATTCTATAAAAAAACATTTTATTAAAAAAAAAAATAGATGGAAGCATAAAATTCTTTTAAAATTGCAATAAATCGATTCACGAAGTATTAAGTCATTTTATTTATCAAGTGTCCGCTACTTCGTGTTACTACCGAGTTAGGGAGATCTTAGATACTTTTTAATAAATTTATATTTATGTAATAATTGAGATAATTTAAATTTAAAGCTTAAAATCAGTTAATGTATTTATTAAGGTTTCTCGTGATCGAAATTCGGTATATATTTTGTTCACTTAAATTTCTATATTACTATTTTAAAGGTAACCTGAATTGATAATTTTAAGCTAAATTCGTGTAGGTACTGCCAATGTAACTTTGTTTTTTAATCAACCTTTATAATATATTTTTGTGTATTTTTTCGAATGTACATGGTAGTTAATGATTACATTACATAATGTAAAAAATACTAAATAAAAGTGCGGATGTTACCAAAATCAGTAACACGAAACAAGATACCCTACATTTCATTATTTTCCCTAAGTTCGTGACAAATAAATCTACGTAAAATCAACACATTGACTTCTCTGTCTTTATTAATATTGTTTATCTTAGTCTTGTTATAAGTCTAAATAAAGATCTTTTTATTTTTTCAAGAATATACTAAACACAAAATGTCGTACAAACTGGTTAAATAAAATAAAAGCCATTAGCCAAATATAGCTCTATAAACAGGCATAGCTAACTTTAAAAAATTAAACTTGAATTTTGAGCTTTTTATATTTTTTTATAAAAAAAGTATATAAAAGTTCAAAAATGTAGTTTTTTTTAAAGCTGAGTTTTTATAATTTGTAAATTATAAAAGTTGACGCCAGTCGTGGCGCAGGGGTACAAAGTGTCACTGTAAAACCGACTGGTTATGGGTTCGATCCCCACTCGAGGAGATGAAAATAGAAATAGTATAGAAAATAGAACATATTTATTTAAATTTATATTTCAGGCAAAGTGCGGCGTTGAGTTCTACCACTTAACATGCAATGCCTCCGGAATTCCGGAGTGTCTTAAAAACACTAGGTTCCCTTTGCCTACCCTGCTGTGTGCGTGAAGATGATTAAATTTGATTTTTTTTTATAAAAGTTTTAATGTCGTTAAGCTGATTTAACCAATTTTTTTTTATTTACAAATTCTTTACTATCAAAACCTATAAAGGTGTTTATTTTTTTTATTATAAAACCTTACTCGCGGGTTAAAAACTTGTAACCCGAAATAGAGGCCACAAACTCATGAAGTTAGAAACAGAGCTAAATTTTATCACGAAGTAGGGTTTAAACAAGAGGTCCACAAATAAATTAATAAAAAAATTAAGCTTAAGTTAAACCGTATAATTCACACCACCACCACCACCACCACCACTTTGATCACACTAAAATTTGCAAATTCATAAAACCTTTAATAATGTATTTACAATAGTTTAAAGTTATAAGAGCCTTTATTATAAGACAGTTGAATGCAATTAAAGACTTTCAATATAATAATAATTGATAATATTATATTATTCTTTGTCAAAGATAATATTAATTTAAAAAAAGGTCCGTAATTGTTTCTATTGTGGTTGATCACTTTCACATCATTGTTCCCGATAAAACATATTTTTACATCATTAAGTCAGTTTATATGTTTTTTCTGTTAAATGTCGATTCTATTATAATTAATAAATTAGATAAAAACAATTTGTATTGTTACTGAAAGCTTATATAATACCATTTATGTTAATTATAATTACTTTTATATTCAGAGTTAAAAAAATATTAAAATAGTAAACATTATATTTAACATATATGAAGTATATATAAGACACAAAAATTGTAAATGTAAATATATTTATTTGTTTGTATGTGTGTATAAGTATTTGTCTTGTTTTGTGCCGAACTCCCGTACATTTACCTTATTACTTTAACGATATTTTTTATTACTTGAACCTAAGTCTTGATTCCAGGCAGACACACATCAGTGAAACTATGGAAAAAAAATATAAAAAGGCAAAACGACTAGTAATGCTACGTTTATTAAGTAGCCACCTATATAACAAAAATGTATTAGTTTTGACTATTTTTTTATGAAATATATAATAATAATATTGTGTGTGCGCTGCGTAGTAGAGTCTATAATAGTAGGTATAACTTAAAACTACATACACTTAAGTTTTATATTAATACAATACATATATAAAATAGAAATAAACTCTATTTCTAAACTTTTCAAAAACTTGTTCTTCTATTTCTTACTAGTATAATAATAAGGTATAATAATGCATTATTTTATATGATACTAACAGGCATTGA
>JAEBDU010000099.1:1262160-1308318 GCA_016802625.1 Heliconius numata
TATTTGTAACACTTCCATCTCCGCTACCAATATCTAAAACTGTCTTCGCGTCGTTTTTCCATTTAATTTTCTGCGCATATTCTTCTAAACAGTGCAAAGCATCCCTTCTTGGTAAGAAATTACTTTTATTATATAGTTCAGCATTATCCATGTTGAAGTTTTTTTTAAATTTACATATACGTATATTTAAAGAAGAGAAGGTGCGCATGCGCCAGGTCCTTGCGTTTAGGCGTTTAGGCGGTCAGTCTCGCCAGGAGCGCGTATCGTACGTATTTATACCTGTCGGTCGTGCATCATTGAGCGGTGACTCCGGCTAAGATGATCGAAGAAAACAAGATTCAGGTCCAGGCAAGGCCTTGCACTTGAAACCTCTAATTTAGTATAACCAATTATATCATGAGAAAACATTTTAAGTTTTATTAATGAATTATTTATCCTCATGTCATTCCACTCTATTGAAATAATATGTTCAGTGATGTTTTATTTTTTTTCCGCTTGACGCTTTATCCTGCTTGTAGCAGGGTATATTTCCTAACGCGTTTACAGTGACAATTTGTGCCCCTGCACAACGACTGGCCTTAATTTAACTTTTAAACGACCAAAACCTAAATATAAAAATAACAAGAGTCAAATGCTAAATATAAAAACTAAAGAATTGAACAAAAAACTGTTATACTGTTGTGGCGCCCGTATCAAATGGCGAGAGCACTTCAGAGTAGTAAGTGGGAGTAGAAAAAAAAGAATAAGTTTCACTAAGGTCTCTACGATTGTTCGTGGATCTCTAAGCATTATGACTTAATGACTTTATAAATAATAAACTGTTCGTAATAAACATAGGTATTGTAATATTTGTATGCAAATAAATTGATAACATTCAGGAGGCATTATCATGAATCGCAATTATGATTTAATTTATTTTAGTACGTCAAGACATTGAAAATGTAGATAGATACTAAATTGCGAATTGATATCAAAGTAGAGCGGTCGTCTTGTGAAATTAAATAAGTAAAATATTTCGCGTGTATTTTTTTAAAAAAATATATTATTATGGCAAAATATCATACGGAAACTGTATCGGAAGCTGTTGATTCTGATACTCGTACATACTATGAAGCGGATCTGGATCAAGCACTGTCTGTTGCAGGTTTAAAATAGTATAATCGTTTTTCTAAATAAGGCCCTTCCTGGCGCAAGTGCACAAGTGCGCGACTGAAAATACGCAACGGTTGTGTGTTCGATTTCTACTCAGTGGAATGAAAAATTTTATATTTTCATTTCCTTGCTCTGGTGACGAGCGAAGCGAGTAACGAGAAAAGCGCGGCGTTGAGTTCCGCCACTCAACACGCAATGCCTCAAGAGTTTCGGGGAAAATTAGGAACAGAAGATTCCCAGGTTCCCTCTGCCTAACTTGTTGTGTGTGTGTGTGTGTTATTCCATATGTAAGTGTGATTTTTTACTGTCAAACTCAAAGTGACCTTGTCTTTTTCTGTTTATCTACTAGCGACCCGCCCCGCAGCTTCGTCCGCATCAATTGCACGATTATTTATTTAATACAGTTAATTTCATTCATGCTGTACTATATGATTGTCGCGCACTTATAGTGATTTCTAGTGTGAAAATTACTTAAATTTTGTTTTGCAAATATTTTATTATTGATAGTTAATACTAATTATTTCTTAAAAAACTATTAATTCTTAATTCAGTTCAGTAATTTTTGAGTTTATCTACTATACAAAATAACACACATATACTAATATAACACGTCGAAGAAGACGTCGTCGGTAAGTTCACCTGTCGAACGACTGAATTTCCAGTCACTATAACCTAAAAATATATGTCTCATATTTAGAGGATAAAGATGTATGGAATTAATGTCTATTGAATGTCAGGCAGGACAGCTGCCAGCTAATGTAATAGTAAAATATACCATTGACTTTAAAAAGAGCAACTGTTGAGTTTTTTGCCGGCTCTTCTCAGCAGAACTGCCTTCCGAACCGGTGGTAGCTTTTTGTTGACATGTACATTCGACGATTCAAAAGTGCTTATAAAGTTTATTTGAATAAAGAATATTTTGAATTTGAATTTGAATTCATAGAGACCATAAACAAATTAAAACGACGAAACGGCGAATATAGAAACCAAAACGAAAGTTTGTGAAAACATGTGAAAAGATGAACTAGATATCAACAAACCTAGACATATTGATTAATGGACTCCTTCAGACTACACAGTCACTATTCTCTAATCCTGACAAATCTTTTAAGGAGTGCTCCTCTAGCCTTCTTCAATTCATTTTTGCAATTATATAGATTATCCTCCTTTAATACAGACACCGTTGTGTAAAAGTATATATATATATATATAATAAAAAAAACTAATTAAAAAAAAAGAGAAAAAAAGGCCCAGACGGCCAATGCCCGTGGTTTATTTTAATTAATAAAAATACATTTAAATATTAAAACAGGTTACATTGAGACATTATAAAATACTGGTTTTACATTTACTACGCAGTAAAAAGCGTTTACATACTCATAATATATGATAAAATACAAAAAAATGAACGTTTCTAGTTAGACCAAATGTGCAATGAATGGATCAGTGGCTTTGAAACATACAATTTATTTTTTTAAAGACTTTATTCATTCATAGCCCGCGTCACATGATATTTAGCGCGAGTATTCTCAACGTTTCAGTATATATCCTTATATAGTCTCTGTAATTGTTTATCAGATTATGGAAGGTATAAACACCTGAATAGAAATAAGTACACCCACCATAAAGGTTTTTACGTATTCCAAACGTTACGACAGTATAATAAATAACAATGGTGTAAATGGTGTCATATGGGTGTGGGTAAATGGGGGTGGGTCATAAATAATATCCGATACAGGCTGAAATCCATATTGACTCAGAAAGAGTAAACTCTTAGCGGTCCAATGCCTGAGATAGATGATGCGAAAAGTATGCTTCGGATTATACACAAAAAAACATTTCAAACAGTATTTGACTTAATTAAATTCTTATGACCTTCCTTGTTACAGGTATCGGGTGCTATAATATAAAATACAGTTTGGTCTTAGCGCTGTTTCTAATATCTTGTATTATAGAACCATTTGGATATTCATATATTTTGCCTGCTGCCAAATGCGATTTACAAATGAACAATGCCCAACGGGGTGTTATTGGTTCTATACCATATATTGGTACATTTTTGTTCTTTTTTTTATTAGTTTGTTTTTGTGTTCGAGTTTGCATATTATCACATTTTTTATTTTTGTAAGTGCTAATACCAATTTTACACTTTCACTAGTTCTAATTATAATTTTTAAATCATTTCATTGTACAGTGGTTACGATAATATGGACTTAGGGTATGATCACCTGGATCTTGGCGTTACATTGTGTCGATTTACTTTGCAGGAATAGTTGTGACTTCATTTCCATGGGGCTATCTGGTGGATACACAAGGGAGGAGGAAGATGGTGGTGTATAGTTCTACGGCTGCTGGGGCTTTTGGTGTTATTGCAGCATTTATGCCAGATGTTACAAGTTTTACAATATTTAAATTGCTAAGCTCTCTATGGTAATAATCTGATCGTTATTGTAATTTGTATATATTTTCCTAAGAAATATTTCAAAATTTATTCTACAGGACATTTAATTAAAAACAATTGACATCTTTCGCTGTTCATATTGTTTCAAATATCTAATTCACAAGTATTCTTTTTATATTTTTTAGTCCATTAAATTACGTAGTTCAGTAAAACCTTCGATATCATACATTTCATTTTCATTGCATGCTATAGTTATCGGTCGGATTATAGGATAGAAACAAGAAATGTTGTACTGGATAATAGAAACAATTTTTCATGTTTTCTATATATACTTCGTATCACTAATGGAATTTCAAATTAAATATATAATACAATCTAAAATTTACTGAAATAAGTCTATGTTTACTTTGATTATTAAAGTGTTTACATATTCTTTAACATGTTCTAAAATAATATTTATTCTTTGATATACGAGTAATATGATTTACATCATCTGTGATGATTGTATACTTTCTAAATTATCTGTAAAATGTATTATTTCTAACCTATGTATTATATACCACTTTTCTTCTTATGTTCGAGCAGGCTTTAATTCCACAATTACTACATTTTCTGAGGGGTCTAACTGCTTGCACTTATTTCAGAAATTATAGAGGATTCTGAAACAATTAGTTCCTCTATAAATAGATTGTTCCATTGTTTACTACATTACGGGAAATAACACTCCGCAAAATGTGGTAGTGAATGAATGTAAATATAAAAAGTAATATCGTATATTAAATATTAATCATTATCTTTCAGTATAGCATGCCCAGCAACAGTACCATATACATTTATAAGTGAAATAATGCCTCCGCGATATAAAGATATAACACTTTCTATAGTAAACGCAATGCAAATATCAGGATCGGCACTGGTCCCACGTAAGTGAAAAATGTAATTTTATTGGTAATATTCATATTCGTCCCTACATATGAAATCATAAATAGAGTAAATAAATGATGTTACTATACAGAGAGTTTCTGTCATCTCCACTTTAAATAAAATCACAGTTTTAACTACTCTATAAAAACGTTATAAAATTAAAATAAAAGAGCCAAAAATGATAAAGTGACTTTATCAAACAAAATAAATAATAAAATTATCGTTGTAAAATAAAACGCTATTTGTTAAGAATGACGCACATAGACATGCCACAGACGCGACACCGCACACGCCTCGTTCACGAAATCGAGTCGTAGGTATCGGCGCTGAAGTTGAGCGTTGATTAGGTTTATTGTAGAAAATAGGTTAAATAGAACGAGAGATATTTCCTTCTCTCTCTCTTGTCTCTCCCTTTCTCCTTTTGGTATGTTTTTAGCGAATAAAGAAGTGGAAGAGCGGCAACGTTTCGTAGTATTTTTGTAGTAATAGGTGTTTACATTATTGCTATCTGTTGAAATGTAAAAACAAATCCTACATCTAAACTGTTCAGGAATCTTGATTATTTATTTAGATATGAGTTTGAAATACTTTAGCCTATATGCTGTTTCTGTAATAGGAGCGCAGACGCTTCCCCCTATATTACCTTTGTGAAAAAATATTTCTTTTCTTAATTCGACAATATAATTGCATAGTAGTCTAGTATTTCAATCTCCGTAGTAAGTAAAGAGTGGTATGAGTTTGTCAGCTTCTAACTGACAAACCGATAACTGATTTGAGTGCAATCCAAAGAATGAAATTTTCGTTCTTAATTACTCTTCGAACGTTCTTTATTAAGCTTTTATTTAAATTAGAAAGTTTTTATTTAAATTAGTAACAAGATTTCGAATATTAAAAGCTAAGAATTTTTAAATTTAATATTATATAAATTGTTTATTTTTTTAATAATAGTTTTTTAAAATAATATATTTTTCAGTGCTAGCATGGGTATTTCTTTCATTTAACTTCAAAATGAATTTTGGACTATATGATTTCCGTCCCTGGAGGTTATTAACGCTTATATATTCACTGTTTTTTATCATTAGTGCTATTTTGATGTCTTTTGGACCTGAAAGTCCAAAATATCTCATTTCACAAGGAAAACATGATGAAGCCTTGCAGGTGTTAAAAATAATTTATGCAGGAAATAAAAGAAAGTCGCTGGAGAGCTATCCTGTAAGTATTAAATTCAACATAATATATGTATATGTGTACGTAATTAAATTAAATTATTCAATTATTTTCTTTACTTTTAATAACTAGTACTTGTGCTATTATAACTACATTAATAACAGCGAAATTTATCTTTGTTGTGAAAAAAAAATTTCGGCCATTTAATACTAATGATCAGCATTTTAATACTAAGGTACTTAAAAAATATTTATAACAGGTCAAAAGTCTAAAGATCCTGGATGACATTCATAAGGAAAAACTAACGTTTTTAAATTCATTCGTTATTCAAACGAGGTCTTTGTTAAAATCACCTTATTTAAAATGGTTGGCTTTAAATGGAATTCTGTTTTTCGGTGTTTTTGCTACGTAAGTAATATGTAAATATACCTATATATCAAGAAAATAGTAATGATGACTGTGTGAGACGCTGTACTTTTAAATCCTTAATTTCAATAAAGAACTAAGTAAGTTTTCAATTATTCTTTTCTTATATTTACAACAGAGGAAATGGGCTCTATATGTGGCTACCAGACGTTCTAAATAGAGTCCTGACGGGAAGCGGCAATGGCGCCGTTACTGCATGTGAAGTCATAGCCCAAAGGCTTAATGAGGTATATTTATTTTATATATTTTAGAAAAGAAAGCAAAGCAAACGAAAGCAGTTAATGAAGGTTAATATAAATGTTAATATTATAATACAATCCAAAATATTATCTATAATTTATTTACGATACATTTCTATATTGATGTGTACTCAAGCATTGTTTTGTTTCCTTATAGACGGCATCAGATTCGGCAGCTTGTGACGACTCTATAGAACCGACCACTTTCATAATAAATACAATAGCTAATTTTACGTGCGCATTTATAGCGTTAGTTGTAAGTGGCACAGTGAAGCTGATTGGGAAGAAAACTCTACTTATTTTAGTATTCATCGTAATAGGCATGTTTTGTATTTTAATAAATTTCGTTACGCAAACGATACTGTTCGCTATACTCCTATCATCTGTGCCACTGCTGGGACTCGCAATTGGCCCCATAAACGCATATTCTGTAGAAATATTTCCTACAAATTTAAGGTAAATATTGCATTTCGTCCGTTCAAATGCACACATATCCATACCTCCATACCTATATTATAAATTCGAAAGTAACTCTGTCTGTCTGTCTGTCTGTCTTTTACGTAATCAGGGCCAAACCGCTAATTTAATTGTGATAAAATACTCATATAGAGATACTTGAGGGTCTCGGGATGAACATAGGATACTTTTTTTTCTCATATTTGTAATATTTTCGATATATACTTATTAATATATCAAATATATCAAAATACTTATTAATTTGACATGTAATTTATTCCGCCATGTTAATAACAACTATCGCTATGCGACCGTTGCTGAGCAACGATATGCAAAGTTTGTTGTTAGAAAACGTCATCCAAAATGAGCTTGCTTAAGGCATCTCTCTATTGAAAACTGAAAATAATTTCATAAATATATTTGATAAATATTCGTATAGTTATTATTGATATCCCCCCCATATTATATTGATTCCCCCCCGTGCGTCCGGAGTTTGTACACACGTTCAAAGAAGCTCCGTTGAAATTTGTGGCTTAAAAATGTAAGAAGTGCTTAGTTCAAAACCATCTCTTGCAAATTTGTACTATATAACTAAATGAAGAAACTGGTTAACAGTGTGTGGAAATAACTCGTGTAAATTAAGTGTTTGAAGTGAATTACGCAAATCTAAAAGTTCTTTGTTCTTTGGTGAGCCGTTGGACGCAAATATTTTGGACTTTGAAATCAACCCAACCGGTTTTATCCATCTCATATCTGTCCAGTGTATAGACATTAATTTACGAAGCTCATTGTAAGCTTAACAGCAGCCCAGCGGTGGCGAAACACTCAAACGAATCGTCTGGCCGAGTGTTCTAATCCACGTCTTATCCTAGCTTTTTTATCCTGACTTTTTTTTTTTGCTCTTTTGTTGCTTTATTTTTTTTTATATATATATATATATTTTAATTATATTATTTCGCAAATATTTCTTTTAAAATGTCACTAAAAAGAACCCCCCCTAAATCACTGGCGTCACCACTACAGCAGTGTATTTTGGAACCAAGCCTCCGCAAAGGAAAAATCAACGAATCTGAAACAGCAAGTCCAAATGTGACCGTTCGACAGAAACGTCGACGTTCTCCTTCAGACGAAGTTGGAGAAAAGCTTTCTTCTTTTATGACGGAATTTAAAGACCTCCTTGAAGTCCTTAAAAAGGAACAAAATCTGAAATTGGAAAAAATATCTGCCGCTATTGAAGACATCAAAAAGCAAAACTATGAAATTCAAGCATCCGTAGAGTTCTTGTCACAGAAGTATGACTCCATCATTAATCAAATTGATAAGTTGGAAAAGGATAGGCAACTAAACCTAATTCAAATTCAATTATTAGAAAGCAGAATGGAAAATTACGAACGTCTATCATGTATCGAAATAAAAAATATTCCAAAAATTTCTTCCGAGTCCAAAGACAAATTACTAAGCACTGTCATTTCTGTTGTCAATAGCCTAAACATCCCCCTCAAATCGAATGAAATTAAGGACGTTTTCCGCCTCAACTCTCGTGACCCATCAAATCGCACAGTGCTTGTAGATTTTACTAGTGTGATCATGAAAGAAAAAGTGATCCAAATGTACAGAAAGAGCAACAGAGAGAATGCTAGACTGACAACTGAAAAACTTAAGCTGCCAGGACCTCCCAAGCTATTGTTTATATCAGAAAGCTTAACACCTAAGACGAAAAGGCTCTTCTTTCTTGCCCGAGACTTTGCAAAATTAAATGAATTCTCACATTGCTGGATTTCCAATGGCAAGGTATTGCTAAGAAAGAAAGAAGGAGAGAAGTTCATCATTGTTCGAAGTGAAGCTGATTTATCTGACCTAAAACCTAAACAATGACTAGGCTACCTTAATTGTAAAATATATTGTTTTTTGGATATTTTACGCTTACTTTTATATAACCTTATTGTTAAACTCTTAATTTGTGTAAATTTTATATATTTTATTTATCATAAATGTTATACAATGATTGAATGTTATTTACGAAAATACTTTAAAACACTTACACTATACACTCATATTTTGTTAATCATTAACCCAAAAAAATATTATTTTTATACTTTATTTTTTTTACACTTTATTTTTCCTTCAATAAAATAATTGATAATAGTCGGATCCTAAAAATATTTACTGCAAAATAGTGCATTATGAGCTGCTCGTACTTGTGTTATAAACGAAATTAAATAATGGCTGACAGTAATATAATACAAAATTTTGATGAATTATTGTCCCCTGATTCTCAACTCTGTTCTGCTGAGCAGTGTAATGAATCTCTGAAATGTATAGCTGGAGTGCGAATTCTTCACGTTAACATACGTAGTATAAACTGCAATTTTGTCTCACTCTTGATTTTACTACAGAGAATAAATTATCAAATTGACATAATAATTCTATCGGAATGCTGGTTCAGTAAGGCCTGTGATATACCGGTTTTGCCAAAATTCACTTCATTCAAGTCAAGCCACACGAATCAGAACGATGGTATTGTTGCATATATTTCGAATTCTTTGCGTTGTGAGGTTACCGAACCAGACTTTAGTGAGGCAAACTGCCTTCAAATTAAGCTTTCTGCCACGTTTGTTATAGTCGCATTGTATCGGTCTCCTTCTAATCATTGCATTGCTACATTTTTGCATGGTCTGGATAACGTTTTGGGCACACTGACATCTTTTAAAACTTTGCTTGTAACAGGCGATATCAATATTAATATTGATGGCTCAGGGAATCATTCACGTGCAGAAGAGTACTTAAATCTTTGTGCAACTCATGGATTGATTCCAACTCATACATTTCGTACTAGAAACGATAGTTGTCTGGATCACGTTATCATGCGAAGTAATAAGAGATCGGTCACATATGTATTTGATGTACCATTGACTGATCATTGTCCGATTTGTGTTTGCTGTGAATTCAAATACTTAACAACAACGGAGCCTCCATCCGCTACATATGTGGATGAAACAGCCGTTATCAATGTGCTCAAAAAAAGTAATTTTTCTGTTGTTCTAAACAGTACTGATCCAGAGGATGCAGCATAGAAACTCGTATCGACAATATCCTCTGCTAGACAAATGCATACTCGAACTATTGTCGCGTCTAGCAGAAAACGAATTATTAAGCCCTGGATTACTCCTGGTTTACTTCGTTGTATACGCAATCGTGATAAACTTTATAAAAAATCAAAAAAAAATCCTAGTGATGTAATCTTAAAAATCACTTATTCACGATATAAAATTTTCTGCAATAACTTATTAAAGAAAGTAAAAACAAATTATGAAAACAACGAGTTCCAGAAGGCTAATAAAAATACTAAAAAAACTTGGAATGTAATAAAAAATATATGTAACATCTCCAAAGAAAATACGAAAGTTTCAGCAAATCTCCTAAAACTAGTCGCCGATCCGGTGGTAGCTGTCAATAATTCAAATTCAAATTCAAATTCAAATTATTCTTTATTCAAATAGACTTATAACAAGCACTTTTGAATCGTCGAATGAACATATGAACAAAAAGCTACCACCGGTTCGGAAGGCAGTTCTGCTGAGAAGAGCCGGCAAGAAACTCAACAGTTGCTCTTTTCAAAATCGATGGTACAATCTATTACATTTGCTGGCAGCTATCCTGCATTACATTCAATAGACATTAATTCCATACATGCTTATCCTCTAGATATTCTTGAACAGTGTAATAAGCTTTAATTGTCAAAATTTTTTTTACTGATATTTTAAATTTTGGAAGTGGCAAATCTAGAATACACTGTGGAATTTTATTATATACACGTATGCTCAGACCCATAAAAGATTTATTAACTTTTTGGAGGCGAAAACTTGGAGTAACAATCTTATCTTTATTTCTTGTTCCAATAATGTCAATAATTACTTCGCGGATGTAGGGAAAATACTTGCATTTGCTGCTTATTTTAAAGATGTTTCTCAGACGTATTTCCCTTATATGGTTTCTCAAACAGTGCGTAATTCGATGGTAATGAGTGGAACGGATAGCTCAGAAATCAGATCCTTGATCAAGGGTCTCAATGGTCAATGTGCAGTGGGGTGGGATGGTATATCATCGTCTATTATTAAGGCAGCTGTAGATATTCTTGCTCCATCTATTACTTGGGTCTGTGATCTGTGTTTGACTCAAGGGGTTTTTCCAAAAGTGTTTAAGACGGCTGTGGTCCATCCAGTCTATAAAAAAGGTTGTAAAGATTCTATTAGTAACTATAGACCCATATCAGTACTTAGTACTCTTTCCAAGATACTAGAAAAGCTTATAAATAAAAGATTGACATCTTATTTAAATAAATTTAGCTTACTTGCTTCCAACCAATATGGCTTTAGATCTGGCCGTTCTACAGAGGATGCACTTATGGTTTTGGTGGAGAATGCTGTACAAAATGTAGATAGGAAAAAGAAGACAATTGGTATATTCCTAGATATCTCCAAGGCGTTTGATACTGTCTCTCTACCTCTTCTATATAATAAGCTAGAAAAAATTGGAATACGCGGAGTTGCTTTGCAGCTCTTTAGGAGCTATCTCTCTGAAAGAACTCAAGTAGTTAAGATTAATAGTACCATTAGTAATGAAGCCAATCTGTCATACGGAGTACCTCAAGGCAGTGTGTTGGGACCCACTCTCTTCTCAATTTATATGAGTGAACTCTACAATCTCAAAATACCGAACTGCAAAATCGTTTCATATGCTGATGACACCGCTCTCATTGTTCATGGTAATAATTGGAACGATACACGTGAGTGTAGTGAGAGAGCTCTTTCAATTATAACGAATTAGTTGTCTTGTAACATTCTGACCTCGAATGTGGAAAAAACTGTGTTCATGACCTTTGGTCACAAACGTTTTAAGCCACCAGAACCATTTTCATTAGTTGCACATAGATGCTCTTCTGGCCTCAGTGTTGATTGTGATTGTAATAAAATAACTCGATGCTCTTCTATAAAGTACCTAGGAGTTATTATTGACGAAAATTTTACCTGGAAGGATCAGATATTATCTATGACTTCCCGTATACGAAAACTCGCATACATTTTTAAACAACTACGGTCTAGCGCTAACTTTGAAATTTTAAAGATGGTCTACTACGCTCTTGTCAAATCGATACTTACCTACTGTATACCAGCTTGGGGTGGTGCAACTAGATCGATTTTGCTTCCTCTGGGGAGAGCTCAGAGGTGCATTCTAAAGGTTATGTTATTCAAACCGATACAGAAGAATTATATGTGATCTGTAAAGTGTTAAACGTTCGTCAACTATTTGTTTTGTGCTCCATTTTGCGAAAACATAGATTCACCCCCTATGATGCCCAAATTGTGTCCAGTAAACGTAGATCCGATAAAATCTGTCTAATAGAGCCGCGTCGTACAGCGTTAATGAGCCGACAATATTATTATTCCAGTTCCACTTTATACAATAAAATACATAAGAAATTAAATATATACCCCTTAACTTATCAACAGTGCAAAACTAATTTAACTAACTGGTTGGTAGAGTTAAGTTATGCACAGACAGAGGACCTCCTATCCACCTATTAGGCTTTAACTAGATAACACGAAACACACACACACACATACACGCTCACACCTTATACACTCACTCATCATCAGCATCACCATTTCAGTGAAATGTTTAATTGTTATTTTATTATTGTTATTATTTTTCTTTTTGTTTTTTAAATTCATTGTGTTGTTTTTTAATCTTTCTCATTTATATTAATGTTTTAATGTTATGATTATTAGTATTGTTATTATTTATTTTTTTGTATTTTTAGTTTTTACTATTTATTGCTAACATTTTTATAATTTACTAGTGGACCCGGACGCGGCTACGCCTGCTTGAACTATAAGAATATTTTCGCGTCGGTCATAGTCATACTATGCCGCCCGTAGGCTAGGTGATTTCGAATTAGTGACATCTCCTTTATTATTTATTAGAATGTTATACAGTAAACTATAATTTCAACCTAGATAAAATGCTAAAAGTGACTGACTATTATATTTATGTTCATAAGGATGAATATCAAAATGTCGCGGTAACGGTTGCGTAGCGACGCGACGGTTGTTATTAACATGGCAGAATAAATTGCATGTCAAATTAGAAAATACTTAAAAATATATTAGTTTATATGTATAATGTAATGTTATATAGCCTATAGCACTTCTGAAGAATGCAGCTTTCATACAAAACAAAAACAATGTAAATCGGACCAGTAGATCCAGAGATCTTAGCATTCAAACAAACAAACAAACAAACAAACTCTTCCGCTTTATTATATTAGTATAGATATTGTACGAGTATACATTATTATATAGAAGGACGGCTGCGAGGCGGGAGCTAATAACTGCAACACAGTTTATACTACTGCAGTTATTAACGATTAAAGTTGTATTGTAATGTATCAAATATTAATTTAATAAATATTATTATTATTATAGTTAAAGCGGGCGAAGCCGCGTTCGGGCCCACCAGTATATTATATATTATAACATTTTTAATCAGTAAAGTATACTCCTACTAATATAAAACTATGATTGAAATTTTAGATAAATCCATTTTTACCATTAATTTTGCATAATTATGTGTTTCGAAACTATTAATCATAAATTTATTGAAAACTAATATTTGTAGAGGAATGGCCGTCAGCCTTACAATGATGGTGGGTCGCTTCGGCTCTATAGTGGGAAGTAACGTGGCCGGAGCACTTATCAACGCTTCTTGCGAAGCAACATTTTACTTATTTAGTTCTTCATTAATAGGTCAGTATATACATTATACTATCTTAAAATCAATAATCGAGAAAAAATACCACAGATAAAAAAAAAACATACCGATGTTATCTCTTCTATTTGTCTATTTTTTAGTAACTATTTAAAGTGACTAACTAGGAGGCCATTCGTGGCGCAGGGGCACAAAGGCTGTGGCAAAATCGACTGGTTGTGGGTTCGATACCCCGGGAAAGGAAATATTTATTTAAATGTATATTTTCATTTCTTCGCCGACACGACGCGCGTCGTAGAGTTCCGCCACTCAACACGCAATGCCTCCAGAATTCGGCGGAAAGTGGCGAACGGAGGGTCTTAACACGAAGTTCCCTCTGCTTATCTATTCATTTAAATTGAACATGAATGTGTAACTAAAAATATTTTATAACATAATATATTAATATGCATATGTTTGTATTTATTTACAGTTTGTGGATTGTTATCATTTTTACTTCCGAGATCGAAGGCAAGTACAAAGAAGCAAAACCTACAAAAGATGACTCACCTCTAAGTCGCAATGGAACTAAATTTTAATATTAAAAAATAAAATTATATCCTTAGAGGTTTTTTAAAATTATAAGCATAAATGAAAAAAATGAAAGACTTGTTAAATGAAATCTGAATAAATTAATCATTTCTTTAAACATGTAAACAAAAACCAAATCTTTTCAAAATGCAATAGCTTTAATAGATATATATAATTTGTTCTGTTGTTTCCATTCTAATTAATTGAATAAGGTAGGTAAATAGGTCGAAATTTTAAGTTCATAGATTGTTCATTTATAGGTGTAATAACTTTACAGTAGCACATGAAAAAACACAACATTTTGTAATTTGAATTATACATATATTTTGTTAGATAATAAAAAAAGAAAGTTCACCATAACTTTAAATATTAAATATCTATTAAGATGGTTAAAACTTTCCCAATAATCAACAATTTATCATATAAATCAGCGACAATTTAACTACCGTTCTATTAAAAATAAACATTACCATTTTTTATTAGATGGCAAACCTTACCAAATATATTTTTTTACTTTCAAAATGAACCAAAATCAACACTTTATTAAAAAAACGTCATTTTTTAAAGTAGCATGATTTGTACCTGTCTCTTGAAAATCGTCCAAATGCTGAGACTACATACTACTACTAAGCCTTACATTCTCGACAAGCTACATTGAAATTCTTATACGCTTGTTACTACTTCTTTATTCTTAGCAATATATACTAAAATAATTTAGTAGATTATTATTAATTAACTACTATACTTTAACTGCTTTCGCTAATAATACTGCCTGCAACCGAGCCAGGGTTAGTCCAGATGTTGGCGTCGTTGCTGCCGATGTCGGAGTAGGCCGGCCTCGCCGGTATTATCGGGGAGCGCGTGCACACACTGGAAATTACTCGTTTTGTATAGAAATTCATATATTTCTTTATAATTGTTGACGATTTTGTAGGGTAGATGAGATATGTATAAACGGATGTGATGGTTGTTGGTTCAAATCCCACTTTGGGGAACGTTTAATAATAAATTGGGGTTGTGGATTTTAAATTATTCTATCAATGCATTATATCTTATATAGTAGAGAATAGAGAGCATAATGTGGTTATTGGACCTTTTGAAAAATTCAACTTATTGGTGATATATAATTAATGAAATTGTGTTGAATAAGCGTGTGTTCGAATTAAATTCGGGGAAATGAAATATTTTTTTTTATGTAGTCACTCGGGTAACAAGTAAAAAGGATAAACACAGCGTTGAGTTTTGCCATTCAGCACAGAATGCTTCAAAAATTTGACTGTGCGAGATGAATGTAATGTCTTGTCACTAGGTTCCCTCTGCTTACCCTGCTGTGTATAAGGTACAGCACGAAGCTAAAGAAAAAATAAATACATTTTATAAATAAATGATTAACTTCATGCAATAAGTGAGTCGTAACATTTGAACAGTGTAAGATGTCCTCTGAAGAAGACTGTGAAGCTCGAGGCAGGATCACAATGTCAAAATCCTTTTTATTACTATAAACGTGCCTTATCATGCTTTATAACTTTAAGTAATTACTAAAATATCTGCAGTAATTTCTAATACTAAATATAACATTGTGTTTGTAAAATTAAAGAATATTTCTTAATAAATATCTTCAATTCATGATATTTAAATATAATTTTATGTAATTTTATTAAAATGAATCATGCGTTTTTAACTTAGATACTGACCTGAATCAGCCCTGTCCAAAATTCCTATAAAATTTTTAAATAATAATAAAATTGGTCCCAAGGAATACAACAACATATTTAATAAAGAACACAAGTTCAAATTCCAAAATGTCAAATACAATACTCCACTAGTAAATATTCTTACCACCAAATATAAAAGAAACTTACGTATTAACATCTTCCAATTTCTTCAATAGCCTCTCGTTCTCTCTGCTCAACAACTCTTGGTCTCTTAACAGCTGGTCTCTCATAGCGAATAGCTCTCCGTTCTCCGTCCTCAACGCTGTATTCTCCGCCATGTGTATTTGCACTAACTCCACTAATTCACTTTGGGGGAGAGTGTAGAGTTTATTTTGTTCTAACTGTGTTATGCGACTTCTTTGATCTGGTAGAAAAAAAAAGAGTGAGAAGTATAATAGTGATATATTGGACCTTTTACAATAATACTTAAAATATTTTGAACGTTATATTGATAACGAATATTCTCATACTTTGGCCACATAGTTCGAAGTAGACGGTAGAAGACATAGAGATCGATCACTTTGCGCCTGACGCCATCAAAGGAATTATTGGACTCCCCATTATTAATGCTTTAACAGGCACGGCCTTCAGTAATAAAGAAGATGAGGAAGAAGAACGCTGTATTGAGTTCCACCACTCAAAACGTTCTCTCTCAAATTAGAGCGGAAAGTAGAAAACAGAGTGTCCTGACCATAGGTTCTTATTGTTTATTAATAGAGATTACGACCATAAAGTAATATATAAAAGACTTACTATAATCCACATTATAATCGCTGTGCACGTGCAGAGCGGTGCGCAGGTGTTGGTTCTCAGCTTGTAACGCCTCCACTTCCCTTTTCAGACTCAATATTAGAGCGTCTCTGGCGTCCTGTGGATATTTATATTGAAAATTATGTTTTGTTTAATGTTATTAGTTTTAGTGAACAATATCAAAAACTTTTTTAGAAATCGTATAAAAAAATTAAACTTAGCGGGATCTACTTAACTGTTATAGTAAAATTTTTATGTGTGGAATAATACTAAAAATGTTAAAAATAATATTACGAGTAATAATATATTTATAAAAATATTACCATTTTGACAATGGGCTTAGACTTTATCTTCTTGGCTCTCGCTGCGTAGCGCAATGTATTGATAGTTTCGTTTAAGTTAGACTTCGTAGGTGCTATACACGCGATCTAAAACAACGTTTTAATATATTTTTTTTATATATTTCATACATTTTTTTGAAATAATTATAAATCTAGAGATAACATAGCATATCTCTATTTTCACCGATTTTATAGTATGACAAGGTTTGGCGTAAACAATTTTTTAGTGCGTTTTTTAAACAAATAATATAGCAATTCAATCTTTTTGAAAAAATCTTTACCATTAATGTAACGCCATTCCCTGATAAGCTATCAGCTAGTAGTTTAGTCAGTTTGCTGTCCCGATATGGGATGTGACCTTTCTTCTTGCCATCACTCAGTTGTGCTATACAGTATCCTAAAAATTTAATTGCATTTTAACGGAATATTATTAATATTTAATATAATTTATTCCAATTTTAAAAACCGATTCTAACTTATTGTAAGTAGGAAATAAGGCCCTTAAAAATAAAAGAAAGAATAAAAAATCAACCAAGAATTGTTATAAAAAAAAACATTTAATTGAATTATAAAAAATATATTGTTAGTTCTTGTTCCTTTCTTTTCTATACGAGTATATATATAGTCATAAATTTTTGTTTGCAAATATATATCACATTTGCAAGATCCTACTACAAATACAGACAAAGCGCGTTATTTAGCCATTTTGAGCTTCACGCTGGATCCCGCACATAGCTAGGTAAGCAGAGAGGACATAGGAATATAGTGTTATGGCACTTCCACTAAGACACTTCCGTTTCCCACTATAAAACAATTACTTTTAAGTTAGCTACTAATACTAGCTACTACATATTTACTTACCTAAAACCATAAGACTCCTATTAATATTATTAGCCTCTTCCAAAGTCTTCCCGGTACTGTTCGTCCGTTTGGTCATCTCGCTCCCGGCGAGGTCCACGAAGTTTATTTTCCCATGCGTTGGGGGAAGCCCCTCGGTGGTGTCGCGACGTATCCGCACGGACAGCATCGTGTGTGACCGCGACGAGTGCGGGTTCATTGAGTGTGTGCCCACTGCTCGGTTGCGCATTCCTGTGTTACATTTTGAAGATTTAAATCTGTTTAATCTTGAAAAGCAAAACTTTGGAATGCAATTGTTATATCCTAAAAAAATTGCAATTTGTGGGAAAATAATATTAAAAAATGTTCGCGGGAATTCGTGACAAATTGGTTTGGTAGATATAACTATAAAAAGAAAATAACTATTACCCTCTTCTAACACAGCAAACAGATCGTCCAGCTCCTCACAGTCAACAGTAAATTGATTTTCGACGTAAAAACTTCTGCTTTCTTTCGACCAGCGCACCTGAAGCGGCTTCCTTGAGCTACCCGGGTTAAGTAAGTCTATTACCTGAAAATTATGCTAAATATGGATGAAATGAATATTCAAGAAAATATATTTGATATTAAAATCATACATGTTTAGTTTAATACTTTTCCCATACAGCAGGATAAGCAGAGGGAACCTACTGTTAAGACACCCAATACCCTAGACACTGCCCAATTTCCGAGACATTGTGTTTTAGTGGTGGATCTTAAGTCTGCGCTTTGTCTTTTTACCGGAACGTGGAAGTGAAAATAATCCATTTCTACGAATGGGATATAAATTCACAACCGTCGCGTTTACAGTCAGATGCTGTACAGCTGTGCCGTGACAGCCTCAACCTTCCTATAATTCTTATAAAAATCAAATAATAAACAACATAGTAATTACATTTTACTATTTTCTTACCTTTTCATTATAAATTTCTAGAAAGGAAGCTTTTAAAATAAAGTGGCACTCCGGTCGATCTCTGATTAATTGGAAGAGATATACGAAAGATCGTACTACGAGACCGTGCTCTGGAGAAAATGGGCTCGCTCCACTTTCAACCTGAATTAATAATAAATACGATATTTATGATTTTAATACATATATATGTCGTATGTAGCAGGGTAGGTATAGAATATAAGACTAAGACACTCAGTTCTCAATTATCGCGTTTACTTTCAGACGATGTGCCGCTCCGCTAGGAAGTAATTGTCACCGACAAGCTAGCCAGGGAAATAAAAATATCATAATTATTTATAACATTTATACACTAAATTATTAAATCATTAAGTTGTTTACGCAAGTTCTGTATTGATAGCCCAAAAAGTAAACAATTACTCAATTATTAATTAGTATTAATGGATAATTAATGCTCACATGACGATCTGATGGAGGCAACAGATGCCGCAGTCGACGTGGCTAAATGCTGGCAAAATATGATATGAATTCTCCAATCATTGACACGAAGAAGAAGAAGAATGGAAAGTCTAGACTTTTCAATTTCTTATATTACCAATACACACACACACGAAGTTACGAAAAAAAACAAAGTAATAAAGTAAACAACATAAGCTAATTAAAAGAAAATAATAGCCGACTGAAACATGTTACAGCGAACTATAATTACCTACTTAAAATAAGTTAATTTGAATTAAGTATAATTGTAAATAGTTATTATCTATGTAAAAGTTATATTCATTTGTATACTTTGGACTAAACAGGTTTCTTCACGAAATTAAAAATAAAAAGACATTCCATTTATTTTTAAAAAATATTAAATATTTCATTCCCCCGAATGGAAATCGAACCCACAACCGTCACCTTAACAGGCGTACGCTTTTGGGCCTGTTGTACGACGGATTATAAGTAACGACGACGGAGGATTAATATTGCTAAATAGAACGTTCTAAAGAACAAGTATGGACATACCTACTTATATGATTTATATGTATTATGTATATCTTTTTTCTCAATCGGGATTGAACCCATTATCTGGCTTAGAATTCACTAAGTTACGACTAGTAGATTATAAGATACAATTTGAAGCTTTGCTAAAAAAATAACTAAAATATTTACATTTCTCTGTTTATATAAATAAACTTAGTAATTTATTAATATCACTTCATTTATTTCAATTTCATTCGATGACGCGCGCTGACAATTCAATACTTTTAAGTGATTGAAACATTATTATAGCGCTGTTTGAAGGATAACATAGGTCATTTTTATTTTCACTTACAGTGTTGGTCAAGGCTATGATAACTATCAATAAACATTTTGATCATATTCTAATACTTTTGGTGAGAAAAAAGTACCACCATTATTACGATGTAATTTTTTCAATTTTTTATATTTTATCGAAACTACGTTGGGTGCTAGAATCAATAGAATCTGAGGCAGAGACATCAAAATATTCTTAAGATTTTCCCAAATGTGCCATTACAGTGTCAATGATAATAACACTTATAAATAATCAAAATTCGTTTGTTATAATATAGTTTTAAGACCTTTAAAACTTTCTTATTTCTTTACATAATATATGAACTAACAATAACTTCAATAAAAAGAAGAGTCGTATCGCTACCACAGACTCATATAGTCGTTAAATGGTCGCTTATTAAGCTTGTAAAGGGTGGTGGGGTTAAGCCATCCCCTAATAGCCGTAAATCGTGATACATGGACAGTAGAACACAATGTGTTACGTCACGCAAACCTTTTACTGTCATAACACTAAAATGAAATAACAATGCTTGTGTCCTAATGATTCAATATAAATAAAAATATATTTTTTTACATTATATTATATTACTTTGTATATCGATAATGTATGGACAGTTGTTTTTTTGTTGCAATTTATTCTGACGTATGAGCTATATGACTAAATTTTCATCTAATTAATTCGTTTTTGTGTCAAAATGAAACAAACATCCATCCATCCATGTATGTGTAATAAAGTATGTGACTGTAAACGAGTCGATGGTACTGAGTTTGATTACCGCTTCGGGAAATGAATTATTTAACATTTCCATTTCCCCCCTCTGCTGACAAGGCAAAGGTGTTGAGTTTCACCAATAAACTCGTAATGCCTCGAGATTTTGTACCATTAGGTTCTTTCTGCCTACCCTGCTATATGCGAGATACAGCGTGTAGTTACAAAAGTATAACGAATACCTAAATATCAACTGAATTTAGGTATTCGTCCGAAACAAAACTAATTACTAGAACATTTTTTATAGTTCCAACATGACAAAGTATTAACACGTACATTAAATGTAAAAGTTGATAAAATAATATCTATCTATATCTATAATCTATATGCAGTATTTATACAGACGTGTGTAAGTCAATCGATCCGCCCGTAAGGTTATGGTGTTCACATGATTTTTTAATGGCGACCACTATTTTGTGTGAAAACTGTCGTAACTCCGTTAGAATGATGAGATAAATAGCAGAAAAGAAGTAATAGGTTCTATTTCTGATTTCTGGGGTATTTTTATATAAAAAAGTTTTTTTTTAAATATAATTTCGTTTTTCTGTCACTATACATATATAAATGTTGTATTTGGGTATAATTTTTTTATATTCATACATATTTAATCTCAAGCAGATAAGGAAACGTTTTACAGTAATTTTATTCTGGATTTTCTTAAAGAAATACTAAAAAATATATCGTTATATTACAACCTAAAATGAATTAAAAATCTCTACTCACAAGTCCCGGTGGTCCAGTTAAAGTGTGTGTCTTCCCGCTCCCAGTTTGTCCGTAACAGAACACTGTACAAGAAAACCCTTCTACCGCCATTTCCAACAAACGTTTTATACCGGAATATTCAAGAACATCTTCCTGAAAAAAAAAATGGATATACGTATCTATCGAATTCTATTAAGATCGTATCAAATAGAGGATATATTATGTATATAAAGTATTTTAGTATGAAAGGAATCCTTACATCCAGCGAAAAACTAAATATTCATGTTTTTTGAACAACAAACACTACAGAAAGTCTTTACATATAAAAAAAATACTAAAATGTAATACGAATCTGAGGTCAGTCTTCGTATAGGTGCGTGCGACTGACACGCGATAGATTGTGGGTTTGATTTCCACTCGGGGAGTGAAGTATTTTTTGCATTTTCATATCCTCGCTCTCGTGACAAGGCAAAAGTGCTGCGGGAGTTCCGCCGCTCAACACGTATAACTCAAAATTCAGTGTAAAGGTAGGTCCTCTCTGTCTAAAAAAAGCTTACTTAGCTTACTCTTAAATATTTAATGAAATGAAAAATTCTATTAAATGCTTATTCGGCATATATAACAAATTAAAATATACTTACTTGAGTAGCAGCGGGTTCGAATACGACATTGTAAGAGAACACCTTAGGTTTTTGTCCCGGTACTGTTCCTTGACAAATTATTTGACCTTTGCCAGGAAATTCTAACATGTGTCGCTCCCGAACGGACCGCTCCTTTTCGTTCGTTGGTCGGACTCTATATAAGGTTTACAATGAATTATGGGTATTTTTAATATTAAAAAAATAATCGGTAAAATAAATTTTAAATTCAAACTTTTGAATACATTTTTTTTTCATATTTTCAATTTGCAATATTTTGTGAGGTATTTTGTATATCATGTACGAGTATGTGGGGTATTTGTTGCCAGCCAGTATTCTTATGGAACCACCATTACGTAACCTTATGTGAATGGTTATCCATATGGAAGTATAAAACTGCAAATGGTCGTAGATTCAATCCTCTGGAGGAGAAAGAAATATCTTTTTTTCATCTCAATTCGGGGAATTGATTTGACAAAGTGCAGCGGGGAACCGGAGATCAAAATGTCTAGACACTAGATTTTTTTGCCTGCCTTATAAGGGATAAAGTGTGAAGCTGAAATATAAACCACTTACCTAACAACTACATTGATATTGTCTTCATCTACATTAAGAGTGGCGGTAGAGCCCTGCAAACTTCGGTCGACGCTGCCTGCTCTACTGCTCCCACTATAAAATATATTTCTTGAATAATTCCATCGATTACTATCTTTATGAGGCCACCGAGACATAACGGCAGCGTCCGATTGTAATTGCTATGGTTATGGGTTCCATTACCAGTCGAGGTAAAGAGAAAAAAAAGCGCGGCGCTACCAGAATTCGGCGGGAAGTGGGTAACGGAAGTGACTTAATGAGAGCGGAGTGTCTTAGCACTGGATTTCCAGGTTCCCTTTTTCACTATATATGTATCAATCACTTTCCATTCCTTGTTTTTAGGTATAAAATTATAAAAAGTACTACTATAACTTGAAAATTACATAAATATTATCATTGTTTATTTTGCAAATTGTTCTAATATTTTATTCAAGATAACAATCGATTTTGCCAAGCGTTCGATTTCGATTTTGTCATACGTATTGTGCACAAAATAATATAGTACATTCAAAACGTTGAAAACATTGACAGAAAGACATTTTGCCTGCCAATGCCTGTCTGTAAATGTGGCGGTTGTGAGTTTGACTCCTACTTTGCGACAGTGTAAGAAGACGAGACATTCGTAACTTATTTTTTTTTATTACACTAACCAAAAATAACGTAGAGTGAAACATAATATAACGCTTACAATCCACATGTTTACAGATAGACTTTTAAAAGTTATATTTAAAAGGCAATTACTGATACACGGTCTACTTGATTGCTGTACGTTTAGTTTTTTCAAAGTCAATAATAAAAAATGTTTGTTTATTTTACTTGCAACAACACCTCTATGCTATTCGTAGGTAATAGTTGTATTTCGTTTTTTATGTACAATGGTAGGCCGTCCTAGCGCAGAAGCAAACCAGGCAATCTGCAAGCGCGACGGTTGAAGGTTCGGTTCCTACAAGGAAGAGTAAATTATTTTAATTTCTTCGCTCTGGTAACACGACAAAGCGCGGCGTCGAGTTCCGCAATGCGAAACGCAATGTTCCGGAAATCAGGCGAAAAGTGGAGAACGAATTGCCTTAACTATATTTTCCCTGCCTACCCTGCTGATACAGCGGGAAGCTGAAAAAATGTACGGTGAGCAGAGAGAACATTTCCGTCCTGTACTTTCCATCATTTTTAAGCATTGTCAGACATCCCTCGTGCATAACGATTAGTGGGGTAGATGGAAAAATGGTATTTTATAAAAAGTAAATAATTTAAAAGAACAAATAGTTTTTTTAGTTTCATGCATTTCACGCGTATAGCCACTTGGCCAGAATTACTTTATGTGTGGTAAGACATTATCCTACAATCAGTCCAGTACTTTAATAGAAAATAGTAGACAATATCTATGATAATGAATGCATTAGCCTTCAGTTTCAGATTGGTATCTCTTTTCCAGTTTACAAGCTGTTTGTATATTCAAGTAAGCGCTTCCTGCAAGTGACAGCTTGTTTCGTGTATCGTCCGAACAAAATGGCTGTCTAAGGTCAAGGTTCTCCCTAAACACATACTCTTATATAATAAAATACATTAATGTATTTAGGCTAGTCATGGTGCAGGGGCACAAACGTGTGAGTTTAAGTGTGACAGGTCGTGGGTTCGATCCATCGAGACAATGAAATATTTAATATTCTCATTTCTTAAAACAAAATAATATTTATTTACATATAAAATAATAATAATAAGTATTTATATTATAATTGTCAGATTCATTCGTGGAATAAAAGATTAGAATTCCTTTTGTCCACTTTGAAATACAGCTCAAGGTTTTCTTTTCAACATATTTATTTTGTTTAGTATGTTAGTACCAGGTATCTGATGGTAGTACCATTAAAAGGTTTAGGATATGTTATAGAGTAAGTAAAAACACTTTATATTAGAGTAAAAAGAATTAAGAATCAAGGTCGTTATATAGAATAAAGTTTGTTTTTATAAATTTCTAGTTCTTTTAGCGTCAAAAAAACACAATGTGACTGACAAGACGATCGATTTTAAATACCTCCCCTGTATTTATCACCTTAAGGCATAAGGTATCAACGTTCATTTATTTTTTAGCTAAAGCGAAATATTCAATAATTTTTAGTGATACTTGGCCTAGTGAGTAGTGAGTGAGTTGCCTACCACTACTATATCAAAATAAATACTAAGTGCCTCAAACCTGGTACCATTAAAAATGTAGCATAAAAATGTAAGTCTTTAAGAACACTTCTATTTTAATAAATAACAGAAAATAAGTTTAAAATTAAGATTTTTTTATTTAATATACCTAATGATGACACTATTTTGAAGACATAATAGCGATTGGTGGATTTTCCGCAAAGGAAAATAATTGCTCGGCGAACATATGAGGGTCGCAACGTTATACAGCCATTTAAAATACTATAATACTACACATGTATTGATTGTAAAATAGTTAAGTAGCTTGTTGTAGGCTAATTTTTAGCAGAATATTTCACGTTTAACGCTAAGTTATTGATAATCGAGTAATTTCCTATAGTTGTTATGTAAGTAAGTGGTTGGTATGTAGATAGAGTACAAAGATAAACAGTAGTGTTAAGACTCTACGCTCATCACTTTCATTTGTAGGTCATTAATTTTAGTTAAGATAAATAACAATTCAAATGAACAGTTACAGCTTACATCTTCTTGGCAAAAAAAGTCTTAATATTTGTAAATAATACTAACAAAACCCTAACAAATGAAGAAGACAAGGTCAAATACAAAAATACTAAGTAAATTAGAGTATACTTAGTCATTTCCGTAGCTGGTGCCGCAGTAAATGAGTAATACTATTCTCACAGAGTTCATTAATTTTTCGGTGAAATGTCATAGATTTTATATAGGTATTTGTATATTCTGTTTTGTCTTATTAAAAGCTTTCAAAGCTTCTTATCTTATGTCTTATGGATTTTAAATTTCACAAGTTTTAGTTTCACTGATAATGCTTTTCTTAGTTTCACCCCTTTTTCCGTATAGCAAGACAGGCTGTGGTTTATTGAGAAACTCTGTCCTCTCATTGTAAATGGGGAAACTCAACGTTATACATTGTCTACCAGAGCGGTGATATAAAAATATTTTCAATAAGAGAGCTCCTTAACATCACAGACATATAAAAAATAGATTACAAATGCTCAAAATTAGCAATATATTAAGCCGTGTTATTTTAATATCAATACAATTTATCCCATCATAATAAATAACATAAGAATGAATTATTATAAGAATACAAACACATCTACGTATGTAAACATAGATATATAAATTAGTATTTACCAATATAACCATTAATCAATGAGAAACCATGTCTATAGAAACAAAAGTGATACGTAACATGTAGTATTAGGTACATTAACAAAAACATTTTCGATTGACGTCATTCTGGTGCACTTGGGAAGTGTACGACTGTACAAATGATGGTTATGGGTTCGATTCCTGTATGAGAAAAGGTGTAGCAAAAACGCCGTGTTGAATTATACTACTGTTACTGTTATTACACTACTGCCTACTATTGAATATGGTGAATTTAGCAAAAAGCAGAGAATACCTAGTGTTAAGGTACTCCAATTTTTGCCTGACATGGACACTGAAACATCCAATCTTTTTACATCAGGTATGTTTTTCTTAAGGGTCGTAAGGAACACGTAGCCGTTTTTGGACCAGATTAGGATTTTAACAGGATATAAAAAAAAAGTTAATTAGCGCTTTAGGTATCTTATATGTAGTATATACGTACACTATCTACAGTGAACGATTAAGCAAATTGTCAGGTTCGCGTGTCGATGGCCGAAGTGCTAGCTAGCAATGGGGCGAACTGATTGCCTCCATTAAATATTTACTGAGGACTCTCACTTGACTTCCATTTGGTGGTGAAGATTGATCGAAGTCATTTCTACGAACTTGTAGCCTTTTTGTTTTATTTTATTTGAATATGTATCTATTTTTGTTGTAATTAGGTGTTATCAATGTAATAGAACCCAAAAAAATATATATTTCAAAAATAGTACGTCGTTTCGTATATGTGCATTTGTACACGTTAAAGACTCCTCAGAAAAGGCTTAACCAACTTAAATGCAGTTTTCATTATTGCATTTTATAAAGTAAAGTTTTCTAAGAGTATATTCGGCTACCACCGTTTCATAATAAAAAAAACACTAATGCTAATAAGAAATTTACGTTAGTACCTAATTATAAATGATAGTGAATATTACCTGCCATTTCTCGATCTGCTTTTAACACTATCTTCATCACTCCACTTTCCAAGAGCTGGTAGTACTAAAGAACTACCGCCTTTAGCAAGACTAGCGCCTGGTTGTTCTGTGCTCCGAGCTTTGCGAGCTTTCAATTCTTTACCTGAATTTTATTAAAATATCATAATAACGCTAAAAATAAAAAAAATCTATACATCAAGTATATGTTTCATATTTTTTTATAAGTTTTACATACATGTCTCCCGGAACTTGCAATATATACAACGAATCTAGAAGAAGAGATAAGTCATTCGATTCTTTACTTATCGCCTATTTAGAGGCTTTATAGAATAAAACCTGATAACGGCCATTTCTTACATCGACAAAGAACGAGCACTTACCGCATCTAGTAGTAGCTACCAGTGTATCGGCACTCTTAGAAATATTTCTCGATAAAGCTGAAGGAGGTGCTCTCATAGGCGTCGCTTGACGATGATTGTAAATCATATCCCTCGATGGAGGTTGGAAGATGTGTAGATTCTTTAAATCCATTTTCCATACCACTAATGGTTTATTTAAATGTTAATGCAATACACTTAATTTGTTCATTATAATAAGGTCCTTGGTCCTTGTTACACATTAATTTATTTACACATTATTGCTAGGTTGCCGCGATATTTTTGCTAACTGCCCTGATAATTTAGTACTTATACGAGTTTTCACATGCGGGTTACGTTAATTTGTTTTTTATAGTCACAATACATACATGTTTTGTTTTCCATTTAACGACCACCTTTTATAGGCATTTCGTAATTGCAATATAGAATGCATTTTTTTTAAATTATCACTATTCGCAGAAATATTTGCTGAAAAATATTAGCAATGTAGGAATTCCAGATCGAAGTCTATTTTACATAAATATTTTTTTCAATTAATCACAACATAAGTTAGTAATGTTAAAGAACATCATTTAAACATATACATAATATAATAATTATTAACACCAGGATAACAACTTAAAATATTATGAACTATTGTAGCATGAAATGGCGGGAACAATATATTTTATTTTACAATATGGCGACGCGAGTGACATCAAAGCGCGCTAGGCAACGACTGAATATGTTTCAGCTTTTGAAGTTTCATAAAGCTTTCAGTAAATATATACTTGCAATAATATAATGCAAGTACTTATAATAATTAAATCTTTGATTTAATTTATTTAATATCATTTTAAATGCATGGCGATCTTATATTGTTGAATTTAAGAAAATCTTAATTTAGTTAGTTAAAATCTTAATCTGTCTTTAAAAGATATTAGCTGTCAAAAAAAAATGAAATTACAAACTTTAAAAAATAATAAAAAGTGTAAATATAACAATAAATGATAATTTCATTCGTTTTCTTATTTTAAATTAAGAGAAAATAACGATATTTAAAATATTTACGTTGGAATTATATGTAAGCGGACAACTATAACTTATGCAAAATATGTGTTTTCAATTTTGTAATCTAATTTAATTTATTTTATTATTTTTATCGTAATATTGTAGAAAATAGTTCAAATAATTAAAATTTTGTCGTTTATTTTATATATTATATAATCGCAAAATTTGTAGTTTTGTTAATAATAAATAAGAATACTTTTATGACTCTCCGTTTGAAATAAATCAAGAAATTTGAGTGACAGAACGATTGGATTGTACAATGTACATTAGTTAATGTCTACAAACATCAAAGGCTATACTGAAGACTAAATTGGGTCTATTGTCGATAATGTTGTTGCCAGTTCTGTTTATTTATTATGATATAAAAACTATATATCGCTCATTTGATTCAACAAATTATGTATTTGCATTTTATAAAAAAAAACACTTTAAAAATGTCAATGTGTCAAAACACTAGGTTCCCATAATTTTTCACTTTTTTCATCGATTTTTGTGTTTAATAGAAAGAATTTAAATATTAATATTTTAAAGGAGTAGTACTAGGAGTTATACGTAGGAGTTTTTGAATCAATGTTTGGAAATAATTCATTAAGTTTATTATTATCGTAAAATTGTAAGGGTGTCTATAATGGGGTAGCGTTTGTTGACCCGCACCTGTCCGTATGTCTATTTTACGTAAATTGATTTTCGTTACCTAAAAAAATAATCTTATAACCACTTCATGTTAATTAATTTGGTATATAACGTATATAAATATATGTCATATTTATTATTATTTTAGGTAGTAGCTTAAAAAAAAAAAAAATATAGAAAGTAAAGTAAATTACCAATTTTCTGTTAGTCTCACGCATCTTTTTTATAAAGCAGTTTAGTAAAAAAAAGATATTTTTAACCCGAGTGTTGAGGCCACTTATGGCGCATGGACACAAGGTGTGACTGTAAAACCGACTGGTTGTGGATACGATCCCCACTCGAGGAGATGAAATATTTATGAACGCACGCAATTCCTTCTGAATTCGGCAATAAGTGGGTAACGGAGTGTCTTGACGTTTCCGCTGCCTACCCTGCTGTGTGCGGGATACAGCATGAAGACATTCCATTGTTCATTAAGACACTTCCGTTAACCACTTTCCATCTAATTCTTGAGGCATTGCGTGTGGAGAGACGCGACTCAACGCCGTGTTTTAACTTACTAAAGCGGGAAATCTTTTATTAAATTAGCTTAATATGAAATCCCGAAACGTATTTTTTATACAATGAAAAACGATGGTACATTGTGATTGTAAATGGAGTTTGAAAATTTAATTTGTACGTAAATACGTATCCTTTGTATGATTTTTTTGAGACCTTCACAAATACTCGTAGAATAGGTAGTAAATAGGTACAAGGTCGGGTCCTAAGGGCCGGGACAATATGGAAATTTACACGGATGGTTTAGGCATATCGGGAGAATGAGTGACGAAAGAATGCCCAAAAAAGATGAATAAAATAAGAGTGATTCATTCGTAAGAGAGACAAGGGGACTACAGGACACAGCATCGATAATACCGAAGAAAGGTCACCTAAAAAGCATGAGGACTCCTCGAAAGGCATGTAAGAGGTTAATAACTGTGGACGAGGATAACGTTCCGTCACCTCTGATTATTCCGCTAGGAATACAGCGTGAAAATAATTAATTTTCCCGAGTAGGAATCGAACCCAAAACCGTCGCGTTTAGTCAGCCATAACTGCTTCATATAAATAGTAATTTTCAATAAACATTTATATATTCTAATGTCATTGGTGATTTTTTCGTTCACAATTTATTGATGAACAGGTTGCAGCGATTACAAAAATGTCTACCAAATGATTGGCACTTAATCGATAGTTTTAATCGGAATAGTGACTAATGACATCGATTTTTGGTTCGGCAGAGTTTTTTTCGAGAAACTTTAAAAAGCATTTACGGTTTTGATATTTTACTTTAAGTGCTATTTACTATGTGTGTTTTAAATTTATATTAAGCTATATAAATTTAACGTTAGAAAAGAGGGTACGAAAGGAACAAACTTGTAAATAAAACATTCCCATAAACTTTATTAGCAGTATCTACATACATATATACTTGAATATAAATATACTACATTATTATTTATTATATTATTTATAGAAGATTAAATCATTCAGTTAAATTTATTAGCTTTTATAATAAGCAGATTGAATATTTTAAAATATTCTAGTACATGAATACTAAATATTACTTAGTTCCGATAAACTCAGCTGGCACGTTCGAATCACCATAATCAGAGAACTGTAGTTCCAATAAAAAGGTTTTTAGTGAGTCACAATGTCATCGACATTTTCCATTATCTATGTAACGAGTATTGGGCGGGAACATCATCTGTCATCCGCTGTGACTGCAAATTATGGCGGCACTTATTTTTCACTAATAATATACATACCTATTTCTGTTATTAAGGCCATCCGTTGTACGGCTATGTTGCACATATATATTTTATTTAGTGCGTGTGTCTCGTATATAACAGGGTAGGCAGAGGGAACCTAGTGTTAAAACACTCCGTTCCCCACTTTCCGCTGAAATTCGAGGCATTGTGTGTTGTATGGTGGAAATCAATGGAAATATTTTCAGCTCTACCTTATTAGCTAAGACCTATACAGAATTTGAACTCACAATCATTCAGTACTGTAATAATACAGTACCTACTGTATGACATGTACATATGTATGTATATAAATATTTAATAAAACATATTTTATATATTATTAGCACGCATATTACTCAGTGGACTAACGAGGCGCAGGTGTTAGACAATAGTGTCGGTTACGGTTCGCCGCTCACCAGTTTTTTGGTTCAACTGAGTGTTATTTTGCGCGTTTCCATTTTAACACGGCTTTTGGAAACGATATTTAATGAATTAATGAATATATAATAACAATATAAATATTTCAATTCTGTTCACAATTAAAGTAGATTGAGTATTTGTGTTTTATTGGTTATTTTTTTACCAGGTAGGACGTCTGAGGCATTTGTCTTTACGGAATGGTGTGACTTATTAAGAAGTCTTCATTCCAAGTAAAAAGAGGCTACATTATAAATTACGTAGGTACGACCAACAAGTGTGACCGCCCTGAAGTTAGGTTTACTGGAGAAGAAAATGAACGTAAGAAAAGTTCTAAAATCAAATCTGCACAGCCACCCACAGCTAATTTCGGGGCTATGATTTGTATATTTTTTATGTAGTAATGTAATACTTGTATCAAAATATTATAACTAATAATTACAAATGAACAATGAAAACAGTGTATAGACGAAAACAATAGCATTTCCTCTTCCTATTTATTTTGGTACTAGCCTAATGTATCTTCTTTTGATGTCTACATTTGACCTTTATGTTATTACATAATTATATGTGTATTGTACCGTATGTTTTAAAATTCTACGGTCGCGTGTTTGAATCTTGTCTGATGACTTCAAAAAAGTAACAACTGATATTCTTGATAAGGTAGGTATTTAACACAGTAACCATTTTAGGTCAGTTAATGAGACCATAGTGCAGTGGAAGCAGTGGAATAGCGCTTGATTGTAACGCGATGGTTGTGGATTCAATGTCAACTCAGGACAATAAATTCAATTTGGCTCGGGTGAAATGAATATGTCGTGGAATTCGGTAAATAGTAGTTTTAAAGTATTATATTTTAGCATTTTACGATAAGACAAACATCAATAGTGCTTATAACTAAAATTATCTTCAGAAAAATATGACAAAGTGCAATTTTTCCCATTACCGTCACACATTTTGTTCTTGACCAATTTGGAAACAAAGAAAACTAAACTCCCATACATTAAGTGTATCTTCTACTCAATCTTTAAGCAAAGGTATCTCGATATTATTTCATTGTGCGCGCGTAGCTTACATTTTACGCGGTGGTTAGAATATATGAATGACGGTTTACAGTTCAAGATTGTATTTATCGGATTCAGTTTCGAAAAATATGTCTCTAAGACTAATGTCTTAGAGACATGTCATGCGAGCGCAAAAAAATGTTAGTCATTTAAAGTACAAGAATTCAGTCATGGTGACGCTTACCTCCAAGAAAACGCATATTATCATAGGTATTACTTAATTGATTTTTAAAATAAAACATACTGTAAAAGTAAATATTTAATATTGCATTAAAGGGCGGTAAATTTCGAGTAATTCACGTTAAAAAAAACAATGTAACTATGATAAAAATCGGAATTCGCTACAAAAGTCTGGCACGTAGCTAGCAAATACTACGGTGGTAGCCGACCGAGACGAACTTCAAAACCTATGTACACCATAGAATTACCTTCAAAACCACATAGCTAGGTACACACACCATGGGTCCAGGTAAAAAACAATTGCCATAATTATTATAAGTGGCGGACGTAAGCACGAATGCCCAGTTCGCTTTACGCTGCCATGCCGGCATGTTGAATTTTCAATATTTTTTTTAATATACAGCAAAGATAAAATGCATAGTTAGTCTATATAGGGTTTATATATAGGAAACAGGTTCTCCGGTCAGTGCCTCCCAGTGCAGATGCGCTAGTGCATACGTTGCAAAATGGAGAGATATGTTATTTTGGTAAGTAATCCAGATTTTGCTATTTTTTAGTCAATTAAACATTACTTTAGAGAATGAAATTGAAATTAAATCAATTAAAAAGATAAAAAACAAAAAAAATATTTAACTTCCTCATATTTTCTTTCCAAATGAAAAATGGTTGAATTAAACAATGTAAGTACAGTTATATTTATTTTTTCTGCTGAAATTTCAAACCTATTTTAAATTTGCCACTACAAAAAATAACTCTAAAATCTAGCTAACTAACTGGCTTTACCAATTCCAAAATTCAGGAATATTGAAAGAGTGAAATATGTGGAATTATTCATGCAGGATAGCAACAAGTTTTGTTATAATTAAATTGCAAAAGAACAAACCATTGAGATCGTTGCCATCTCTCAGCTCAGCAGAACTGCCTTCCGACCCGCTGGTAGCAACATGTTCCTTCAATGTTTCAATTATTTTTTCTAAAATATAATGGGAATATTTTGAAGAAGTATTCGTACTGTATATATGGGATACGTCCACAAACTATAAATAATCAGTCACTACAAGATTAATGAACGTAACCATATCATTCCAATAATATGTTTACAGCTATCATAAGAAGATATATTATGTATAATAAATGATTTTCAGGGCTTCACCCATTAAGTTTGACCTTTACCACTTTTAGATACATTAATGGTAAATATAATTATAAAGTGTTTAGGAAAAAAATCATTTATATCTAAAAATAAGGAAAAACGTAAAAAACTTGAAGAAGATGTAAAAAAACTTAACTCCCGTTCGATTCCCACTAGGGGGAATGAAATTGTAATAATTATCTTAATTTCCTCGTATTTTACTACTCAAGACGCAGTCTCCAGAATTCGGCGGAAAATATGGACCGGAAGTGTCTTAACAATAGGTTCCCAGGTTCCCTCTGCATACCCTGCCTTCTGCGGGCTCATGTAGCCTTCTAAAGAAAGCTCTATTGCAAATAAAGATGAAAGATGTTGACAATGATTATGAATTTAAATGTCCCATAGAATGAAAGCTTACATTTATTCAGTATGGATTCTTAAATTCTATCTGAAATAGAATGGCAGATACGTAAACATGACAAAATATACTATTCATCATTTGATTATGCGTAATTACGTAAAATAACATAATTAATATGTAAATACGCGGACTGCACTCATTGAGCATGACCTCAGAAAACAATAGTGTGACGTCACGGGCCCCGAATGCAGGCCTTGGGGTAATTGCTATATAGCCTACTATTGTAATTTTTTTCGACCAATTAAATTAATTATATTATTAAGTTAGGGTTGTCTAACATTAAGTATAAAATCTTCGAAATATCTTGAAACATCGAATATTTAGATATTTTCTTAATATTGTTGCGGATTGACAAATAAAAAATGCTACATAAATTAAATATTTAACAACACACTAATTAAATTTAAAAAATGTATATATATTAATATAATAATTAATGAAGATAATTTGATTTGATTTCCTCGCTCTGGTACGACAAAGCGTGGTGTTAAGTTCCGTCACGCAACACACATTTCTTGAAAACTAACAAACTTTTATAAACAATACTTTTTTTCAGATATTCGCCTTGATACATTGCGCTGTATATTCCAATGGCGAAAGTGAAACAATATTATCATCCGTGTTGACTCCAGACAAAAATGTGATTCGACAACAACGAAGTTACTACGAGAGATATGGATACGGGCGTCCTTACGACAGACTAGATGATAGACCATCAAGATGTGGCCGGTGTGATGATGATGATGACGACGACGATGACTATGATAGAGGCCGTGATAGAGACGACGATAAGAGGTCGAATAGGCCTACCTACGGCAGTCGGCATGATAGGAATAAAAATTACAACGATGACGATGATAGACGTTATGATGATGATAGAAGCAAAAATAAGAACGGGACAGATGATGACGGTGATGACAAGAGACGGCCGCATGATGATAAGGATAGAGATAGACATAGCAGTAGAAAGAACAAACATAGAAATCGAAACGACGACAGAGATAGGTACAGACCTGACTATTACGACAGGTTTCTAAGAGACCCGTACCGGGACAGGTACGATAGATATCCGGACAGGTACAACGACTATGGAAGATACGATGAGTATGCTTACTCGGGGTACAGAAGACCGTATTATGATAATAGGTACGATAGGGGGAACGGCTATGATGATCCTTATGGTGGATATGGTCCAGGGGTTGGTCGAGGGCCCCACGACAGGTGAAGAAATTAAATTTATATTATACAAAATATTTAATAAATAAATTTAAAAAATCTACTTCGCATATGCCGCAAACAGCAGGCAGAGGGAACCTAGTGTTAAGACACTCCGTTCCCCACTGTCCGCATTCTGTAGGCATTGCGTGTTTAGTGGCGGAACTCCTCGCCGCGCTTTGCCTCGATACCAGAGCAAAGAAATGGAAATATAAATTTAAATAAATATTTCATTTCCTCGAGTGGGGATCGAATCCACGATCCAGTCGCGTTTACAGTCGCACTTTGTGCTCCTGCGCCATGACTGGCCCCATATTGAATCATGTAAGTAGTATTTTTTTTTTCATATCAGTCGATGACTGTAAAAGTATAATTTTCTTCCAATTGAAATAATTATAATAATTTTAAACCAAAATATTTGAAAAAAATGTCTGTCTAAAACAGAAATGTCTGTCTAAAACAGACATTTTTTTACAAAAACTATCTGTATATAATCATTTCATCGTCTGTTCACTCGTCTGTCGTTATCAACTAAAATTTGCGGATTATTTTGATAAATGCGATTGTCCTAATAATAAACTTTATAATGTAGAGCAGTATATTTCATATGTAGAACATAAGCTAAAACAACTAATATAAACTTTCGAATCAATTCACACAAAAATCGAATATCAGTAGGTACCTACTATACCTATATATAGTTTTCGACCGTTAGTTTTCAATTAGGTCACAGAACAATGACATTGAATTCCATTGAAATCACATAAAACGTCGATAGGTTCATAGATTTCATGCTTTCTCCTGAAATTGTTCAAATCCACATATTCAATGAGCGAATAATAATAGGTGGATTAATGTAACGTAACGGTTTTGTACTGTCGCGATTTTTTTTATTTTTTCATTTATATTGTGTTTTTAATAGTCCATGTGAAATTAATAAAGATATATTCTTTTTAAACTGGGATTTTATAAAAAGTTATTTGTGTTGGAGAAGTTTACTCTCGTTAGTAAGGGTAAGAAAGGCCCAGATACAAAAAATTTAAGGCACAAGGCTCCTCACAAGATCATCGAGATTCTTAATGGACTTTAAGAAAGAATAGTTAGATTATTTTATATTCTCTTTACACGGAAAACATTTACAAATAGTTATTTATGTAGAATTTTAATAAAAGCACAAAAGTCAAAGCACAAGACTAAAGTGATATAATATTCAGCATTTGTCTTGCGATTGGCGTTTAACCTATCGACCCGTATGAAATATTAAAAATAAGTAGCTGAGTTCCCACTACATAAGTATAAGCGATTATAAAAAGAATATTAATAATTGCGTATTACTAGAGGCTTGTCACGCCACAAGCGTGACTGTAAACGTGATATGTTGTGGGTTCTATTCCTACTCGAGGAAATTAAATATTTATTATCAAAATATTCTTTAAAAACTGCCACCAAAAATAAAGAATTTATCATTTCTTCCCTCGGGCGACGAGACAAAGCGCGGCGTTCAGCTCCGACGCTTAACACGCAATGCCTTTAGAATTTTGCGGAAGAATCTTAATGGGAACGAAGTGTGTTAACACCAGGTTTCCGCTGCCTACGCTGCTATGTGCGGGATAGGTACAGTGTGAAGCTATTATGTAAATATTTTAGAGAATTTTAACTAATAAGTGTTTGATATACGAGACATAGTTATCACTATTATAAGCATAAACCTAAAAATCAGCTGTTTTTTGTATAGTTAGTTATTACTTATTATGCAAATTTATAATTTGAAGGTTCCCGACCTGCGAGATAACTGTTTTTGTAAAGTTTATTATGCTTTATGCTAAAAATGTAAAAGATAAGGATACTAATTAGATGTATGAAGTCATTAGACTCAGTAGTTATGTTAAAACTTAATATAACAATGTTTTTTTTATCGTGAGCTTAGTTTTTATAAAACTTAGTTAGTTAGTTTTTAGTTCATTTTCCATATTAGCCATTCTATCATTTATTACGTATCCATCCATCCATCAGCCTTTCAACGTCCACTGCTGGTCCTTCCTTCACACAACGTCCTTTGAATCCAGCGGATTCCCGCTGTCTTCTTAAGGTCGTCGGTATTACGTAAACCTATATAGAATACATAGCATATTACTCTGTTAAAGATTATGTTCGCGATAAAGATGTTTGGAAATGAGTTGCTCTATTTCTAAGTTAAAATTGTTAATTGTAATTTGTAACAAATGTTGGCATTTAAAAAGAGTGGCCATGAGTTTCTTTGCCTGTATCTTCTCATGAGCTCAACCATTTGAACGGGCTTTTTTCAAGTCAAAATTGCACATTTTTTTTGGTTATTTTTAATTTGCATTTTTTTTCTACTTTATGACATGTCCAAGTAAATGTTAAGCATTTTTATGGAATAAAGATATTTTGACTTTGACTTTGACTTTGAATTCATTGAGAATAATAAGTTATGTATTTTTCTTTTAATTTAGTAGTATTTCGGATGTAGAAAACCAAAGTGCGGCGTTGGGTTCTGCCACGCGAAATTCTATCTCTATTAAATTAACAAAAAGTTGACGGGTTGTCGTGACTCTTGTCTTCGTAAAGTTTCAGGCCATGGGACGAGACGTATCGCGGCCAAGCAGGCTGGGACACTAGCGGTAGAGGCTACTACTTCGCATCCGGGCGACCTGACGCTAGCGCGTGGGGACAGCGTGAATATTCTAGGTACTTATTAAATGCATATTTCATTTTTAAAAGGAAAACCAAAATTAAGTATAATATTATTGTTTTTATATAAAAAATATCTTTCTGTGTCTGCTGTATTTGTCGGTTTAAGGATCCATAAATAATGGCAGAGTGTAGGATATATCCTTTATACTTGACTAATTTTCACTCTCGTGATCAAATGGCTACTCGTTGTTTATGACAAATTCAACTAAAAAACTTTAACCTTTCATAATATTTTGTATTAGTATAGATTACTGAACAAATCAGTTAAAAGCGGTAATATGCCATTTAACAATAATTGTAGATATATATAAAAGGACTTGTCCTCACTGACTGAGGTAAGACGCACGCACAGCCTTAACCGCTGATGGTAGAAACGTTAAATTTGGACAAAAGTTTACTTTCGTAGTCTGGACATCCACTAAGAAGGGATTTTGAAAAATTTTAACCCTTAAGGGGTGAAATAGGGGTTCAAAGTTTGCATGGAAAAAAATTTAAATCGGCACCGATTTTTATAAAATTTAAAATTTAGATTTTTAAAAGTATTTAATTGAACACGTGTTTCATCGTTTTCTAGAATTCTCCCCCTAAGGGTGCAAATAAGGGGTTGAAAGTTTGTATGGAAAAATCTTTAAAACGCCACCGATTTTTATAAAATTTGAAATTATACTTAAAAATATTTCATTGAACACATGTTTCATGGGTTATTAGAATTCACCCTTAAATAGGCAAGCGAAGCTGCGCGCGTCCGCTAGTTAAATATATAACTTTAATTTTGAAATATCATCAAGAGCCTTCTTTGAGACTCAAGCTTGAGGTATTATTTATAAACGTTTTTAATATCAAGATTCTTTCACGTGTAAAACTAACGCTTATATGTTCCACAACCCAAACTCCCTATCCTCCGATGGACACGTAGGCCCATATGTAAAATATCCTTTCGTTGTGATTATATAAAGTAAAAAAAAATCGATATATAATTATGTTACCATAAAAAAAACATTTCAGACCAGCAACTTCCGGTAGCTGGCCGAATAGCGGATACTCCGGATACTCCGGATACTCTGGGTACAGTGGATCTGCATACAGTAACCCAGGATACGCCTCGACCGGATACGGCGGATACCAAGATAATAGCGGGTACGGATACGGACAAGGGCAATCCAGCGGATGGCGGAATGTAGGAGAGAGGCGACCTTATAGGGATCAGAGGTGTGATTGATTGACAAGTAATTTGTTAATTTGTTATTATCTATTCGATTAATATAAATATCACAATTTAGAATAAATAATTAATAATTAAATGGAAATGAATATTTTGCATTTTTATTTCAAACATAAAAGGCAAGCAGAAAATAAATAAAAAGAACTTTTTAACCGACTTCTGTAAGAAAAGGGGGTTATCAATTCGACTGTATTTTTTAAGTTCACTAGCTTGCAAATAAAATAATACATATATTAGCGTGGATAAATAAAATAAAATATATTTTTGAATTCCACCACTCAACACGCAATGCCTCCAGAATTTGACACTTTACATTGTAATACATATTTATTTAAAAATATTATATTTAAATTCCAGTGGCGTAGCAAATCTAGATAGAAAACCAGCTAAAGACAGCCGTTACGGACAAAATCAGGGTTACAGTCAAATAATAACCTACCAACCGGGAACCTACACTCAGAGCAGTACCACTCCCGCCACCAGCTACCTGTTCCAGAGAGAAGATGAAATTGTCACGCAGGACACTACATTAAAAGTGTAATAGTTCGGCCATTTTGTTTATAATACGCCATGTTGATTTAAAGATGGATAGAATAAATGAAAAAAGCTATATACATTTATTGAGATTTGAAGATATTGATTTTAAAAATGTATAAATGTAATTTTAATATGGTTTATGGTTGAACTGTATATTTAATAATGTTAAACTTAAATTTAGAAATGTGTGAAAAAACAATAAAGACCTCGTCTTCTCTTTCCAAAATGATTCTCATATAACAACTAGATATAGGCAATTTTGTGAATAAATTAAATTAAATTAAGTACTTATACTTATTATATAATAGACGCTTAAAAAGTAAGATGTGTTTTTTATTGTTTAGCATAGGTTATTATTACTTGCAGAAATTACAAAAATTATTACTTACAGAAACAATTATTTATTGTTTTATATACGGTGAAAGATGATTGTAAAAGAAAACACTAAAAAAATACATATAGAAAGAGTCTTTTTAAAGTACAAAATTGATAAGAGTCTGTAGCAGGATTCTTGAAATTCTGAAATACTAAGATGTCTTTCCAATTTTTATATAATAAAAATCCATAATACTTCGTGCCTGGAGAAATAAATCAGTTAAGTTATTTTTAAGATAGTAAAGGCTGTACTCTAAGACGGGTAGCTTTTAAATGACATTAAACTAAAACAAAATATATATATTACAGAATATTAAGAATTGTAAATAAAATACTTGTGAACTATTTAAAATGTAGAGTCCGGTGCAGAATACAGATACCAATATTTCTTTATGGTGATCGCGACCATATATTACAACTAGACGACAAATGATATTACTATGGCACGCTAATACTACGGGGGATAACAAATCCATACCTATATTATAAATTCGAAAGTAACTCTGTCTGTCTGTCTGTCTTTTACGCAATCAGGCCCAAACCGCTAATTTAATTGTGATAAAATACTCATATAGAGATACATAAGGGTCTCGGGATGAACATAGGATACTTTTTTTCTCATATTTGTAATATTTTCGATATATATCGATATATTAAAATACTTATTAATTTGACATGCAATTTATTCCGCCATGTTAATAACAACCGTCGTTGCTAAGCAACGATCTGCAAAGTTTGTTGTTAGAAAACGTCACCCAAAATGAGCTTGGTTAACGCATCTCTCTATTGAAAACTGAAAATAATTTCATAAATATATTTAATAAATATTCGTAGAGATCAAGCGGGCGTAGCCGCGTTCGGGTCCATTAGTAATAATATAAAAATAAATAATTGATTCGTATCTTCAGGCCCACATACAAATTTATATGGCGCCTAAAAGTATTTATTAGCAATGTGCCTTATTTTAAAATTGTTAATATTTTATTAAAATTAAGTTTTGTTACACTCTACATACCTACCTACTTACATACGTACATAGATACAATATGTTAAGTATCAAGACACTCCGTGCCCCATGAAAAAAATCATTTTCATAAAGTAAACTAAATAATTTTATATCAATAGATATTAAACTTAAAAATAAGTGTCTATCTATCTAGCAAAATAGGCTAGCGCTTAGACGGTTTCGAGATTACATGGATTAGTTAAGTTAAACAATGTGTAGTTTCAATCGGAACTTGATAGGTGTATAGCTCTTTAGTGTTCCGAGAAACACGTCAACGTCAAATTATATGGCTAAAATTAAACATTTTAGCCATATAATTCAGAATGACCGTGAAATTAGAAAATATATATACAAATACATTTTTTTCCTATCGATTCGCTTGAGATATTTTCTCCATTTATAGATCGTATCGCCTCAACGCACCAGACATCGAACCCACAACTGTCGCGTGTTGACACTCAGTTCAGTTCAGTTCTTAAATTATGGCGTTTCGAGCGTGTCAGTTGGGCACTAAAAACTTCGCCAATGTCACTTTATATGGAGAACACAAGAAGGAGATTGTACGATAATAAAGAGACCATATTAAGACGTTCTGTTTTTCACTTTTCGCACGAATTCGAGTTATACATATTGAGCGCCGGAACACAACGCCGCACTTTGTCTATCAGAGCAGGGAAAAAAAAAATTCAAATATAATGAGTCCTCTAAATGGGATCGAATGTATAACCATCTCGTGTGGTATCAGATGATGTCTCTCTGTACCGCGACAGAATTAATACCATATAAAAGTTTTTTTTTTAAATATAATATAACTTACAATTATAACATAATTTAAGCAATAACTAAACGGTCCGCCATTTCTAATCAGTTGATTCATCCATATCTATAAGAACGTGAATTATTTATATCGAACAATTAATGATAATGATAACGCGATATTGTTTCTACTTCGATTGTAAAGTGATCGCCCACTCTGCCCAATATCCTTGTGAGTTTTGACACGTCAACCTTTTTTTTTAATTAAAATTAATAATTATTTTTAAATTCGTGATTTTAGTGTTGTTTATTTAATCTGTATTTAGCTTTTTAATTTTTACATATTTTGCGGGTAGTCAGAAGGAACGTAGTGTTAAATCACTTTGCCCTTTACTGTCTGATCGATTGAAATAGGTTTTTTTTTAAAATTGCCTGTGATTTAAGCTAATTTATAATTTCATTTCGAATTCTTAGGGAGAGCAAAGTACAGATTAAATAATCGATACTTTTCCAAGGATAGAAAGTATCAAAAATGACGGAGCAAGACTCAGTGCAAGTAGCGGAGCCCGCGCCGAGCTCCGTACAAGTAGTTAATGGGGATAGCTCGGTCCAAGGAGGATCGATCCAAATAGCAAACGGAAACGGAAATTCTGTCCAAGTTGCAAAAGGAGACGCGGTCCAAATCGTGAATGGAGACATCTCGGTTCAAGTTGTAAATGGAGGAGCAGACCAATCGCTGAAACCACCTGCAAGTAAAGCGTAAGTACCATTGTTTTTATGATTTTAATTTGTAAGATTTTGGTTTAAAATACTTGAATTATATCTAAAGGTTGTCCTGGATATGCCACAATTTGAAATAGACATAATTATCGTGATAAAAAATAATAATTTGACGTCATCTACATATATTTATCTAAGAAGTTTTCAAGTTGCATGTCATCTTTAGCAGATTTCTTTTATCCAGAATCTACTATGAAATATTCTCAACTATTGAAAAGTTCAGATTCTGAGTTGTATAAAAATAAAAACTTTATGAAAATGTATTTTACTTTGTTAGAAATATAATTTTATTTGAAATACTTAGTTTATAAACACTTATATTAATTGCAAACACTTAAATGTGTAGATTATTCTACTATAACGATAATTCCATAAATATTTCCTATTATCTTTTTACTTAAGTAGATATTTTTGTACTTTTCAGTATTGATCGCTTAATTCTTTGGCATATACTTTTTATGCTTCTATATACTTATATTTTATTTTTATTAAATAAATATTATAAAAAATTAAATTTTTCGTATAATAAATAAGTCGTCCTTGGGTAGATTGAAATCAATTAACGTTCGAGACATACATTTTTATCGTTAATAAGCGCAATAAATGATATAAAATCAATAAATATCGCTTACGTAAACCGTAATCTGTCGAGTGTAATATTTACTTGTAAATGTGTATGTAATTATATAGAATACCTGCGATAATTCCTATAATTTAAAATCATATTATATTAAGGCCCTCATTTATAAATCGCTCTCAAGTCTGAGTTCGATCTTGGGATGCCGTTTTCACTCAAAGATATACAATTTACGAATGATAACGGCATTTCAAGATCAATCTCAGATTTGAGTGCAGTTTAAAAATACAGGCCTATAAGTACTTGAATACAATTTATATTTACGCGTGTAATTCGGCGCTTGGGTCAGTGAGTAAGTCAATATGGACAACTCTTATTTTTCTCCTTTGACCATATAAAAGCGAGTACCTGGGTGTATACTACTACCACGATTTTCTAGGACAAATTATTCATACCACACTCGAACAAACAAACTACATAGCTAATTGATCAAGAATTTATCTTAATTGAACATCCATTCAGAATAATCAAGGTTGTTATTGGATAAATGAATATTATTACAAAAGCTTGTAAATATATACATAGACCAGAGACGTCACTCAACACGCAATATCTTTAGAATTCGGCGGAAAAATGGGGAACGGAATTTGTAAATTAGTCTTGCTCATTTAATTATCTTAAAGTAGTTTCGCTTAGAAAGCAAAGCTGTTGGAAATACTCATTATATTTATGAAATTAAATATGGGTTAAATAGCCTTTTGTAGCAAGACTTACCCTATACGTAAGGAATAAGTAGACCTTTGAACTTTTCACGAAATGGGGCAGAATTTATCGCATAATATTTAAATATACATTTTGAAATTATATATTTGTCAAAATTCAACGAAGTGATAACCCTAAATTAATGTGCTGCTTACACTTGCACGTATACGACTGCGGTTGTATTGATGATAGATTTTTCAGTCAATTAATTTATGATTCCGATTCTGTATTTTCTGTCAGCAGCTGTCTTATAAAATTAAAAACAGTTATAAAATATGAGCTCCATTATGGCACAATTGAGAATGTCTTAAAATTACAGTAGTTGATTCAAAACCTACTTAGGGAAATTTATACAGTGTACATTTAAGCTTTAAAAGCTCAATGACTATTTATCTATATTTCTTAATATATAAAATATTAGAGTTTTAAACATTTTTTTTGAGGCCTTACTTGTTGAGTGGCGGAACTAAACGCCGGGCATTTGCTGAAAAATGAAAATAATAATAAATAATAATTCATTCCCTCGAGTGTGGATCGACCCAACAACCGTCGCGTTACAGGCACATACTTGTGCCTCTGGGCCACGACGACCTTATTTTAATTACATATTTAAATAAATACAAAACAAATAAACATGGCACATTAGCTGTTCGTCCTTAATTGCAAACATTTTCATTCAACAAACACTATGCATATGTTTAAATTAACATAAGTTGAAGGAGATTAAGAAAACATTGATGTTCCTTTGCTTTATACTTTACATATATTAGAGGTTTTACCTGTAATGCGCATGAAGTAATAAGTTATCCTATTCTTTTTTACATATAATATAATATATAAAAACTAAGAAAATAATTTTAACGTCAAGTGCTACAAGTGTGTGAAAGGTGCCAAAAATTATATGAACCTAAACTTTATTTAATTCTTCTTAATCTTCTTCTTCTTGCTTCGTCATCAGACCAGCTCGATTATACCATCTCTTTGTTTTGTCATTATCATCTAAATTACATGTGATTGTGATATTTCCTATCTGCCAAATTCAATTCTTGCATTTTTTGCATAGTTATAAAGTTACATATTTAGATTAGGTCTTACAATTAGGTCTTTTCTACCACGCAATGGATTTTAATGCGATTTTCACTTAAACCAGAATTATTCAAGAAGAAAGTTTGTACATATGCATGTTAATTTAGTGTAGAATACAGAGTGAGTGGGACTAGTATTATTATATGAATAAGTCAAAGATAGACATTTTCATAGAGTTTGAAAAAATATGGCACGACAGTTCGGAGAGCATTAGCGGTGAGCATAATTTTCTTTTCCTCGCTCTGGTAACAAGAAAAAACTCGGCGTTAAGATCCGTTATTCAACATGTAATGTCTTGAGAATTGGAAGGAAATTGGCCAATGGAAGGAATAGGGAACGTAGTGCCTAATCAGAGTGAAGTTGAGTAAAAAATGCAATATTTAAGATTGATTTGCAGATTTGCAGATTAAAGTAAGCTAACACTGACTTTAAATTCTATATAATTATATACATATATATACATATATCATCAACTGACCTCATGTTTGTAATAAACACTTGGCTTTTTATAATTTTCCTATTACGATCTTCCTGAATGGAAGGTTAAAAGACTTTCCTGTTCCGCGAAATTATATTGTTTTGTTTGTATAATAATATAAGATTAAACATTCGGAAGCCATACTTTATTTAATAACAATCATAAATAAAAACGAGTTATTCAACAAAAACTCTTGTTGCTATCTCAAATATCCATAGATAGCGTACCGATATAAATAAATATACGTTTCCAGCGTTAATAGTTGAAATTATTTGTAATACAATTTATATAATAAACAATTGAAAATATATAGATAATGTGTAAACATAATGTTAAATAAAATTATAAATAATTAATTAAAAATCAGGGGGTGGTGGTTGCGTAGGAGCACTTACGTGCAACTATTATCGGCATAGGTTGTGGGTTCGATTTGAAATATTTAATATTTTCATTCCCTCACTCTGATAACAAGACAAAGCGCGGCGTTTAGTTCCGCCACTCAACACGCTTAGTCTCCAGAATTTGACGGAAGTGTCTCAATGGGAACGGTCTTGTCACTAGGTTCCCAGGTTCCGTTCGCCTAGGATAGACAAGTGTTCAATAACATTTTATACGTAATTAAACATGCAGACTCTGATTTAAGA
>JAEBDU010000099.1:1313318-1347299 GCA_016802625.1 Heliconius numata
TCAATAACATTTTATACGTAATTAAACATGCAGACTCTGATTTAAGATAATCGGAAAGACGTGCACAAAGGGTCCTTATCGAACGATTAACCGATTAACAGACATTAGCGACTAGCCTTAACATCCAAATCTGACCTTGTAATTACAAAAGAAATTACTTACCACGTGTGCGGAGTTTACTTTGGAAATATAACCTGAATGACATTGTAATAAAGAGTATTATTTCGATTCCAAAATAAGATAAACGGCCAACTAGTAGGGGTCTCAAGTAAATTCAAGATGCTACCTTTGAAAATGTTTTGATATTTCTCATTTACATATTTCTTTTATAAACTATAATAAACTTTATATGAATGTAATAAAGTCTTATTTATATTATACAAAAATGAACAGTAAGGTCTTTTTGTAATACTTCCTAAAACACAGGCTACAAAGGTGGCTCTAGAAGTTGGAAGCGACGCTCTCACTTGACCGGTCCCGACTTGACGTCAGTTTGCCGCCAACGCTTGAACTAGTCTCATGTCAAACGCGACAGTTAACAGTCGTTAACGAAACGTCAAAAAATATTATATTTTTTTTTATTAAAAAAAAAACAAACGTGCGTTTTAAGTTGTAACAAAAAAAGTTATAGCTGCTAGTTAATTTACGTCATACGTTCAAGTGATAGATATAAGATAAGGTGATAACGAAATCGATAGTGTTTTTTCTCATCAGTTTTGGGAATTTTTCGGTTTGGTGTAGTGATGCAGCGGGAATGTGCATTGGATTTATTATAATCGAGTTTTGGCTTGAACGAGGTGAGTGTTTTTGCGAAGAGGTCGATGACATACAGACTATGGTCTTGATTTTTATTATTCATTCATCTGTTCGATACGGAAGGATTACCATAGAATTGAGACAAGCGGTTTGGTCGTAAAATTAACTTATTTTAAAATTTTAATTGTCAATATAAATTGTATTTTTTTGATTATTTAATGCAACGATGCTAGAGCAAAAATGTATTTTTAAATTCTAATACTTGTTACTCGTACTTGTTATTGAAAAAGAAATAATTGTATAAAAAGAAACAATTATAAAAATATTATAACATCTCAATGCCTTAAATAAACAATGAAGTAATTACTCTTAAAGCAGTTTTTTTTTATTTTTAAATCGGGAATAGGATACATACTTTTAGTAGGAATGATCACACCGACTTAAAAATCTGTATCTTTAAGTTTCGTCAGCCTAAATTGGGCCAACACACTTACCTCGATATTTATTACAATTAGCATAATGCAGTAAAAGTAGAAGCCATGAAGCCAAATGCATTTTGCATTCAGCCTTCGTTGAACTTTTTCACAAAAGTAAGGTAGTCTGACTAATCGACAAAGCAGGTCGTTACTTTGTGTTTAATCATTATAATCGAATTAACTTTATTAATAACCTTCACAGAATATAAAACATCACCTATCGCCCTACTTTCGTTAATCTGCTTTAAATTAGACACATTATAAAATCCATTTTATAATGTAAGTGATATCAGTTTCATCAGTTTCAGTCAATATCAGTTTCATAAGAAATTGTTATGACAATAATTTATACTAAGAAATTAACTAAATTGATAGCATTAGTATTTGGTCTTTTATAAGTTGGAAATTGACGCAAATTAAACTGAAATATTTTACCATAATGACAAAATAGAGGCTACAAATATTTCTTGTAATTGTACGAGGAAGTTTTTGAAGTAAAGCAGTGATTTTAAATAAGTTCAAATAACAAGGAAATATTATTCATGTCAAGTATAAATGAAACAAGAATGTTCGAATTATTACTTTATTAAAAAAAAGCTTAAAAGAATGGTTATGACAGACAAGCAGACGTACAAAAAAATATCTTATTAAATTTCTGTTTCTTCTCTTGAATTACGGAACCCTAAAAAGAAATTAAACGTGGTCTGTTCTGTGCCTAACTAAAATCGAACGGTTGCAAGTTTGGATCCCATTGATCAGTTTGGATGGAGAACATAGTGATTATTCGTCAAGCATTCTATTATATAAATTAAACCGTCGCGTCGCGCCTACAGTCAGAAGCTGTGTAGCTGTGGGTTCGATTTCCACTAAGGAAAATGAATTAGTTTTATTCCTCTAGGCCCTTGCTAAACCAAGCACAGCTTAAGTTCAATCGCGCATCTCAATATGGGCCAGTGCGTAAGTAACGGAGTGTCTAATCATTAAGTTCTCTCCGCTTACTCCCTTATATGCAGGATAGCGATTCGAACGTATTGCATATGCTCGAAATACATTTCATAGAGTTTGAACTAAATAAAAATAGTAACAACGAAAGTTTTCTTAAAATATTTTCAATATGACAACAACCATCTATTCCACAATAATATGAAAGATGCGTGAACATGCAAGCAAATCCAATATCGTTATAAAAGTTATTTAAAGGGCGATTGACTCACATTCAATAAATATTTTAATTAATGATGTCACCGTAAGGCATATGTTTAGAATTATTTGTAGATACCTACTGGAGTGTCATTGTTTTGCGAAACGACTCGTATTACTACTACGATGCACTAATTTACTAAATAACTGTAAGTTGGGGCCATCTTAGCGCAGATACAGCGTTTTACTTTAAACGCGACGATTGTGGGTTTGATCTTCATTCGAGGGTATGAATTTTTTGGTCCATTTCACCGCCCTCGTAAGACAACATGTGGTGTTGAGGCCCACCACTCAACACAATTCAAGCGGAATGCACAGACAGAATGTCTTGAAATTACTTGCATTACTTGCACTTGCAAGGTGCGGTAATATGCTTAACATATTTATGATAAATTATTTTTTAAATAAAGATTAGGATAAAAGTGATCTGAGTCAATAAATATTGACTTTATGGACCATCATAAAATTACATAACACATTTTTTTATCTGTGTTTACCAAAATAAAAAAATACAGATGTAATGAATTGTCATTTAAATTTTAATATGATCATTGATTTTTACGAATTTTGTGTAGCGTTGACCCTTTGTAATTTTTATTTTTTTACGTAACCTCCTTGCTTTTAAACCAATTGAAGAAAATTTCAAAAGTGGTAACACTAGTAGTTGCACATACTCGAATGAAGATCATATTTCATATTTTATTTGTAGAAAATGTGAATAACCTGATTCTTCTATTTCCAAGTCAAACCAGCTTCGTGTTTAATTTCATGCTTGTACTAATAAAATTCCTGATTTGCTTTAATTTTTATGAAATGCAATTGAAAATCCTTTAGTCTTAACTATAAATTGCTTACAGGAGAGGATGGTTCAGGTTTCATTTCCATACGTAACACGCTTATGTTAGAACTAGGTACTGCTCTACTTTATCCTAAGTGTAACATGGCAGAGTGATACCCAGTGTTAGGATACTCCATTTTTCACACAAATTTAAGACATTGCGTTTTAAATTACCGATCTTAACGCCGCAGTTTGTCGTACAAGAGCAGGAATCAGCAAGAGCCTCGAATGAAGGATAAACCGACAAACATCGTGCTTACACTCATTGCGCCACGATGGCCTATTGTATTTAAATTATTGCTGTATATATATGTATTATACTATAATAGAGCAAGCTTTGCTATTTGGATATACTCGTATGTATGTCACGCATTAAGCATTATTATTAAAAAAATTCAAAACAACAATAATATTTTTGTAAAGGAGGGAATTTATTACAATAATTTACTAATTACTCCGTATTTATATTTCATTATTTTTTGGCATTTCATTAAAGCATATTTTTTTTAAATATTGCGTTCTCTTTGAATTGAATTTTGAAATTGATGAAAACCCTTGCTGAAATGTAATCTACAGATACACTGAGTGCACTAGGATATTACAAAAAAGCTGCTTTACGCTGTTTCCGTATAGCATAGCAAACAGAGAGAACCTAGTGTCAAGACACTTGTGTTGATTGTTGACATTAATGTTGAGATGATGTTGTGATATTGTGAATTCGGCAGTGAATGGGGAACGGAAGTGTCTTAATGTGGATGGAGTGTCTTAACTCTAGGTTCCCAGGTTCCCTCTGTCTATCCTGCTATATCGCTGCGGGATACAGCGTGAAGTTAAAAGCAGTATATAACACTGCATTACCCTCAGGTGTAACAAAAATAAAATAAATATTTCATAATATGGATTTACTTTTATAACGTCATTGACCCGTGCCTTATCAATACAAACGTGCATAAAGCAGCTTATAAAGAAGTTCTTTATTGCACGACAACGCTCGTCTAATAACTAATAATAGGTACTTGTGACTAAGCAGTCTGGAAGGAAAATCTGTGGATAATAATAAACTAAATAATGCGGCGTTGAGTTCCACAAATCAGTCAGTTGAGTCCTTGAAATTCGGTGTAAATGAAAGGAATGTTTTAATATTATTCTAGCTTTATAGATCTGTGTATTTAAAGAAATATTACTGATTCTATTTGGGAAATACAAAACAAATGTCTCCCGCAACTTTAAACGGGGTTTTCCATTTTACAAGACGTAAGGTGGAACATCCTGTTTCATCCTGTTCTATTAAGCATTTGAGAAATCCCCTCTTTGCGTTACCTTCATAATATTGTACCTACATAATATGAGAACTGAATAATATTTTATCTATAGTCTTGCGCGTGCCCTATCTCTCTTAGTAGTAGGTTAGTGTACCAACAATATAATGAATTGCAAAGTAATGTTCGTGTCGATAGTTTACATTACTGTACTGTATAATATAACCCATTTTTTATAGCTTCATTCACTCTGTATGTAATTTATTATTAGACAGAAATAACTTAGTATTAAGAAACTCAATATCGACGCTATCGTAGATCAGTGGTTTAGTCTTTGCTATAGTTGTGATTTCGATCTCCACTTGAGGCTTTTTCTTATTTTTAATAAAACATAATAATTAGTCTGTTTTTCAGTACTCTACGTCTGTATCACAATTTAGAATATGTCACAGATTAGGGTTGCCAGTTAATCTAACAAATTTTGTTTTATAATTTACATAAATTATATTATAACTACGTGATTTTAGCAGTTTATTGGTTTTTTGTAGTCACAAAGAATACACTACATATTTAAAAAAGTAAAAATTAATGTTTCCGTATTTTTATTAAGATTATTTTCATTTAATTGATAATAGTGGTTTTAAAAGTCTATTTTGGTGTGGACATTACGAGCTAACCAAACTCATATACGTGTATCGTCAATGTTTTCGTCCTTGTAAAAAGCACAGTACAATCTAAATTAGTCTATTGTACATAAGAGGATACTAAGATGATTAAATTATGCAAATTTTGCAAGAAACTAAACGATCTGGCAACCCTGTTAGTTATGCATGTGTGCACTGGAATTTTACATTCACTATGTTCTAAAGCAACAATGTTACAAAATTATAGAAAGACAACCTCGTGGTCGGTGGTATAGTGGTTTTTGGTTCAAATCTACCTCCTAAAAGACCTAGTCTCGGAAACTATTAGTTCAAAATTAAAAATATTTTTGTTTTGGTTGTTCCGTATAGGAGGGCTATAAAAACGTCACGGCAATCGTCTCTATAAACTTCTTTGATTGTATCATACTAAAGTAATTTTTAAAATATACTTATTTTATTTTTACTTTAAGGTGCATCATGTACTAAATTCACAATAATAATTAGTAGTTACAAGAGTCGTTACTGTGCGCGTTAATATATTTAATTTAAGAATAAAATTATTTAACCTATCTACTAAACAAAATAAATAGTTTAATAAGCTAAGAATACGTTTTTTCCACTGAACCTATTAATAAGACGATTTTAATGGGCACAAACTCTAAATGTTTACTAGTAGGCAGTCCGAGGTGCCGTCAGCCATCTTCCAAATCCATCATCGATGGTACGACAGTAAATATTGTCTAGATGACAATATAGTTGCCAAATTTTATCATTATACGACAATTAGAAGTGCATTTAATGCAGATTCTTAGATTTTATTATATACCTAGCTACTTAGTTATTGGTCAACCTAATAAAGGCTTGTAAGAAATCTCTCGCTCAGGTACCAAGGTTAGGTGTAGGATATGGTATGTAGAGGAGAGATTAAGAGAGTATTTCTCGAGATTCCTAGGGAAAAGGGTCAAAACGGGACTTTCCATTTTACGTTTTAAAGTTACGAGTTTAGGTACATACTAATAAATATAATTCACTCGTATTTTTGTTGTTGTTATGCCATCAAAAAGCACAAGGAACGAGACCAGACTGATAAGTACCAGACATTGTTATAAGATAAGTAATAATAACGTCAATTACATAGATAAACGAATTAGATTTATTTTTGTGTGATTTGGTATTTTTTGTATCAACGCTTACTTTTCAATTCCATATTAATTATGTTAATTAAAATTGAGATTATTACAATGTATTCAGAGCCTTGTTTTAATGAGTTAATTCAAAAAGTAATATAATAAGTGTTATAATAAAAAAAAATGCTATAAGTGCTATTAGGTTTTTATATAGCCATATTTATATATACCCTGTTAAGCTCTTAAACTGACAGTATACGATGTAAGAATACAAATACTTTCATAAAATCCAAATATATTTATTAAAAATAACATTTATTATTTAGTATTTATTCTCTTCACTTGACACTCTAAACTCTAAAGGGTCCGGCGGCGATTTGCATGACCGCTCCATTCAAGTCGAGTTTCCTGAATACGACGCTACTGTCACTGTTGACTCTATTATTATTTATTAATCGTTTATTTTTATTATTTTATATACACCGTTTATTTGTTGCAATAACGATCGATGTATTGGAATTGTTTATTAAATAGTAAATAGGCTATATCCCGCATACAACGGGAAAGGAAACCAACGAATTTTTCGAGACATTGCGTGTTGAGTAGCGGAACTCAACGCTGGGTTTTTGCCTTGGATTTTGAATTGAACCATTTCCGTGTCCACCTTTCCACTGAATTCTGGAGGCATTGGTGAGTGGCAAAACTCAACGTCGCACTTTGACTCGTTACCACAACGAAATGTTTAATTTCCTCGAGTGGGAATCGAATCAGCAATCCATCACGTTTATAGTCCCAGGCTTGTGCCACTTTAGTATATATACCTTAAAGAATATTTCATATAATTAAATTATAACGATAAATGACATCTATTCTATTAAAATAATGATAAAATAAAAAGTCATTGTGACTCAATGTTAACTCAGCTAAGTAAATACTTGATGAGTTTTATTCATAAATTTACATTAATTATTATTTGTTATATAGGCCGAAGGTCCTGTTAGCATAATTTGTTGATAGACCTACTATAGTGGGTTCAAAAGTTTTGAAATAAAAAAAAAGTAAAAAATTGTGTAGTTTTTTATATTAATTTCAAGTAAAGGTTTAGTAAAGTTTTAGATTTGTTACCAAAATATAAATATTTATTTTGCGTTCAAAAATAAAGAAAATATAAGTAATGTAATTTTAAATATTATAACGGCTTTTAATTCACCGTTACAACAGTTTGTATGGCAAGACCCTTGTATTTTTGTAAAATTTGCACCTGTCGTCGGTAACACGTGTTCAGAACTGCGAACGAAAATTATCAAAAAAATTTTTTTATCTTTTATTTAGCTATACGAATAAAGATAATTTCCACTTGGAATAGATATATTAAATATTAGGTGACGAAACTCATCACCCCGCTTTTTCATTTCTTCTATTCTCACATTTCTGTGTTTTCATCAAACTAGGCTTATAAAAATATGTAATCGACTCTATTATTTTATAGAAAAGGAACAGGTCCTAATATTGTTCCCGTCGCTGCTTACCTTTATTTAGTACCTTCCCATGTTTGTAGTTTTACTTAAACTTGCAGTCAGTTTAGGTCGTATCCGCAATGAAAAGATACAGAATGGGAGGTTCCAGAGAGGATGTCACTGTGCAATCAAGAAAACTGTTCTCAGGTAGATTAGGCACGTCAAAATAATGTGTGGTGAAAAAATGACAATAAAGATTTATGAAGCAAGATTAAGTGGTAAGAGCGTTAGACGGAGACGTCGGTTGACCTTAGAAAACACATTATCGATGATACTCGACGAAGGTCACTTAAAAAGCGCGAGGAGCTCCCGGAAAAGTTGATGGCTGTAGAACAGGCGAAAAAAATACATATACGAGTAGGTACCTATGTAGAGCTATAATCTCTATTCGTTTGTAGATCCGTTCTACCTGGACACCAATAAATGGAGAAGCTAAAAAATTGCAATGTAATTATATGTAAATAATCGAATATTTCTCTACTATAAGTAAGTGTAAAAGCATTGTTGCCACACACGTACATTTCACATGCCACAATCATGGGAAACAGTAGCGGTCTCACTTTCCCAAGCTAAGCCTATTGATTAAGATTTATGATGCTAAGGAAAAATTGCTTAGATTGCAGTGAAAAAAAGAAATATCTAAAAGTTTCACTATTTAAACATTTTATGTATTTGATTTCTTTTAATTTATTTTAATGCCATAGGCACTATCAGTTTTCGAGATATTGCGTATTAAATGGCGGAACTTAACGCCATTTTTTTGAAAACAAGATAAAAACTTAAAGATTTTTACATTTTTAAACTGAAAATTAAGCTTACCTTATTACTTTGTAAAACAACATGAAACCAGGCAATGCGGTTAGTATTATAGTCTATAGGTATAGGCTATAGCTTGTATAGCTGTCCTATATAGTCTAGACGTGTCACGATGTGGGTCACGTCACTGACACGCCTGTATCCACTCGCCGCTCCTTCTATGACATGGGGAAAGGTTTTTACAAAATCTCTTTTTGGTTAAAAGTTATAACTGTTTTAAATTAGGTGATTTTTAAGTTATATTATCTGAATAAATAAAATTATTTTTCATTTCATAGTTCAATTCATGCCATGTAGTGGTTTTTTTAATTAGATACCTAATATAAAAAAAATACTTAAACAAGCGGTTCTCTTTTTTTTCACGCTGTATTCTGAAAAAAGTAGAATAGGCAGAAGGAACCTATTTCACATTTTACGCCCATTTTCAAGGCATTGTCTTGCCAGTCTTTGCTTTACCAAGGCAAGGAAATGAAAAAAATAATTTCCTCGTAAGAGAGTTAAACTCACAACTGTCGCGTTTACAGTCAGATGTTAGACGCGGCGTTGAGTTCCGCGTCACCATAGGCATTATCTAATTTCATATTTAAAAATACAATCATTTTGTTTTAAATTTCAATATTCGTGGGTGGCGGTTGTTAGACACGAGTTAGCGATTAGCCGCTCCAATAAGTCTATATTATGACTCACGATCTGTCATAAACCGGGCGTTATAACTAAACATAATAATATGACAAATTATTAGAATTTGTTTTGTCATTTTATTTCTTCATAATCAAATAAATAAAGGTAATAAGGCAAAGGGGCGGCGTTAAGTTACGCCACTCAACAGGCAATGGAAAATTCAGTGGGAAGTGGGGAACGTAGTATCTTAACACTGATTACCTTTGCCTATCCTACACTGTTAAATACGGGGTACAGTTTGAAAAAAAAAAGAATAAGAGAACGGACAGTGGAACAGTTCGTTCAAAAATTTTATTTAAATTTACAGTGAATTAGTAAATAAAACCTAAAATATTATCAAACAAGATGACTCCATACGAAAGATAAAGCATTTTTCGTATAATATGCTAAAACCCAAATTATAGCCGGTGATAAGATTAATCCGATTACATATATCGTCGAATTGTAGATTTTATATCAGGAAAAATTGCTATCGTATCCTCGTATATTTGGTGAAATTTCGCATTAGTCTGCCAATATTTAGTAAAAATAGTAATTATTATTTATGTTTACTTAGAATTAAAAAAGGAAACGGTTGACACGAGACAGTATCGTGACAAATCAGATATCGTAAAGCCTAAAAAAGCCACCAAGAACGTTCTGTAAAAGTCACCTTTTCATATACTCTTGCTAATATCACCGACGTATGTATGGAGTATGTATGAAACATATATAAGGTTTAATTATGCATTAAACTTCTGAACACGTAAACCACGCTTACTCATCCGGCATCAGTCGCTTACTTTTTTGGTAGGTGCAGCCTCTTAGAGTTCAAGGTAAAGAACTGTATACATAAGTATAACAACTTTGGACATTACTGTTTGTATGTATATATGTTCTGTATGAGTCATGTTTTGATGGAAGTATTTTTTTTTCCGAGCCATAGCCCATTGTTGATATTAGGGAGAGAAAAATAATTATTAGTACTTAATAATAGTTAATTTTTTCCCATTCATAATAAGGAAGAATAAATTATATGTTACTCGTAAATAATTATATTTAAAATATATATATATTATTCCACGTACGTATATTAATATATTTATTGTATCGTAATACCTCGAACCGTCCAATGTCCTACTTGCGGTTTTGTGATAATGTTAATTTCATATTAATTAAATTATTTTTAGGCATAAGTAATAAGTAAATCGAGATAATTTTTTATCCTATATGACTTCAACAGACTTTTTTTACAGACTTTTTTGCCAAATTTCGTAATGAAGACCTACGTTTGTCTGCTATGTCGCAAATATTATTATATGTCAATATATTATGTATTTCTAACTAAATAAACTGCCTGATATGTGAAGTATCATTGTAGGCATACCTTAACTGAGCTACAAGAATATCTTTTAGATTTTTTGCTAAAGTTTGCTTTGTATATTAGCATAGATACTTAGGGAATTTAGCATTTAATGGTAGTGCTATGAAATCAGCGATGTGTCAGCACAGAATGGATAAGCCCAAACATCATGTCCGGCTTGATGAACCACGTACAAATCCTGTTTTGAAAAGAATTTGACATATAAAAATAAGACTTTAATGGAAACCTTTTTCCCCAACGCACCACCCAATTTTCGAGATATTGCGTGCTGATTGGCGGAACTCAACGCTGCTTTACAGTACAAAGAAACTGAAAAACATTCATAAATAATATAAAGTGTGCTAAATGTTTAGATATCAATCGCATTTAGCAGGAATCCAGGGCATTACACAAGACATTTACTACATCGATATTGATATATTGATACCTATAGTTGTTACTTAACGGTCATAACTAACAGACAACAATACAACACTACTACTTCGACGACACTATTAATTATTAATTTTCATTTCTTCGCTCCGGTAACGAGGCAAAACGCGGCGTTGAATTCCGCCACTCAATTTCTCGAAAATTGGACGGATAGTAGAGAACGAAAGTATTTTAATGGGAAGGTAGTGTCATAACACTGTGTTCGCTTTGTTTACCCTGCTATACAAAACATGAAGCTTTTTAGATTTCTTAATATCAAGATACTTTGAAAATTATTTCCGTAGAGTTGCATATAAAAATGTCTTACATAATAATACGACCCAGTTAACTCTAATATCGCCGTGTCAGCGTGACACACGATCTGCGTCAAGAACTTTGTACCTCGGGTCGGCTTACAAAAATACACGCGCTTGTGATTGGAATCATCGAAACAAATAAAAAAAAATAAACGAATGATTGACATTATAAAATATAGTAAAGCGGTAGACTTCTAGGATTTTTAAGTTTTTTTAAATATATCCGAGGCTATTGTGATGCAGTGGTACAGCATATCACATATGCAGTTCGACAGTTGTGGGTTCGATTTCCACTCGATTGTAGTTCCTTGCTGTAATCACAAGATAAAGCTCGGCACGGTGTTGAATTTGGCCACTCAATACGCAAGATCTCTAATAACCTTTAGAGAAGATAGAGATGAAAATATCAGTTAGGCACATAAAGAGATGTGATTGTGTCTTATCATTTGAAATTTAAGAAAAATAACGAAATGTTGCGAGTAAAAAGTAAAAAGTTCACAAACAATACATTATCTATCATCTTTCCCATGAAATATTTTTTTCTCCAATAACGGAATTAAAAAAAGTATGCGAATGTTTTTACATAATTAGTAAGTTTATATCATCATTTTATCTTAGAAATGTGAACGCAGACATGCGACAACCGTAAAAGTTCACGGTAGGTTCACATAAGATAGTCTTTCAATGGGAACAAGACTTATAAAGGCGGAAAATCATTTTTTATCATGAAATTTTTAAGATATATAAAAATTAGTGATATTTGATACTCCATTATTATTTTTACACAATTATGGCAAGACATACATCGGTGGGTATCCGCCACTCAATATACAATATTTTGAATATAGGCAAAAAGCATCTTGACACTAGATTCCGTCTAGATATCCTGATACGTGAAGTTGAAAAAAAATTAGACTCCCAAGTGGTATTGGAACCCACTACTATCATATTTAGCCAAATACATCCTTACTGAGCCCGACGGCAATGCATATTAAGTTACTATTATACCATACGTTTCCTAGAACATAAGATGGGCAGGTGAAAGTGAATAATACGTTTGCGGGATCATTGTTGTTACAATATGTTACATATTATAAAGCCTGTTCCATACGGAAAGAAAACTTAGTAACTATAGAAAAAGAAAGATTTTTTAACTTCAAGCCTAAAATTCATAGCAGAGTAGTCAGAGGGAACCTGCTAACGTTCTGTCAAATTTTCGAGACATTTTCAACGGCGTTTTTTGTCTTGTTACTAGAATTAGAAAATAAGAATAGTTAATTTCCCGAGTGGGATTGGAACCCACAAACGACTTACAGCCAATCAAAATAGGAATATTGCGTTAGATATATTTATTAATCATTTTTTTAAAACACATAAAAGAAAATTCTATTAATTATTTATCCACTTTTTGTGGTGAAACTCAAATGAAATAAAAGATTGTTTCTCGTGGTTGTGGAATGAACCCACCACCATCATTTCCAAAACACCTTAATAGTAAATATTTAAAATATTTTATATACAGTTATACAGACGACCCTATTAGAAATTCGAGAAGTGTCAAAAATGCTTTAGTCTTATCGATACTGACCCAAAACGACTGTTAGTCATAACTTATAAGGTTTCTTTTTAGTAGGTTAGAACTATTTGCTCTGATGCATTTGTACAAGTTTTTTTATCTCACTTTGTAGGGTTCCGTATAGAAAAGGTGTTAATATATATTCTTTAATTTTACACTGTAACCCTCATTGCAGGCAGAGTAGGCAGAGGGAATATAGTGTTAAGACACTTCGTTTCCTACTTTAGGCGGAAGTCAGCTTTGCGATTTGTCTTGTTACTGATGATGCGAGGAAATAATAACTACTCATTGCCTCTAATAGGAATCGAACTCGCAACCGTCACGTTCACAATTAGATACCGTACCGCTGAGCCACAACGTCTAGGAAGGTGCTAATGTACCTATATCATTATTTATTATGCGTTTGTCATATACTTGTGACTTTACGTTCGTTCTTTTCAATACTTGTCGAAAGATAAAGAAAAAAATATGTGTGTAAGTAAATATAGAGTCAACTCTGTTTAGCTTTAGTATTATTTAAAAAAATATCAAACATTTCATCCGTTTGTCCTTGGAGGTAGATAGATTTTGAAGCCCTGCTTACTATTTTCTTTTAAATTTTAATACTACTACTATTTATTACTACTATAATTTTAATACTATACTATTTTCTTTTTTATTTTCAAATACAATGTTGGAATGTTGAGCCCAGCTGCAGCGCAAAGGCTGAAGCGTGCTACAATAAACGTGACAGGTCGTGAGTTTGATTCCCACTCAAAACAAAAACCCTCTGGTGACGATTTAAAAAATTAGACAAATTGTCATTCAATCTATGACGTCTAGAAACAAATGACTTAACACTTTAATAAAGATAAAAAAATACAGACTAAACAATAATTATTCATAAACCAATAATAGATTATAGCATAAATAATGCTGAACGTTTTATATTCATCCGGCAACACGCCGCCAAATGTGTAAATAACTGTAGTGTACGCTTTATTCGGTCAAGTTGATTCATGTATAGAATATTATGTATATTTTATTGATAGCCTCGCTGGTATGTTATTATATATTTATTTTTATAAAACTGACTGCGAACGCGAAGGTTCTAGGTTCGATTTCCACTTAGAAGAATTAATCATTGTCTTTTCCTTGCTATGGTAACAATTCTAAATCGGTGTTGAGTTCCACGTCCAATTAGTTCAAAGTAGACAATTCGGAGTGTCTTGACTCTCTTGGTCTAACCTACATGCGAGATGCAGAGTGAAGCTTATAACAACCATAAACTGAAAAACGAACACGACGAACAAATTTTTTTTTTCTACTGCGTCTCAACGTATAAATAAGAGATTTAATAAACAATTCCAAAAAATATATTACTTTGTACAAAATTCAAGAAAATACTCACGACTGACTTGTATTTAATATATTAGTTAATACGATACCTTTCAACTTTATTAGAATGTAACGGCGAAACGTATTAGACCGGAAACATATATAAAATATAGCCATTTCCAAATAAATCCTCAAAGAGAAAGTGGTTTTAATCTCTTAATTTATACCTATATCGGATTTATCTAATTTTTATGTTATTACATATTAATGATATCGAGGTATCGTGTTCAATGGATGTTTCAAATAAAATTAATATTTATTAATTTTTAGATAGATCTTCTTTTTTTGCAACTTCATTTCGTTTGCCGGAAAACCAGAGGGAATGTCGTGTTAAAACTTACGCGCCTATCCCAACTTTTCATCTAATTCACGAGACTGTCCCATTGTTTCACGACGACCTAAATATGTTTTTTATTAATTTTATAAAGAAAGAAAAGAAAGAAGGAGGCCGTCATGGCTCAGCGGCACAAGGATGCGACTGTAACGTGACGGTTGTGGGTTCGATCCCCACTCGAGAAAATGAAATATTTATATACGTTTATATATATATTTCCATTTCTTCGCTCTGGTGCCGTGGTAAAGCGCGGCGTTGAATTCTGCCACTCAACACGCAATGCCTCCAGAATTCGGCAGAAAGTGGGGAACAGAGTGTCTTAACACTAGGTTCCCTCTGCCTACCCTGCTGTGTGCGGGATACAGCATGAAGCTGATTTATTTATTTTATTTTATAAAAATGAATTCGTACAACCTTTACAATATCTAAATTTTTCTAACTATAGTATAGTTCAATTAGGTACATCCAATGGGAACCTCCCACATATCGGTTTCCCATAAAAACGTAAACTGAGTTTTGAGCGTATACGATTTGTAAACTGGCAACGTCTTTACTTAGCATGTGGCATGTGGCAAGGTGATTGACTTCGTCTCTTTTGGTAGCAACTCGGTTTTACCGAAATAGGTTGTGTACGACACGGTATGGCAGGGGCTAGGCAGGCTCCATACAACTTGATATATAATCATTTTTTTTATTTAATACGGGATGTAGGTTTCTAGTTTTTTATTTTATGCCTTACGAATGACCTTCCGTCCCCAACTTTGTTTTCGTGAACTGCAAACCTAAAAAAAAAAACATTTTCTTTAACTTTTTTTAAAAAAATCCTGTGTTATAAGCGTGCGAGGGCTGCGATTCTCACTCGAGAAAATGAAATATTTTGATACGAGCAAAGCGAAGCGTTGAGTTCCGCTGCTCAACACGCAATTCCTCCAGAATTCAGTAAAAATAATTGGAAGACAAAATATAGAAAGAAACATATTTATAATAAAGACAACCCAGTCTGTACACGGCTTAAGCTCATAGCCTCATACTAAAATAGCTAGGCATTCCGCTCATTAAATAGCACGTAATAATTATTTTAAACAGTCGCATTAACTACAGTATCAACATAAAAACCTTATTCTACTTTAATGTCATTTAAGAAGATAAAAAATATAATTACCTAAAAGTTTAACAGAGGCTTATTTAAAATGTCAAAAGGGAAAGCTTTATCATTAATCTCTATGACATAAACAATATAATACATATAACATAGACTGTGACATACACCCGTAGATATTTTCAATTGAACAGGCGGGCGAAGCCAATGGTAAAAGCTAGTGTACTTATAATGATGTATAAAAATAATTTAATTCATAAAAAAGTATACATTTTGAACTTCCACTGCTACTTCACTCCAAATTAATTAAATATTGCTATATAGGATACATAAAAACAAAAGTGCCATGACAGTGTTATAATGAAAACCGAAACCTCTAAATGTAGAGCGGCACGCGAGGTTTTAATTTATACATTTTTCCGCTACATTTTGTTTTGGGAATTCAATTTTCTTTTACAAAGCACGGCGCTAGGTGTCGTCACTCAAAACCCAATTTCTCGAAAATTGTACAGCGCGTGGAGGACGGAGTGTGTATGTATGCAGTAGGTTCCCTCTGCCTACCCTGCTGTGTGCGGGATACAGCGTGAAGCTGATTTATTTTTATTTTATTTTTTTAAGTTTATGTTTTAAAATTTCTGTTGTATTGAACTCAGTAAAATAATAATTTTCAAGTATTTTAATAATAAGGTCATCGTAGAGCAGTGGCCCAGCGTTTCATTGTAAGCGCAACGGTCGTGGGTTCGGTTCCCACTAAGGGGATTGAATATATTTAATTTCCGTGCTCGGGTGAGAATAAGAAGCGCGGCGCGGAACCCCTCCAGTCAACATACAATGTTTTGAAGTTGTAATTTTCATTATTTCTTTTAATTAATTAAATTTAATTTATCTTAACTTGTTTTTACAATTTTTATATAAGACATATTGAAATATTATTGTTTTCACAACCATTCCACCTTCTCAAATATTATTAATTCTTAAAGTAACACAATAAGAAACAATCAACTTAATTCATAGCGATTAGGTAAATATTGACACGCGTAATAACATAAGGTGTTTTGTATATTATAATTGTTATTATTACGTCATTGACTTTCCTGGCAACTTATTATTCATTCCTCCTTCTTGTCATACATTCTGATGCATATACTCGTACGTGTTTAGCAGTGACCCAGTGCCCCAGTACGACGACCAAGCCCCATTTGTTATATAGGATTGAATCTTTCATATTATTTACAAATATACATATTTAAATTTAATAACTATTAACATATTTTTATAGCTTTACGCCGTATCCCGCTTATAGCAGGGTTACCGAGGGAACCCAGTGTTCCCTATTCTCGCCAATTTTTAAGTTGAATTTCGAAACAACATGGTAACAAGTAAACAGACGATCTTAATTCATTTTAATTTGCTTAAATAGTAATTATAAATCAATATAGAATATCTGTTATATATTATAATAATTTTTTTATCGATAGTTTTAGTTCCTTGGTTCTCTTTTAAAAACAAATTTAGTTACACGTTTACACACGTAAGTAAATAATAATAAGCCTAATATAATTTTAATAGCTAATGACTGATACAAATGATGACCTATGACCATATATTATATTAATTATTTTGCATACATACACATATAACACTAGTTGCTGACAAGCGCTATTACTATGTAAATTTATTCAAATGAATTGCCGGGTGCGTTTTATTTTAATTGTTTACTTGTTGTTTTAGTTTTATACGTAAAAAAAAATTGAAAAGAATTGAAGTAACAATATTATTAAAATTAAATATTATTAAAAAGTAAAAGCGTCCTCTGTTAGTCGCTCAAAATTATTTAATATAAAATTATATATAAAAAATTAATGTTTACTTTAAAAAATGGGACAAATTACAATAAATGGTAACCCTATTTGTATGCAACGCAAAAGTCCCTCGGTTGTCGGGAAGTGATTATAAATAGTATCATGACGTGTTTATACAGGAAGTTATAGGGGAATTACTGTTTTATATTTAATATAATATTACAATAAAATTTTAGGAAAATAATATATGGTTTTAAACTATTATTTACGACAATTTATCTTTAAGTTCATGAGACATTATTAATTATTATTATTGAAAACATACTAGTGACAGTGGCCTTCAATATAGACTTTCTCTTTGAAAGCTCATTAGTAATAAACTTATAATATACGGCTATCCAATGGTAATCCTGTATAAGAAATTATTAATGAAAATAATCAAAGATACTGACAAAAGATATTTACGAAACGAATCAACGATTTTATTTCCCAATTTGAGTTGAATTTGTGTTGAGTGGCACAGCGTGTGACTATATACGTGGATTCGATTCCTACTCGGAAAAATGAATTAAGTATTCGATATTTTTCTTTCTTCATCTTCGATACGCAATATCGAAAATTTGGCCCAAAGTAGGGAAAGGTGTGTCTTAACGCTTATATGTAGGTGCTCTCCGCAGTCCGCCTATCCTGCTTTATTTAATTATATATTTTATTTATATAACAATATATCACAAAAAATATTGAAAATGTAGAGTGAACTCTAAATAAGATTAGAATGAAATATTTTTTTTTAGGTTCTGTACCCCACATCTATATAAATGAAATATATAATTATATATTATAAAAAACCTAGTCATCGACTAGTTAAATTACCCCACTAAGTAGTCATTTTCAAATGATATTGGCCGGTAATACACTAATAACCTATTTACATGATAAAGAAGCCGTAGTCTGTGCTTAAACGAGATTATCCGATGTGGCTACTCAAACGCTTTATATATCACCTTAGTTAATATTTTCTTCACATATATTTTTTTTTTATAAAAATGGTGGTAGAAGTAAGTTCCGATTTCCGGTGGGAAGAGAAAAACTAAATATATGTTCTTCTAAGTTCTAAGTTCTTCTTACGTACACTGATTTGCGAAATGTAGTATGAATCTGAACGTAGAATAAAAATAAATTATTGCTGTAATAATTATTAGGGGGTATTTATAGAACTAAGTAAGACCTAAGGGTAGTAAGACCTAAGACAATATTTTGCTTTTTTCTGTGCGGTTGTTCATGTTAATCTTAGAATTGGTTCAACCTATTGAAATAAAGTTTTACCTATTGAATTTAGGGAACCTTGGACCACTTAACATTATAACATAATGGTTGTTTAGCTTCAATCGGTTCCTAAATAAAAATGTTATATCAATGTGTTTTCTCACGCAGGCGAATTAATAAAAAAAAAATATATATGACTTAGACTTCTTTTTGTTATTGAAAAGCGTTTGAATAAAATGTCATTCTTATCCACTGAGCTATTAAGGCTAATTGCCAAACAGTACTTCATACTAAATTCTTAACATATAAGAAAAAAATGTGTCAACCGAAGACGTGTAATGCCGTGGTATTTACGCTAATGTCAACCAACAGTTGACATTAGCGTAAATATCACAATGCAGATGTTTTTACTAGAATATGACTTGTGAGGGTTTCTCTTATTTTACTTACTTCGTACATTCAGTTGTAACGGTACAAAAAATTCTTTTATTTACTTTTTACGGCGTTTTTTTTTTAATTTTATAATAATTCTTATTAAAAACAGTATATGTAGGCATTACTTTGAGATTTGCGCCAAAAATTATAGTGTGCTTTGACTCTAATGACCGATGATTCTAACTTAGATTTTTTGTAACTAATTAACTTCACGCATATCGAATTAATATTGTCGAAAATAATGCTCTCAATCAAGTAATTACTTTAGCAAATGTAATTATCGCTAATATATTGTAATAAAAGTCAAAAATAATGTTTTGACAGTAACAGATAGATTTAAGATTTATGGTCTTGGACGTGTGGCTATGTGTTCGATATTTAAAAATTACAATTTTGCATTTCTGTTTCATTCTGTTAATTTAGTTTTTGATAGCTGGTTTAAGAATTATTATTTAAATACTGGTGAGTAAAGTATTTTTACATATGTTACTTATATTTCCATACTACTTTATTGGCATATTAAGATATTGTATAGTATAAACAATAGTAATTAAGCTATTATAAAATATTTTTAAATTTAATATGGATTTCGTTTACGCAAACCCCTCGAACTTAATCCTCTCATATACTCTACATATTAACTTATTTAATATGTATTTTTTTCATTATTATAATACAATATATTATAATATTTGCGAAACCATTATCTTATCCAGGATAGCTGATAGCGCATCCGTGAATGACCATTAATACAATGTTGTTTACTGTTCCCAGGCCCGTTACTCATTTATATTTCAAATTTATCTCTGTTCTCAGTATATTTGTTGATTCTGAAGTGAATTCAACACAGAAAAGCTACTGCCACAGTCGTTTTATTCTCAAATTAATATAAATTCTACAAAAATTATAATTTTTATATCGATAGTTCATTTAATTTGTTATTAAATATGGTTATAATTTTTTGTATTGTTTAATTTAAACTAAAACAAGTGTTAAAAATGGGTTTCGGTGAAGCCAAAGACTATGGTTTGTTATTCAGGATATTGAAATACCGCGAGCGGTGAGTTTGATGTTTTATAGTACACGATAAGCTGTGATAAGAGAGAAAACTATATCTTTTATATACTTTATATATAAAATATATACTTTATATATCTTATATATAAAATATTTATTCATATGTTTTAAAACAAAATAATGGACGAATATAAGAAAATATTATTTATTATAATATTTCAATTACACATTTAAAAAAGTGATTGTTAAAATGTGTTTTTGGGTTTTTTTTATTTTATATCCATACCTATATTATAAATTCGAAAGTAACTCTGTCTGTCTGTCTGTCTGTCTGTCTGTCTGTCTGTCTTTTACGCAATCAGGCCCAAACCGGTAATTTAATTGTGATAAAATACTCATATAGAGATACTTGAGGGTCCCGGGATGAACATAGGATACTTTTTTTTTCTCATATTTGTAATATTTTCGTTATATACCAATATATTAAAATAATTAATTTGACAAGGAATTTATTCCGCCATGTTAATAACAATCGTCGCTACGCGTTGCTAAGCAACGGCTTGCAAAGTTTGCTGTTTTAAGAAAACGTCACCCAAAATGAGTTTACTTAACGCGTACATGGCGCGCACTGATATAGATTTGTATACATTAACAAACATTAGATGATTTCTATAATTTGATATTCATTCTTATGAAAATAAATATAATAGTCACTTCTAGCATTTTATCTAGATTGAAATTATAGTTTACTGTATAACATTCTAATAAATAATTAAGGAGATGTCACTGATTCCAAATGACCTAGCCTTCGGGCGGCATAGTGTGACCGACGCGAACGGGCAGACGACTTTAATGGTTTTGTAAATTTTTATATATTTTCGAATTACTGTTAATTTTTATTTAATTATTGGCTGCTTATAATTAATTCATCTCAGTTCTGTTGTCTATACCGATGTTATGCACTTAAAATATCGTAATTTTAATCATTTGGGATTTGATTTAATATTGTTCGCAAAAATTATTAATTATTTAATATAGAAAAATGTTTAGTACGCGCGCACGGCAAACTTTAGGTACTTTTTCTAATATTAAGAATTTCGTTTAGTTACTTTTACTACTACATTTCGGTTACTTAGATATTTTTTCTAATAATAAATCTCCATTCTTTTTTAACTTTTTTTAATTATTTAAGCTTATATTTTCTTACACATTCTATTAAAAACCGAAAATAATTTCATAAATATATTTAATAAATAATCGTATAGTTCAAGCGGGCGTAGCCGCGTCCGGGCCCACTAGTCTATATATATAAAATCGAAAGGTCACTCACTCATCACGAAATCTCAGAAACTACATGTGCTAGGAATCTCAAATTTTGCATAGGAGTTGTTTATAGGACGTAGGTGCTCGCTAAGACGGGAATTTGCAATATTCGACTTCTAAGGGGTTGTTTTTGGGGTTGAAAGTTTGTATGAAACTTCGTTACTACAAATGCTAGGAGTCTCAAATTTTGCATAGACGTCACTAGGACGTAGTCATGGAGACAGAAATTAATAATAACATAGTTCACGCGTGTGAAACCGCGAGCGGGCCGCTAGTAATTAATAAAACTGTAAATCTAGAATCTAGTAAAAACACACTTACGTGTGTAAGTGTGTGTTGTGTGTGTGTACAGCTTACACTTTTATAATTACTGTTTTTAATTTTTAATTAATTCTAAAGTACCTTTAATTATGATAATAAACGTTATTTACTAATATATCTATTCTAAGAATTTCATGTTTGTATAAAGATCGATGACACATCCTTTCTCAATTGATAACATCTCTCTAATTACCAGTAATTTGAAACTAAGCTACTTTGAATACGACTAGCATGAAAATATATTACAAGACTTAGACCTTTGTGGCGTAGTGGCACAACGTCTGACTGTGAACGCAACGCTTGTAGGTTCGATACCGAATCGGGGCAATGTTTTATTTCCATATTCTGACTCTGATAAGAATAAAATACGAAATTTATTAAAAATATTTTTAACACTAAGCTCCCTCTGCCTACTCAGCTATATGCGGGAAGCTAAAGAAAAATATTTCTTATAAAATAGGTATTAATTTGCAAAAGTTTCAATTTCTAAATATTTTCTTTATTTTTCTCTTTTTGGATTAATTAATTAATTTATTACGCTTGTTAAGGCATAATAACTTTGAATCTCGATAAAAAATAATAATTCATACAATAACAATTGTCATCAATACACTTGTATTTACTGATTAAAATAAAGCGCTATATTTATACATTTTGAAGGTCTCCGTTTAAGGCCACGTAATTATTTATATACATTATTAATGCAAAGGATATATATGCTTTTATTTACTTATGCTTATTATTAAGAAACAAATTTTATATTTTTAATAAGAGCCATGTACTTATTATTAATTAGGCGGAAAGTGTCACTAACTACTGAAACTCGTGACATTAAGTGTTGAATAGTGTAACTTAACGCCGTGCTATTAATAATAGAACGTAAAAGAAAATAATTGCCCTGAATGGGGATCGGTACCAACAATTCCTGGTATACGCATTTACTGGTATGAAACTCCTTTCTCCACCTTCTGCCTAATTTTCAAGCTTTTGCCTTGGTACCAGAGCGAAGAAATAAAAATATTAATAAATAATAATGCATTACTCATTTCCCCGAGTGGGGATCGAAACCACAACTTCTTATATCCTTATCTTACATCTGTAAATAAATTCTATCAATCAACCAGGATCCTGCGGCCGGTGTCCATACAAGGCGTGATGGAGCACGCCCTGCAGCACCGCGAGCGCGTGGGCGTACAGGATTTCGTCTTGCTGGAGGACTACCGCTCCGAAGCCGCCTTCATTGACAACCTGAGGAAGAGATTCAGTGAGAATATTATTTATGTGAGTGTTTTATTATAGAAATTGATGAGTTTTACTTATTGTGATTTACTTTAATTATATTTAAAATTTTGTATTTTATTTTGGGAAAAAAATAAATAATTGTATTAGGCTTTTATATAGTAGTTAAAACTGTATTTTCATTGAATGTGGTGATGACAATAACACTGTATAATAAAAATATTTATTCTTTTTACAGACATACATCGGCAATGTGTTGATATCAGTCAATCCCTACAAGAACCTACCAATTTACACTGAAGAGAAGACAAAGCTTTACTACAAGAAAGCATTCTTCGAAGCTCCACCTCACGTGTAAGTAATACAAAGCTAATTATTTTTATTCTATTTGTAACGATTTGAAAATATAATTTTTTTGCTTCACGCTTTATCCCGCACATAGCAGAGTAGGCAGAAAAGAAAACTAAATATTTATATATTATAATCCAGCAGGGCGATGGTTTCTCCAAATTAGGCCTAGACGATTATTTCATTTACATTAAAATTAAATTATTATTTTGGAAGTTTATCTATAAAGGAAAAAGGATCACAAAAAATTATCTGTGGTGAAATTAATTATAATATTAATTACGTATATGATGTCATAAAATAAATATTTAAATGGGATTCTTTATTCAAATGAATATCTAATTATAATGAATACATTCGATTACATGTCGATTAATGATAAACTGATAAAAAATACAGATAGGTACGTATATGTTATCTAAGTTGAAAGAAATCGTGACTGTGTAGTAGCATCTGAATGTAAACTCGATGGTAATAGGTTCGATTTCTACTCGGGGGAATGCATTATTCAGCTTTCCCAGCTAAGGTAAAAGTGCAAGTTGAATTCCGCTACTTAACACGCAATGCTTCGAATTGCCTACGCCACCCTGCTGTGTGCGGGATACAGCGTGAAATCGAAAAAAAAGGAAAAAATAAAGAATACAATAGATTTTATTATTTATCCTGAATGGATATCGAACTCTCAACAAATGGCTTATCAGAGAAAGCTCAAACTAAAAGACTAACTAACAAAGTACGTAATATATGTAGTTATCATACTAACACATCAGTTTATAAATGAATGTAATAAAAAATGGTGCCTACTGATAAAATCATAAATACCAATATTTATTATAGTTCACACGACAGCCTCGTGGCAGCAGAGTAATGTTTGACATCTAATTTTTAATAAGAGATCGTGGGTTCTGGCGTCTGACTGTAAACGCGACAGGTTGTGGGTTCTATTCCCAGTCGAGATAAAAGCGCGGCATTGGGTTTCGTCACTTACTTAGCGGAAAGTGGGGAAAGTGAGTGTCTTAACGCTAAGTTTCCAAGTACCCTCTACCTACCCTACTATGAGCGGGATACAGCGTGAAGCTTTTAAAAAAATATACATAATTATGTTTTTGGAAATGACATTTGTGGCCACATATCTTATTTATGTAAAATGCATAGAAAAGGGGCATAAACTGACATCTTTAAAATTTTTGGTTAAGCTATATAAATTAAACGTAACGTGCTCATTATCTAACTGTTAAAAATATATGCAACACTTATTATATCTTCGGGAGAATTGAACTCACAGCATACACTCCATAAAATATATAAAGCTTATTTTTGTACAGTTATTTTAATTGATTAACATAACAAAAAACTATTTAATATTTATGTTACTAGATTAGTTTTTTCGCTATTATTCAAATTCGTTATGGTACGTTCACGCTTAGCACTGAACCAAGCGTGTCTAAAGTCCAGGTTAAACTTCATTTTCTTGTTCCGATTACGATATGTTATGTCTTGTAAATTAAGATACTTTTCTTTTTTTTCTACGTCAACTAGTATTTTACTGGGTGGCATATGTTTTTTTAAGTTACTTATTCTTGTTAAAGAGATATATACGAGTAGTTTCTTTTTTCATCTTTTGTTATTATCACAAATATTTATATAGCTATGCGTATCTTTTATTGTGCTATTACACAGATACAATATAATACAGTGCAATGAGTACATTATAATCTTAACATTTATAGCTTAACTGGTCAGTATTTTAAGTGGGGAAACTTTAAGACCTCTCGACACTATTGTAATGAACCTAGTACCTACCTCATATATATGAAAAACTACCACTGTGTATACAACGCAAGGGATTTAGTTCAATACCGAATTCTTCTACACGTGTTACCGCGATTTTAAAGAGCTTAAAATTAAAATTTCACTTGTAGGTTAGTCGTGCGGATAACTGAAGCCTATCTTGGCGCAACAACACAAACGTGCGGATCTAAAGGCGACTGGTTGTCTGTTTGGTTCGCACTCTAGGAAATGAAATATTAAATATTTTCATTTGCTCGTTCTAGTAACGAGGTAATGCGCGGCGTTGAGTTCGTGAATCAACAAGCTGACGATTTTTGCACTCCGTCCCCAGGATCCTTCTGCTTACCTATGTGAGGACACACGGAGTGTGTGGAACTAAAAAAAATATAATTCAAAAAATTAAATCAACTTTATGGTTAAGACACTCGGAACATAGTGTTAAGACACTCGGTTCCCTACTTAGAAGATTATCTTATTTTAATTATTGTATTTAAAGGAGAGTCTTAACATTAGGTTCCCTCTGCCTACCTCTGAAAAAAATATTTTCTATATTATTCATTACACATACATATAAGTTCCAAACTATGCTATCTCGCAGTATCAGCACTTCATACTGATAAAGTTGTTAATATCTTAGATAAGTATGTACCTACATCTGTATTAGTTAAAATAATCAAAATTAAATAGACTAGCGCTAGCAATAATGATTATAGACTAATATATTTAGTTTACTTAATTTAAAAAATAAAAAAGTCACTGTATTCTCCATTTACCGACGTTAAAGCGACGACGTTGTAACTGTAAGTTGTTGGTTCAATTCTACCTCAGGAGTAATAAGTTATTTTTATTTTCTCGGTCTGATAACAAGACAAAGGCAGACAGTGGGGAACGGAGTGTCTTAACACTAGGTCCCCTTTTCTTGCCCTGCTGTGTGAAGCTGATTAGATGTTTTTTCAATATACTTATAAATATTTATTTAAGTAGTTTTAATTAAATTAACTCTATAATCACAATGGGTAGTTGTGGATTTTTTTTTTTAAATTTTAAAACAAATAATTAAATGTTTGTCTTAGGTTCGCGATCGCAGACAATGCATACAGGTCATTGGTGTATGAGCATAGAGAACAATGTATTTTGATATCGGGTATGTATATTTCTTGTCAGATCCTTCTTTTTATTACTATGATTAAGGTTAATAACAATTCGGGCGCTAAAACTACTCCTTGTGCAAAAAACTTTACTAAAATATCTAAATTCTTTTAGGTGAATCCGGCTCAGGGAAAACTGAGGCATCCAAGAAAGTTCTCGAATATATTGCAGCACGTACGAATCATTTGCACAATGTTGAAACAGTTAAAGACAAGCTTTTACAAAGTAACCCCTTATTGGAGGCTTTTGGAAATGCTAAAACTCATAGAAATGATAACTCTAGTCGATTTGGAAAATACATGGACATTCAGTTTAACTATGAAGGTGCACCCGAGGGTGGTCATATATGGAATTACTTGCTGGAGAAATCCAGGGTTGTCAGCCAAATGGCAGGAGAAAGGAACTTCCATATCTTCTATCAGTTGCTAGCCGGTGCCAGTCAAGATTTGCTAAAACAGCTAAGGCTTCAAGGAAGGCCAGAAGTTTACAAATATACGGCGTCGGTAAGTAAGAAGATATTGCCTATTAATGCGAATTTTGTGTTTGATTTAGAGTATTTCATGTTTATTTTTATAATGTAACTGCGAAATTCTATAATAATGTTACTTTTAACCCTTATCTTCCTAGTTCAGTCGTGATAATCAGAGCTGCTTTTCAGGCCGATAATAACTTATTTCCAACACTAACATTTTTATGTGGATTAAAAATAATATATAGTATATTTGAATAAAAAATAAATTCATATTATATTTAAATATTTTATTTTAAAGGAGTCCCAAGGCAACCAAAAACTGAGCGACTCAGATCAATTTCGGGCTGTCCAAGAGGCTATGAAGATCATAGAAATAGGAAACGACGAACAAAATGAGATATTTGAGATCGTCGCCAGCATCCTACATCTTGGAAACGTAAAATTCGTACAAAATGACAAGGGATATGCTGAAATTCTAAACCACGACGCCAATAGTGAGAATGTTGCTGAGGTAAGTTGAGATAATGTTATCAATAATAAATAATTTATAGAACCTGTAATAATAGACCATATAATAAGATAAAATGAAATAGATTTATGGTTCTTATTGTTATCGGAAAGATGTTCTGTTTAAATAAGATTTGACTGATTTGTTAATATGTCTTGGATAACTTTACATATGTGTTGTTTTAAATATTCAAAACAGAGAAGATTGTCTTGTTACAAGAGAGAGGAAATTAATTATTTACATTGCCCCTCTCTGTCTCTGCATTGTAACAAGACAAAACGTGGGGTTCAGCTTTTTGGCAACTACGTCATGATAACCATTTAAATAACTTACCTTTTCAGCTTCTTAAAGTGAATACCCAAAATCTAAGAGAAGCGTTAATAAGCAGAACAATAGAAGCAAGAGGCGACGTTGTAAATACTCCATTAGATCTGGAGCAGGCCAAGTACGCCCGGGATGCACTGGCCAAGGCTATTTATGACAAGCACTTCAGCTGGCTGGTCTCCAGACTCAACTCCTCGTTAGCACCTAAAGATAAGGATCCAAGGTCATCTGTCATAGGTATCCTGGATATCTATGGTTTTGAAATCTTCCCCAAGAATAGTTTTGAACAATTCTGCATCAACTTCTGCAACGAGAAACTCCAACAATTGTTTATACAATTGACACTCAAATCTGAACAAGAAGAGTATTTGAGAGAAGGCATTGAATGGGAACCTGTGGAATACTTCAATAACATCATTATTTGTGATCTTATCGAAGAAAGACATAGAGGTATTACATATTATATTTTCTTGTCGTGTTTCTCAAATTTTGGAGGGTATCCAGACGGCAGTGTAAAGACACTTTGGAATCGAATATGAATATTTTTTTTAATATAAATTAATAACATTTTAGGTATCATATCCATCCTTGACGACGAATGCCTTCGTCCGGGAGACGCGAACGACCTTAGCTTCTTAGAGAAGCTGTCTCAACGCATGGACGGTCACGCGCATTATAAATCCCATCAGAAAGTCGATTCAAGAACACAAAAACTTATGGGACGAGATGTAAGTCAATAGTATTGGTTGATAGAATTATTAATTATTTAATTGATTCATTTCTGGCAAATATCCAAAGATTCTTAGATAAACTATAGCATATTTACAACGATTAAATTAGAAGACTACTAAAAATGAGTTGGTTGGTGAGTTTATTGATGAAATAAAACCAAAAAAAAATTCTTCCAGGAATTCTGTTTAGTCCACTACGCTGGAGAAGTGACCTACAACGTGAACACTTTCATAGAGAAGAACAATGACTTGCTGTTCCGCGACCTGCAAAGCCTCATGGCGTCCAGTGGGAATAAAATTGCTGGATTATGCTTTAAAGTAAGTTATTTTATTTGAGTAATAGGTTATTGATATTTTTCTGAAATAATCACATTACTTTTCCCAATAATTATAATTCTATATAAAAAAAAAATATTAAACATAAAACAACATATAAAACATAAAAAATAATAGAAAACTAATACAAATTTAATGAATTCAGCACTTAAACTTAGCAAGCAAGAAGAGACCGGAAACCGCCATTACGCAATTCAAGAACTCCCTCAACGAATTGATCAAAATATTGAGTAGTAAAGAGCCTTCCTACATCCGGTGTATCAAACCAAATGATTTTAAGATGTCAAGTAAGAAACTATTTATTATTATTCCTATTTAAAAAAACTTTGCAATCTATTTAGAAATATAATGCATGTTCTAATGCGAAACAAATTAATTAATTATTTATTATTGAATGGTTCTATAAAGTCCAACACATCTGCAAAGAACATCCAGATTTAGTATTTATATAGATTTCAATGTCAATTTATAAATAATACTAATTTGACATTAAAGTGTTATTTCACACTTAGGAAAGAAAAATAATTATTTAGAAAACGTATATAAATCATCCAACTTAGACGACTTATTAATAATTGAATTCGCTTTGGTAGTATTGGAAAGTGGGGAAAAGAGTGCCACAAGTACTAGGTTCCCAGGTTCCCTTTGCCTACCCTGCTATCTAAAATTATATATTTACAAATTTAATAATTATTAATTCAATAGAATTAAAGTAGTAAGATTTCAATATATCTTTGTTCATTACAGTGCAGTTCGATGACAAGTTAGTATCTCATCAAGTCAAATACCTCGGCCTCATGGAGAACCTGCGCGTGCGTCGCGCTGGTTTCGCTTACAGAAGGACTTATGAAGCTTTCCTAGAAAGGTATTGACTTTTTTAAAAGAAAAATAATATGATATATAAGTCTTTTTTCATAGCTATAATTCTGTAGTAACTGATTGTTGATTGGCGGAACTCAACGCCGCGCTTTGCCCTCATTAGAGCGAGGAAATGAAAATATTAAATATTTGATTTTCTCGAATGGGAACTTTCAACCTGTCGCGTTTACAGTCATGTTTTTTAACATTTATTTAATATCTAATAAATAACTATTTTCTAGATACAAGTGCTTAAGCCAAGACACTTGGCCGAACTACCGCGGCCCGGCGAGAGATGGCGTTCAGAAACTAGTGGAAGCAATGCAATATGAAAAGGAGGAGTATAGAATGGGAAAGTATGTATAAATTTTTGAAAGTACCACCCAAAAAGCATGATTGTGGTGCATTTGAAAATAAATTAACATAATAAATGATCGGTTGTACCGTTCTACAAGGATTGACTTTTGTAGAAGGTGAAAAAATGAGCACTAATAGCTTCGCCAATGTCACGTTGTATGGAGAACACAAAAAATAATATTACCTTTTTTTTGCTCCAGCACAAAAATCTTCATACGTTTCCCCAAAACGTTATTCGACACGGAGGACGCGTTCCAAATAAAGAAGAACGACATCGCCACCATCATCCAGAGTCGCTGGCGCGGGTACAAGCAGCGCCAGCGCTACCTGCGCATGAGGAGCGCCGCCGTCGTCGTACAGAAGTGGGTGAGACGGTTCCTGGCGCAGAGGCTGAGAGAGCGGAGAAGGAAGGCCGCTGGTGTTATTAGAGCTTTTATTAAAGGTTCGTGTTGCTTATTGATTGTACATCTATAATAACAGTAAGTAAGTGTTTGTATAGTTAAACACTATAATCTCAGGAACTGCTACGAGCTGTATTGGAAAATTATTTTCTGTTGGATATAATTCATTTATCGATAGTAGATCGTTTCGATGTAGTCCACTGACACCTGCGGCCAAAGTCACCTACCGCACTTAGAACACTTAAGAAGACGAAACTGCAAAATAGGGGATTTTATAAAAATAAAAACAATTTAAAAAACATACAAAATATAAAATAGTGGCATTTTTTGCTAAAGTAACTCAAATTTAGAAGTCAAACTTAAAAAAAGGCATGTCGTCAGAAGACGATCAAAAATTTTAAAATTTAAACAGCTAAAAGTAATTAGATTTTAGTCGCCTCAAATGTATATTATTGGGAATGTTAGTTTCAAATTCCAGATTCACATTTTTTTTATTTATATTTATACGAACATAAATATACACACATATTTACTTTCCACAAATATCAAAATAATATTTTAACAATGTTCTCTCGCCAGGTTTTATCACTCGCAACGGTCCGGAAACTCCAGAAAACCGTCGATTCCTGGGCATAGCTAAGGTCCACTGGCTTAAGCGCCTGTCCAAGCAGTTGCCTTCCAAACTTCTCGACCTCTCATGGCCGCCATGCCCGGCGACATGCCAGGAAGCTTCCGTGTACTTACAGAAGTTACATAGATTGCATTTGGGCAGGAAGTATAGATTGGCTTTGTCGCCGGAAGACAAGAAGCAGTTTGAATTGAAGGTGCTGGCTGAGAAGATTTTTAAAGGTTTGTGATTTGGTATTTAGAAGTTACTTAAGACATTCCGTCCCCTTTAAAATGCTTCCGATCCCCACTTTCCGGAATGGCGGAACACAACTCCATACTTTGCCTCGTTACCACAGCAAGGAAATTTAAATATAAAATATTAAATTTCCTCGAGTATTGAATATCGAATCGAACCCACAACTATCGCTTTCACAGTCGCACGCTTCTTTCTGAATCTGCTCCACGACTGGACTCTTAAGTTCATTAGTGTATAGTAAACAAATATCCAACGTGCAGGTAAAAAGAACAGCTACCCGGGCAGCGTACGCGAGCGCTTTGCGGCGGACCGCCTCTCGGAGGAGCAAGGCGTGCTGCGCGCCACCTTCATGGCATCACCCGCCTGGCCCGCTGGGGAGAAACTTATCGTAAGTGTTTTTTTGTTGTTGTTTTTAGTATTTTTTTTTAAGTTTTTTGATTAAGTTATTTTTGAGGTTTCCTATTATTTATGTTTTCGGTAGAGGGGAAAGGTTACGATGTTTTTAGTGGTGGAGTTTTTAGTATTTCATAATTATTTATAGAATTATGAATATTTTTCTTGATAAGATCTTAGCTTTACGCACTACTTGTACATTAAAAATTTTTAGCACGTATTACTTTTCTATTGATTAAACAAATCCTCGATTCAGTGGCGTAGCGAGCTTAACTCGCGCCCGGGGCAAGATACTTTTACAGCGCCCCCCGGGCGAAAACTATATAGTTTCATATGTATGTTTAAATAGTTTTGCGGACTATTTGGTGCCCCGTCACTACGCCACTGCCTCGAACAGTTTCTTTTCCCAACATTACTCATCCTGTTAACCGAGTTATTAGTTACAGACTGAGACTTTAAGCAAAACAAGTATTGTAAACAATACTTGTAAATTATTTTTTATAATTTTACACATTTTCCGAATGCAAAGAAATGAAAATAATTTTAATATACATATATATTATAATATCCATCCATATCATTGCTCTCATATTTATTAAAATCACTATTATTATAAATAACCTTCTCCTGCAGTATTCATGCGAAGCTATAAAATACGACCGTCGTGGATACAAACCCCGGCCCCGCGTGCTGCTCGCCTCAGACGCAGCTCTGTACGTGCTGGACGCGGCCTCCCGCAAGACCTTCAAACTGAAACACCGTCTGCCCTTCGATAAACTAAGAGTTGTGGTCACCCATGAGACTGATGATCTGGTGCTCATTAAAATACCCCAGGAGTTGAAGAAGGATAAGGTGAGTGTAAATACACTAGGTCTAAACACACTTGTCATAGCTAACATTCATACTTACATTTACTTACATTATCATTTAAATATAAATACAAAATGATTACAAGTGAGGCCAGTCGTGGCGCAGGGGCACAAAGTGTGACTGTAAACGTGACAAAAGGGTGAAATATTTAATATTTCCATTTTCATTAATCTATCGGCGTGGAATCCCGCCACTTAACGCGCAACAGAATACAGAGTGACTCTAAAAATATATAAGTAAAATTATTCCCTTTTTTTAAATTATTCCAGGGTGACCTGATCATCTCCGTGTCGCACGTGATCGAGGCGCTGACCATCGTCACCGACTACACTAAGAAACCGGAGATTATTGAAATCGTCGACACTAGAACGTACGTGGAACACTATTATATTATTATTTTTTAGTATGATATTTTAATTAGAGATAATTTTATTATTCAATATATTATTATTTAATTTTTACCACATATTTATAATATTTTAGTCATTTACATTTAGAGATATAAAATCTTAAAAAAAGAGGACATATTATAATATACTTAAATTAATGTCTTTTTTTTCCTTAGTATCGCACATAATTTGGTAAACGGCAAGCAAGGTGGCACCATCGAGGTGACGACGGGAACGCAACCCGCTATACATCGCGCTAAGAGTGGCAATCTGCTAGTTGTAAGTATATTTTTATGTCTAAAAATATCTAAAGAAGAAACGTGGCGTTAGAGATCCGCTACTAAACAGGCAGAAGATATATTTTTTTAAATATTACTATTTTAGAAAACATATGTCTTTAAAATGTATTAAATACTTGTTATTTATTTTTCTTGCCAGCAATATCAGGGTATATGAAGTCAAAGGTACTTTTTAATATCTATTATAGTATTATTGGGAAAACTTTACATTATTTAACTGAAAAATATTTACTCATGGTTAAAAAACAATTTGAATTTATTTAATAAGATAAAATCCAAATTTTTATTCCTTATATTTAATTAATGTGTATTTTTTACAGGTGGCAACCCCATAAAGCAGTATCAAAATCAAATCCTATATAATTAGCAAAAATATCAATTCCAATTTGTAATTTATTATGTACTAAGTATTAACATTTTTTATATATTTTTTTTATTTATAATAATGTTTATTAATTTTATATTGATTATTATTTAATGTATTTTTACCTACAAGCGGCTCTTTATTTTTCTTTCTATATGTTTTGAACTAAATTATTCATCTATTTACTATTTTTTTCTAAAGTTATGCATTTCTTTTATCAAATTATTATTAGTGAGTATTTTCGTACAAAGTACTTAGTTGTTAACGCCATATAAATAAATGAAATTAAGTATTAAATGTGTCTACCATGCTATAAAACAAGCACTATTACT
>JAEBDU010000099.1:1357299-1568086 GCA_016802625.1 Heliconius numata
ACTAACCAGGAGGCATAGGCAAGTTCATGATGCCAGTACGTTTAGGCTTCTCCGGTTTCTTGACGGGGCTGGGCGATGGAGTACTCAATGGACTCTCGTTTGCTAATGTTTTGATGTCATCAACCTGAAATATTAGAAAAAAAATTAACGATGGAAAAAGTAAATTTACTTTTACGTTTTCCATCGTTAATAGTATTCCCTGATTCTAGAAACCTTATTTGTAGAACTTTCTTTTAGACATACCTGTATATTAGGCGGCATAGGCAGCTTGGTCAAGCTCTTTGGTTTGGGCGGCGGTGGCTGCTGGCTGTTGTAAAATACGCCGTCTACCACGCTTCCCCCCATCTTAGGGAGAGGAGGGAGCGTTGAGGGAGGAGTAGGGGGAGGCGGAGGAGTTGATTGTTTCTGGAATTTATAATTCATTTCGTTACAAATATAAAATATTTTGAAAATCTTTAACAATCTTAGGACAACTTCATTTAAAAAGAAAATAAGAATAAGAATTTTGCTCTTGAGCTATATAAATTTTTTTATTAAGTTAAAATTATTAACTAACTATATTCTTTAAAATGAACTTAAATTGAACTAAAAAAAAAATGAACTTAAATTATTAACTAACTATATTCTTTAAAATGAAATTAAAATGAAACTATATCCATTTTAACTCACAAATCTGATTCTGGTGTCTTAATTCATCTTCGTCTTTATTTTAATCAAAAAAAATCACGCTTCACGCTGTATCCCGCATACAGCGGGGTAGCAGGGGCAGAGGCAACCTAGTGTTAAGACATTCCGTTTCCCACTTTCCGCCAAATTCTGGAACTCAACGACACGCGTTGCCTCGACACCAGAGGGAAGAAATGGAAATAAAAATTTTAATAAATATTTCATCTCCTCGAGTGTGGGTTCGACCCACAGCCAGTTGGTATTACAGTCACACTTTGTGTTTCTGCACCATGACTGGCCTCGATTTATTTTGATGTTTTATCAATTATTACAATAAACAATAAATGGTGTTGTTGTTGTTTTGTAAAACTGCTTGAAATGTTGCAATGTTATGCAATAATTTCTAAATTATCTAAATAAAAAATTATCTACTAAACAATCTAATCTCACCTCACTATTACTCTCCGTAACGTCTCCATTAGCAGTTGGTGTGGTTTCATCTGGTTTTGGCGGTTGCGATTGTGGCAGTGGTGGTTGCGGTTGCGGTTGCGGTTGTGGTTGTTCTTCCAATTCTGGTTGTACCGGTTGTTCCGGTTCGGCAGGGGGCACGGGCATCGGTATGTCTATTATGTCAGTCTTGATGCAGTTGTCGCCGTTTTCTTTGGAATTCTATAAGATTTATGAATTTGTGAATGTTGATGTTATGCCAATAAAGCTTAATATTTTATATAAAATACTAGTGGACCCGGACGCGGCTACGCCTACTTGAACTATAAGAATATTTTCGCGACGGTCATACTCATACTATTCCGCCCGAAGGCTAGGTCATTTCGAATCAATGACATCTCCTTGATTATTTATTCGAATGTTATACAGTAAACTATAATTACATCTATATAAAATGCTAAAAGTGACTGTTACATTTATTTTCATAAGGCTTCTCAAACTCATAAGGATGAATATCAAAATGTCGCGGGTAACGGTTGCGTAGCGACGCGACGGTTGTTATTAACATGGCAGAATAAATTGCATGTCAAATTAGAAAGTACTTTAAAATATATTAGGTTATATGTGTTATGTAATTTTATATAGCCTATAGCACTTCTGAAGAATGCAGCTTTCATACAAAACAAAAACAATGTAAATCGGACCAGTAGATCCAGAGATCTTAGCGTTCAAACAAACAAACTCTTCCGCTTTATTATATTAGTATAGATTGTAAGAAGAAAAAAACATATTTAAAAAAAAATTGTTCACTTAATTCTCCATAAATTAAGTTTTAACATTTGGACGTTTAACTTTATTTTGATCAAACACCTACCCTGCAATGTGCTTGACACAGACAAGAGTGAAAGTAAAAATAATATCCCGATACCGTGAGGCAGAATATTTTAGATAGTTACTTTTACAACTGTAAGGCATTCAGTTCTAAAAATACCTTCTCAATCATCGTGTTAGATCAATTTTTTTTTAAGTATAGATAAAGGCATGTAAATATTTGTTACCTGAGTTAAACTATCAGCAGTCGCATTAGACAGCTCGTCGATGGTGAGATGATCAGGTATATTGGAAATGGAGGCGTTGCTTGAAGCAGCACCTTGCGACTCTTCCTTTTGTTCCAATATTTCTTGTAGTTTCTGATAAAATACAAATTAAAATTATATTTTCATTTTAGCCTTAGTGGTTAAAAATATTCATCTCTGGTTCTTAAATATGAGAAAAATCAAACAAAAAAGTTTTTACATTGAATTTATGCTAATAACGAAAGTAAGAACACAATGAAATAGTATTGTAGGCACAGGGAACCTAACTTAAAGACACTTGGTTCTTTCACTTTCTGCTTAATTATGAACACATTGCTTGTTGAATGGTGGAGGTAAAGACTCACTAAATCTGGCAATACAAGCAAGTTGACTTCTGCCTCTCAACATGTAACAAATTTAAACTGAAGTCAAGTTACATCTGATTCTCTTCTCCAGATTTTTGATTTTATCCCTCAATGAAACTAAGCGTGAAGATGTCAATATATTTATAACATATTTTAAAAAAAAACACTAAAATGGCATACCTTAGCTCTTTTATGCTTATCCTTAACTAGTTCCGCAAAGAGACTTGTATCACTTATCTTCTCTTTGAAATCTATTCTACGCTGTAGCACCGTCGTTGATGGTGGACTTGGCGATTCATGTTTACTTCTGAAATAAAAATTAATATGAATTGAATTGAATTCTTGATATATGGCGTTTCGAGCGTGCCAATTGAGCACAATTCATTTCACCAATGTCACGTTGTATGGAAAACACACGAAGGAAATTGACCGGTAATAAAAAAGATAAAAAAAATAATATGTGTAGTACTCTGTATAACGTCACTAGAGAACGATGAAATCGCCAAAACGTAGAATGTCGGGTCTCACTTGTTTTCAATACTACACTGCACTTTATATAACATTGAAGAGAACAGAATCGACATCTCGTCTACCAAAATTACTCAACACTAAGAAGTAAGAAAACAAGTATAAACGACTAAAGTCACCACGGTCAGACATTGTCCCTTTGCACCCCTATAGTCTCTAATAAATATAAAAAACTATAAAAAAAGAACTAACCTATGCCTATCCTTAGGTACATCAGAATGCCTCGGCCTGTGTCTCGGTGGTGATGAGGAGCGTCGTCTACTGCGTGAAACGGAACGACGACGCTTCATTGAACTACGACTGTGTGACCTGGAAACATAAATTAAAAGATTGATAAGACATAATGAACGTTAAGACGCCATCGCAACGCTGCACAAGAGCAAGAAAATGAAAATAATTCTTTCCTCAAATTTGGAATCGAACCCAAAACAGTCGCGTTTATAATTTAAATATTAATTTAGTAAATATGAAGTTATTTCCCCTTACCTATGGTGTGTGCGATCGCGATGCCTCTCTTTTTCGCGACTGCGCCGCCGTCGGGGACTTCTGCGACGATGTCTTCGAGGACTGTACTCACGAGAGCGCGGCTCATGTACTGGAGAATCTGGAATATTTAAAAATTTAAATGTAATCATTCCCCCAAGCGTGAATCGAATTTACAATCAACCCATTGGGACGGCCGCTTTCCCAATGTGCCGCGAATGTCTCATAAAATAAATTTTAATTAATTAAAAATTCACCATAAATTGGCATTAAAAATTCTTATACACACGTTGAAATACTTATTATTTCTTATTTTAATTTATTTGTCGTTTGCAATTATTGGTTGTAATATGATTAATTAAAATTTATGGTACGAAAAATTGAGAATTTAGTGAATATGAAGATGAACACTATAGTTTTTCGATGTTCATTAAAAAAAGCATTGGGGTATCTAGCAGACTTGACTGAAAATTATAAAAAAAACTCAAATCAGACACACAAAAAATACATCAAACGGAACAAGTTCTTTTGCGCTGTCGTTTTTTATTGGTTTTCGTGACACGCATTGTATAATTAAAATTAGGTTTTACTTAACAAAAAAAACACTTATGTAAATAAAAGCCGAGAGTAGCGATGGTAATTTAGTCGCATTCCAATGCATCCTGACACCGATCCGTAAATTATCAACTTTGCAGTCTTTACACAACTCTATACATAAATAACATAAAACATTTTTCCATATTTATTCATAAAAAATGTTTTATGTTAAAATAATATTATTGTTTTCTTTCTGTCGTCTCTATTTCACGAAGTTAGTGGAGAAACCCTAGTCTCTAAGATACTCCCATTACGATTTCCACTTATTATCACTATTAATATAGAAAATTTGGTTTTAGTGCCGCAAGTATAAAGTAATATAAATTTAAACAATTAAAAGTTACTGAATGCCTTAAGACTGAAGGAGTGCCCATAGCTAGCTAGCAGTTTTATAGTAAATAAAAAAAGTAATAAATTATCACTCATTTTGTCGATATGTTTGCAAGTAATAAAATGCTTATATAACATTGCCGACTTTTTATATTTAAATTATATTTGTTATTATTTGTTATGTTATGGCTTCACACTGCATTCCAAATACAGCAGGGTAGGCAGAGGGAATCTAGTGTTAAGACATTCCCTTCCCCACATTATAAGCTTCGCAACTCAATAGGTCTCTATGACGCTCGAGCAAATCCCGAGTTAGCATCGTCGGTTCCCAGTTTTCTTTGTTTAACAAATCGAAAAAATAATTATATCAAATTTATTTATATACCACAACTTTGTTAGTATTTTTACTCATTGTAAAGTCTACATTATCAGATAGCGTGACGATAATTCCATCCATGTATGCACTTAGTAATATTTGTTTTAATAGAATTCATATTAATTTGAAACAGATATACTCTCACGATAATAAATTATACTCTTGTATATTGGTAAAAGCTTATTTTATCTGGTAATTCTTAACATTTACCAATATAAATTAATTAAAATAACGAACTCATATAAAAACCCGGTTAAGTGTGAGTCTGCCTCTGCCACCTCTGCGTACCGATTTCAGTATAGTAGGTCAACAGTCATATTTTATAAAAAATTACAAACTTAATAAGTTTCTTTATTTTCACGATTATTACTCATTTTAAATGAAACTATTTAACCGGAGTAATCCGGTATACACGTTTAGTATTATACATTTTTGAAACCCGACGTTTTGAACACTTTGCAGTAGCCCGGATCTGTCAGTTGACATAATTATTATATCAAACTACCGCTCCTACCTACCTACCGCGCTACGCTACTTGACGAATGGTCTACCACCACGGGTGACCACGGACTACTGCAAAGTGATTGAAACGTCGGGTTTCCAAAAATGTATAATACTAAATATACGCGAATAATCCAGCTAAATAGTTTCGTTCCATTCAAGTTTGCGGCCATATTTACTCACTTTGTATAAAATTAACTAGAAATATAAGGTTGTAATATTTTTTTCGATGAAATATATATAAATTTTATTTTTACTTTATTTGTATTACAAGTTCTCATTTTTTACCAAATTTCATAACTATAAGTCCACGGGAAGTAACTTATAGGTTTTGATTACGCGGAGAATTTCATACAAAATGCAGCAACATGGTGACTGTGTGTTGACTAAGAAGAATGATTGTTTCTGTGCTTTAAGGGACCACTGACATGAATATTTAATATTAATTTCAGTTTGATGCCTTTATGCGATCTCCAGATCTTGACAAACGGACAACAAAGTTATCCTATAAGGGTTCCGTTTTTACATTTTCAGGTACGGAACCCTAAAAAGAAAAGATTTTATTATATGTGACATGCCATAGTTTAGAAATCGATACCCAATTGAAAAAAAATATTTACATTTCCTCAGTCTGATAAAACAAAACACATAATGTGCGAACAGAAAAAACAGAGTATCTTAACACTAAGCTCTCCCTGCCGACCCTGCTCAACCCGGGAAACACGTAAACATTAATATAAAGTTGAACATCATTTGCAAGATGACATTGAATTTCAACTTATAAATTCCTACTTTTACCGTCAACCCCAAATTTTACCTAAATCTTTTACTCTTATTAAACAAATTATAATCTCACAGAATCGAAAACCGCAACCACTTCCCTTACATCTAAGCCCACTTACCCGATATAACCATGACTTCAGTGGACATCCGATGCTGTTCGTGCCAGTAGTCTCGTCTGGAGCGTTCATATTCATCATTATCGGAGTCTATCGTGACAGTCTCGTGGTATGGAGGCGCTACCGGTGTGTGAGGCGTGGTGGATTTCTGCCTTCGTCTGCTGTATGTAGAGAGGGAAATATTTATTTTTACTTAGTATGTAACATGTTAGGGTTAAAGTACGGTCGACGAATTCTGGCCGCCCTGAAGTTAGCTCGCCCTGAACTTTTGCTTACTGTACAGTAGAAAGTAATCAGAAGGGAGAAAAACTGAGATCAGATCTGCGCAGCCACCTAGAGCTTTAGGGCGGTCTCGTCAGGAACTCGTCAACCATACTATTTTTTTTATATTTTAACTAAACACTACAGACGTGCGGTCCTTACTTTTAACTTTTTCATAATTATCAGCTTTAGTTTTATATCTATCTGCTACTTAAACTAGGCTGTACTGTATATTATTAAGTTGTTCTGTAAGTACATTTTGTACTATATAAGGACAAATATATATATATGTCATGAGAATTATAAAACAATTTTAATATAATTTATAACAATTCGATAATAGTAATAGTAATGACATACTACATAAAGATTTTATAGTGTAAGATCCACCACAATTCATTTCTATTCAACAGCCCAGAGAACAAAAAAAAATATCAGCTATTTTTCGTTTAAAAATAAAGAACAAGAGAAAATCTAAGTTTCATATTTTTGTGTAATCTAAAAATCTAAATAAGACACTTATTTAATGTAAATTAAAAATAAAGGTTTCATCCTTGTCATCTACAAAAATTAAGGACAAATCTGAATGTAATATACTGTAAATATACAAAACAAACTTTAATAAAATTAAAAAGCCTAATTATTTCAGATAAGACTGAATGGTAAAAAAATAATAATAATAAAAATCATTACCAGTATGTTGCAAGTTGGTTCACTCTAATGACAAGACCAGTTGTCATTAGTGTGAACCAAAGTAATAAATTCCGTCATTATTTTTGTGCAAGTAGTTTTACAATTTACCTTAAATGTAACTAAAATATATTTGAGAATAAAGCAACAAGAAAAATTCTTTTCGTACATATATAATTTAGAAATTACTTTAAGACAGGCTTTATGAATTAATTAGATTTAATAAATAAATCAAAAACCTTTACTGAAATATAAAGCAATGGTAAATATTTTTTATGCTGGATCTTATACTACAAAGGGATTAAGTATGACTATAATGTGTATTACTTACAATTTATTCCTGAATGAACTGAGAGACATAGATGGATTAGAATAAAATGTTTCATCAAAACAGTACATGAGTTATTTCATTTATTTTTGTATAAATAAATAAATAAAAAATAAATAAATTCATATTTTTTTTATAGAGTTGTGTACAATTTGAGAAATGCATTATGTATATGCAAATGTATTACAAAACACTTACCTCAAGTCAATACTGAGAGCATGAAACATAAAATATAGGATTAAGTTAAGTAAGCATATGAAAAAGAATTGAGCAAAAACCTACCAATAATATTTCCATTGAAGTTAATAAATATCATGATAATATATATATATATATTAAAACAATTTGTGATTGTGATGTTTCATAGAAATATAAATCAAGGCTAATCTATGTATGTAACTTATTACAATTATACTGACCTTATAATGGGAGATCTGTCTCTGTGAGGAGAAAATGGCATAATATTATGCAAGGAAGGCTCCCTGAGCATGGGCCTGTGCCTTGGAGAAATATCACGCCTCTCTCGCATCAGTGGAGGAGTTGATGGAGACACCGGAGAACAGGAACCGCCATTCCTCAGAGGAGAAGAACCCTTCTCCCACTCACTTATAGGCACTTGTGTGTAGCGTTGTGGAGTCACTGCCCGCATGGGAGTGACTACAGGAACAATATCATCCGGCGACAAGCTTTCCAAACTTGCTGACCGAGAATGATGTTTAGACTTCTTCTTACGCTTCTTTTTGTCTTTTTTACGTTTTTCTTTCCGCTTTTTGTATCTGTGGTCTTCGAACTCTGGCACCTCCTCATACTCGGCACGTCTCTTCCTTACTGCTGAAGAAGAATCACGGGTGAGTGCGTAATCCTCGGTAGCACGACGGCTGGTCGTCGTCACGGATATCTTGTTATCGAGGAAGGTTCTTTTAGGGTGGGACATTCTGGTCCTGTCGAGATCGTCGGCGATGTGCCTGCCAATAGAGCTGGCCTCGCTCTCGATCTCACCGGCCTCGGGGGCTGATAGGTCCTCAGAACTGACATCAGAGTATTCCACCAGGGGCTTAACAGAGTTAATAGTAGCGTATGACTGTTCATGTGTACCGCTGGAGTGGGACTTGTATTTCTTGTGGGAGCGCTTCTTGTGTTTCTCCTTGTGGTGCTTGCTGTGCCGTTTCTCATAGGTACGGTCCATCCTCGACTAGGGCGGTTGTCGCCCAGCCGATTTTTCACATCACATGTACTATAAAAATAATATGAAAAATTTATTAATGTACACAATAAAGCAGTTAATGAGTGTTACATATCATATAATATAATCACTGAACTTTTTAGTATCTTTAATCAAAAGGTCATCAAGGGTCATAAATTATGAGACGTGGGATTTTAATACATTTTTTTTTAATAATAATAAAAAAGAAATCACCGTTTATTGTTTAACATTAAAGCACTAAGCAAAGCAGATAACAATAATTTTATTTCTAAAAATAACCAACACTGATAATCTTCCTAAATCAGATTAGCTAAAAATATTGGAAATTAATTTAAATATAGCCAACCATTTACGAGGGATAATATAATAAACAAAAAGAACTTACCCCAACAAAAAACGGACGTGGGTCCGTCGAAGGCACGATTCTTATTTTTGCAATATACGAATTTGGGTTAGATAGGAATTTATATATTTCTATGGTTTAGATTGGCTTATTGCCGTAAATACATAGTAATTCTATTTCTTTAAAGCTTTATTAGCTTTATTTTGCTAATCATGATCATAAATTGCGCATAAGTCATGTAATTACATCAGATTCTTTTTTAGTGCAAATTCAAGAATGTCGATTTCTAGTCAGCCATTTGCTTTTTCATTTTATTTGATTTTATCATGTTGACAGTGTTGACATGTTCAAAAAATAAAATCTATAGTAACGTCAAATGTTCAATACGTTTTATTAAATTAACAAGCCCGTGTTATTTATAAAATGTTTACATAGAATGCAAATATTTAAACTAATATTTACAGTGTATTCAAGAATAGAGATATAGATTTTGAATCATGCTCCAAAAATATAGGGCAATCTTTTTTAAGCATTAATAAAGAAAACTTGCAAATGGAGTAACGCGCGATATTTAAATTAAAAAAAAACACTATCAGCGCAATAGTTACATTGATTTAATATTTTAAAAGGTGTTTAAGTCACCAAAACGTATATTATAAAGAGTACATAATGAAATATAACCAAGACCTATTTCAAACTTTTAAAGTTCTATATTTCTCTGTATAATTTATTTATTTGTTTATAATTTTGACGTTTGATTACTTGTATATTTTATAAAATATTATTGAAGATTCTAATAATCAATGAACTATCGTGTTTATTTTTTTAACAAATCAAATCGTATGTTAATAACATTAATTACCGTTGATATATTTTTGTTTTTACTAATAAAAAAAATATTTAATGTATTCATTTATGAACCCAGGCTGAATAGAAATATTTTTTTATCTGTGATTGCGTGTTGCGTCCTTCGCATGAAGGGATTATTTTTCTATATATATTTAATAATAATTTAGTAACTTAAACTCGCCATATTTCTTATTAATGTTACTTAAAGGATAGATTTGAATATAAAGATATATAAATTTCTACTATTATCAAAACGGTTACTTTGACCCATAAGTTCATGGTTGCAATTGCTGTTGCATAGTAGTCTCCCAATATGGAAAATAAATTTCAAATATTCTAATTCCTTATATTGTGAGTTGATCTTGTGCTGAGTTTAAAAGCAAGTAATGAGGTCGCGATAATAGCGGTGTAATTTGATGTGTTATAATGATTATGTGGATAATTTCCAAGTCATTGAACCTTTGTGCGGCGTGCTGACATTGTGACTTGTGAATCGGAAGCATGTAAATAAACATGAACGATATAGGTATCAAAATAGTGGAATCTCCTAAAGATAGGCTATTGGGAGCCGAAGTGTCTCCCACGCCGGAGGCTGACAATGAGAATGAAGTAGACCCCTTATCGATTGACGAAGATGTAAAGGATCCGTTGGTCTTGGTGGATGTAAAGAAGGAAAGCGAGGATATCTGTGATGAAAATGCCAAAGAAGAGCCTGTGAGTGAGCCTCAGAATACAGAAAGTGATTCCTTGCCAGCTACAACAGTTAAAGGTAATATACCTTATGACAACAAATCAATATTTTATTTACTAACGCTATTTAATAATTATCAATAAACTTAGTAATTTATTAAATTTCTCTTACATATTGTTGTAAATATGTTTTTGTATCTATCATAACCAATTTAATTCTAGATACTGTTAAAGAAGAGACTGTAGTTACGGAAGAAAGTTTAGTTCCAGTAGAGCTCAGCAATGAGCCTAAACAAGAGGAACAGATCTTGGATGAACCAGAACAGCCCCTGGTTATAGATGTTAAACAGCCAGAACCAGCGCCTATTGAAATTAAAGAGAGTCCTAAGGAAGTGAGTGAAGGAGCAATAGAAAAGGTGGATGTGGAAATGACAGATGTTCAACTGGTGGAGAAACCTGAAAAAGAAAAAATATTGCTGCCAGTAAATGGAGATATAATTAAGGTATTTTTTTTTTATAAAAGAGCAATTTTTTAAGACACTTTTTCAAAATTTGCCAAAGTTAACTATGACTTTTGTATAATGATGTTTATATAACTTCTTTTTTATTTTATAACTTATCTTATGAAAATGAGAGAGTAACACAACAATATTGAAAAAATACAGGAATACCTAGTGTGGCCATTAAATGTGACAAAAATTCAACATAATTTTGTTATAAACATTTTTTAACTTTTTTTAAATATCAAATTATAGATTTGATTCTTAATATAGCACTTTTTGTTTGTTAAGTACAAACAAAAAGTATTTTATGTGAAGCCTTATCCATGGAAATAAAACTTGAAATCTTTTTATAGTATGATGAAATCAAACTACTCAGAACTAATTTATATTCATAGTTTAGGATCTTTCTCTGCTTACTAAGAAGAATGGCTGAAACAATTGTCTCCACATGTTCTCATTTAAGCAAACACACTTGTTAATTCTTTAGTCTTATAAATATCTTTGACTTAAAAAAAAGAGGCTAACTTCACTTTTAAAATATATATATATATTTTTTAACATTAGACTGTATCATACACTAAGCAAGGAACCTGGGAATCTAGTGTTAATACACTTTGTTCACATTAAGACACTTTCCACTAAATTCTCAATAGCGAAACTCAACACTGCTCGTTGCCTCATTATCAGAGCAAGGAAATGAGAATATAATAAAATAATATATCTATCATAAATTCATTACAATAGTATAATTATAATATTTTTTTGCCTACAACCACTCTCTCTTTAAATATCATGGATGATTGGTTATTGGTATTTAGTAGACTTATTTAATATTGAGAATTACAACGCAATGATTGTGTGATCATCACACTTTGTTTCCTTAAGTTGTTAAGTTCCTTTATTTTTCATTAAATGCAATATTTTTTTATGTTTGAGAAAATAATTATCTGTAAATTATCTTTTAATTGAATAATATATAACCTTCAATGGGAGATGCAATTTGAAAACATAAAATATATCTTGATTCCGTAGTTGAGATGTGGTGCAATGACTGTAAATACGACACTCGTGGGTTCAACTCCCACTAGAGGGAATGACATTAAATTATATTAATTTATTTTTTTTAATCACTAGTTTTGTAATTTTTAATTTTTAAATATGATGTAATAAACATTAAGATACATAAATGGTTTTATATGAATTTGAATATCAATAGTTAAATTATAATTATTGTATTGATCAGGAGGAACCTACAAATAAAAGACGAGCGAGTGAGGAAGTTGATACAGAATCACCATTAAAAAAACTGTGTGCTGAAGTAGAAAAGACTTTCCCACAACATGACATAATGATAAATGATTACATACAGACAGCAACCAAAAACAATATAGATGAAATACAAAGGCATACGGAACAATTACTGTCAGAAATACAGACTCTAAGAGAATTAGCACAAAAGAAAGAACATGAATGGAACAATATATTGCATTTAAAGAAAGTTAAAGAGGAAATTTTATTAAGGCTCTTAAGAAGAAAACAAGTGTTGTCGTTTGAAAAAAGTGCGGATGTGAACGGTTCAGAACGAACCGACCCCTTCGATTATCTCAATCAAGCGAAGAACTTGGCGATTGACAAAAGTGATGAGATATCCGGTCTTGTCATTAAGCAGCCGGGTTCAGGAATGAATCCTATTATACAGCCACCGGTGTTGCCAGTCACGTCCCATTTCAATCCTATGTCAGGGTTGCCACCCCCTTACGATAAGGCAGCTCATTTACAATCTATGCCAAAACCGGTGTTTCCTCAAGCTATGATGATGCCAGGCCCTATGCCAGGGTTTCCTCGGGACATGAACGGGCAGCTACCATCTAGCTTTGGCATGCCAATGGGTCGTCAAGGACCCACGAAAGATGTGAAATCGATAATAGCGGACTATAGGCAAAGAAATCCAGAAGTAACTCCTAGAAGAGGTAGAAGGATGAAGTCTATAGTGAATCCGAATATGATGAACACCCCGCGTCCCATTGCACCCAAAATCGACAATATGAACAACTTGAGTAACCTCAATATGCTGTTCAATAATTTGGATATGGTAAGTTGCACTTATTGATATGTTTTTTAATTAATGTTCGTCTTTTAATTTCTTTGTGTGGATTTTAAAAAGTAAAATGGGACATCACCATTAAGAAGACCAAAAAAATATAAAAAAAATTATAGAATTTGTCTCTTAGTCTCTACACTCTCCCTAATCTACGTCACAATAATAATATCAAATTTTGACTTTATAAGTCCAGTACATTTTTCTGTGTATGGTTTGTCAATCACTTGGTAACAGCTTTGAACAGGTATGGTTATTAGACATGGGGCGTTGTTGGGTTCCGCTATCAGACCCGAAATGTCTTGAAACATTGATGAAATCACTATCAGCCTATACCCTAAAAGAATAGTCAAAGGTATTTGATAAAAAATATTTTATTTTTACTATCGATTAGCAAAACATTTTTATAATATTTTATAACTAGTGAAGTATCAATGTCATAGACACAAAGTTGTTACTTCACCTTGATTATTATGAATGAAAAGACTAGTTTATAAAAATAATGTCTTTTATAAAAAAGATTTTTATATAAATGATTTTATGAAATCGTAGATAAGTACGCCCATCCTTAGTATTCGAAAGAGTAAAAAAAAAAACTTTTTTTTTTTCTAAAACTTCTTTGAAACAATTGATTTGTAAAAACAAGAAAATTATGCAAATACATTATATAGGTTTTAACGCGTTGTTTTAGCTTACTATACATATAAGCCTGTCTCTTAAATCATCTGAATATCAGTGAAAACCGAATAAAAATTCGTTGCCTCGTTTGAAAGATTACGGTTAAGATTACCGTAAATATATCGGAATCGACTCTGTTTTATGCTATGTAAATATAAACTGGCCTTTTGATGTTAAAATAATAATTAAAATGTCCACCATTTCGTCCAACTTATGTATTGTCCACTTTTGTTTTTATTCAATAGAAGTCTGAATTCCTTTCTATCGATTCATAACAAGTTATTTCTAGATTAACCGTTCAAAGTGCAGTAGCTGACTTTAATTTATGGAGTTCATTTAATACTATAGTTCATACATGAATTTATTACGGTTTTAGGTAAAGTATCGTAAAATTGTAAGTTTCTTTTATTGGTGTTTTGAACTACACGTTTAAAAAACGCCTAAACAATTTTTTTTAAATTTTTGAAATTTTAATAGAAAATCATTTAAACTATAATTCTTAGTAGTTACTTTCGATACTTTTCATTCATATTCTTGTTTTATGACATTAATAAGTAAAATACTTATATTTTTTTGCTATAATAAATAAAATACTAAATTGTGTTAAAAGAAAATGTAATTAAAAAATGATACGATGGTAAAATAAACATTGTATTAAGAAGAAACATCGAATAACCTTACGAAATGATAAGCACAAGGATCTTTTAAACGGCGTAGTCTGGGTCGTAGATTTAAGACCAAGATTTCTTTCCGCCTCAGGGAATGCATATAAAAATAAAGCAGATACTACCCATTCTGTATCCTGATGTCCTTGAGTGTAACATCTATACGTGTAATAAAAGTGTAAGTGATTGCTCTCTGTGTGTGGAATTTATAAGAAAAAATGTTACTGTCTGTCTGTGTGCACGATAATCACAGAAACGGCTTGAGCAATTTAAATGTAATTTTCACTATTGTATTTTATATTTAAATCAGTTCATAAATAAAAAAAATATATCGTCTAAAAGTATTCTGTTTGACAAAATTGCTACATATTAATTGTTTCTTAACACTAGGTCGCCTGGCTCCTTCTGCCTACTCTGCTATATGCGAGATACAGCAGAAAGCTATAAAAAAGAAAAAAAATCTCATAATTTGATCATGTAACAACGCAACGACAAAAGTTTCATTTATTCAATTTTATCCCAGCGGAAAGTTAAAGAATTATCCAAACAGATTCAAATATTCTAATCAATATTTTGTTTAAAACGATTTACTTTAAAAAAATCAACAAATCAACAAAAACCCACCATAATAACCGTTTGTCCTAATTTCGTATAATCGCATATCAATATTGAGTGGCGGCCCGCGTCTGGCTCCGTAGTCCGTACTAACTGTGGCGGCGATCCTTGACCTCTTTCCGCGTGGTTATATCAATTCAATTAGTTTAGATGAGACAAGGAGGACTTGATGGTCATTTTGTGGTTTGTACTTTTGTTTTAGTTATTCAATAAAATTTAGCATCACGCTCACATCTTCACGCATGCTATTCCGCTCACAGCAGACTAGGTAAAGGGAACTTACTATTGGGACACCTCGTTCCTCACTTTCCGCCGAGTTCTGGAGGCATTGCGTTGAGTGACGTGAGAGAGTGAGTGAGCGTGACTAAACGCCTTGCTTTGCCTCGACATCAGATCGAAAAAATGGAAATATAGATTTTAATAAATATTTCATTTCCTCGAATGGAAATCGAACCCACAACCAATCGCGCTTATATTAATCACTTTGTGCCTCTGCGCCTAGGTTAGCTTTGTTTCTGTATTTTGGTTTATTGAATATATTTTTTTAGATAATCTTAACCTACAAGCATAGTAACCTGGTATTAGGATAATGTTCTACGTACTCAAAAAAATTCTCCAGTTATTACGTACTCGATGGCAGAACTCAACGCCGTCTTTTTATTTAGCCATGTGGTAGTTATGGAAATCGCTTATTTAACTGCGTCACGATTGCGTCACATTAGAATCATATGTTATGTTGTTTCTTAAGTTTATTTATTATATTTTAATGACAAAACAATAGAAACTTAATGTATTTTTCACTTTTTGCAGTAATAATTATTAAACATAGGGTAATATTTAGTTAATTATGGTAATTACCGTTTGTTTGACGACACATAAACATACGTAATTTAGTTTGCCATATAGATTGGGAGATATACTATGTATGAATTGTCTAACGTCATCCAATTGTCATATACCGTAATAAAACTGCAACTAAATTAAAGAAACTGACAAACAGACGAAAAAAATGTTTTGGGTTCTATTCTTCTTCCAAGTTGAAATAGTGATGAGTTACAGTTTTATTATATGTACCTATAGATAATGCATAAAAATTAAAATAAATGCATCCGCTTTGTGAAATTTACCAGACATTTACAACAAATCCATTCACATTTTTCATTAACTCCTTATTACATATTTATTTGAATATTGAACATTTTTAATTTCCAGAATCAAAAAGCAATGCTAGAACGGCTCCAACAAATCCAAGCAGGCAATCTACCTAATGGGCTCTCCTTCAAAGATGTGCTCGTACAATTCGCCAACATGCAGCAAAGCAACCTCATGCCTACCAGACCTATCGAGACCCTGAATAGACCAGACCATCATATACGACCTGATAGCAGAAGAAGACAAGAGAGGAACGAAGAAGCCCATATGTCCAAACAAGCTGATAGGGTAGCAGCTTCAAGTCCCAGACTACCACCACCACCGCCGTACCCCGAAATATCTTTACTACCAGTCACAACGAGCCAAGAAACGCAATCTCAACAGAATTCCTTATTACACGGAATTTTGACGAAGGTAAGGCACGCCGTCATATAAATTTGCATATGGCAACATTTTGAATTTGGGTGACATTACTGCTTGACAGTTTCTCAAGTCATTATAATATTCTAGTTATCATTTTGTGATATATGCATTTATAGTATTGCCATTTTATAAGGACTTTCTAATATAGGCTTGTATGTGGGGATGGGTCAGTTGAATGAAAATTTGTGGGGAAAACATCATCATTCTGGCAACATTTTATATATCATGATTTTTGTCTCTGTTTAATGATATTTTTTTATAGGAAAATAACACGTAATATAAATTAAATTAAATAAACATCACTGTCCATCCCCATGAGCTTTGCAGAACACAGGTCTACAAAGAAATGCTGTTTGAATAATTTTAACTGATTCTTATTTAAATTGGTATTCTGAAAATAAAATATATATATATGTATATCTAGAAATTCAGATTTTTTTTAATATCTAAATTTATGTTATTTCTTGACGAACTTATAATTGTAAAAAAAAACAGCTTTACGCTTTTTCCCACACAGGCATAAGAAACATTGTGTTGAAACGCGTCGTTCCCAGTGCACCAGCCGTTTTTTAAGGCATTGCGTGTTGAGTGGCAGAATTTAACGTCTTGTCTACCAGAGCGGGAAATGGAAAAAAAAATAAATATAGTCATTTCAAACCCAATGTGGTTTCAAACAAACATGCATTTACAGTCGCACGCTGTTTGACTGCGTCACGACGGTCTCAAATTTTATTGTAATTGGTCCAATATTTTCATTATATGGATCGAATTTTCTAAATAGGTTCTCTTTTTTAAACGTTTATAACTTTGGAATGACTCAATTTGGCAAAATAGATTTCCAGTTTTAGATCAAATGCTTCATGCTAAGAGGTCCTTTTGAGCTTCATTCATTCATTTTGAGGCGCATTCATCCACAGACTATTAAATTTCAGTTATAATTATCAAAACAGCTTTTGAAATAAAAAGAATACAAAAAAAACAACAACATATTGTAGACCAGTGTACTTAAATGAATCAGCTTGAATGGGTGTTGCCAACCTTCCAGCAGGCGCCCGCGTCTCAGAGTTACTCGCCGACGTTGGCTAAACTGCTCACGTCGCCCGAACGGAAACAGAGCGCGCCACTGCCGTTCGGTCAGGCCAAGGTACCTAAACACTGATTACAAACGATTGGTGTACTGATTGGCCGATACGATGTTTCAAAATTCAAAATTTAGTATATAAGTCCTATAAAACAAACAGACATTTGAATTTCATTATTTCAATCTTCTTTAAATGTCATAAGGGGCCATCTGTATATTGCGTCACACCAATTTCAATGTTGGTCCTCAGTGAGATGTAAGCAGCAGTTCCAATATATAAAAATTTCGAAAGTATTCAAACAACAGTTCCGAAGTTATTAAAATTCTAATTCTTCTAATAAATACTTCTTATAATATGAATTTACAAAATAAATTGCTCCCCCCGACACCTTGCCACACAATATCATATTTCGTCAACCTACTAACTGTCACGTCATTTGTGGATGGCCCCTGACTCTTATTATAAACGGACAGTTGTTTTATAACTTTTTTAAGAATGGCAATACTCATTTTTAAAATTAATGCCACTTCATTTTTTCATTATATTTGCATAATGGGTATTAGAATCTAGATTTTTTGTAGTATAGTTTAATTCTTTTATAATGTTTTTTTAACAAATGTAATGCGCGCGTTCATCCGTTTCACTTCTAATGTGCAATACATTTTAAAACTTGTTACAATTCGCACTGAAAAATTAAGTCACTTTGCAAATGTTTATGTTTAAGATGTACATTATTTATTAATTCAAAATAATATTATTAATATAAATGAATATATGTATGTTTGCAGAATTGTGGTGAAATCACGATAACTCCTGTACAGCCGGCGCAGCCTGAACCTCAGCCGGAGAAAACAGAAGTTGTACAATTGGTAAGATCTATTTTGTTTTTCAAATGATTAGCAAAAACAATATACTTTAAAGGATGGATGGATTGGATGCATAGTGTTCTGTACAATTTGGTACTATGGTATTGTCTCATGTCGTTACGATTTTTTCTACCTAACACAAAACACGACAAAGTAAGGCGTTGACTTACGCCCCTTTACTTCTAATGTCTTGAAAAGTCGGTGGAAAACGGGGAACGGAGTTTTTTTAACAATAGGTTCCCCCTCTTTACCATATTTTTTGAGGGATACAGCGTGAAGCTAAAGAAAAGAAATCACCTATCCTTCTTTAACACAAACAGCATACTAATATTTCTTTCTACATTTACTTTACATGTACATATATGTATTTGTTTCACTGCAGGAAGAAGAAGAAAGCGGCGCATCAGAAGAGTCGGCGGGGTCGGGCGCCTCGGGGTCGGGGTCGGGCGCGGGTTCGGCGTCGGGGGGCCGGCTCGTGATCGACGAGGGCGGCGAGGACGCGCCCACGTGCCAGGGCTGCAGGTCGCGGCTGGCGCAGTTCGTATGCGCGGGGTGCGCCAACCAGTGGTACTGCTCCAGAGACTGTCAGGTGGGTGGTGTTTGTATGTGGGGGTGGGGGTTGGTGTTTGCAGCTGGGTATTCATTTATTACAGTGCATACAAATGTATCTGTGATCTTCTTTTTATTGTCAATGATTGGTTGATGATTGATTGTGCAGATCGAAATTTGCCAGTATTCAGCCATCTGTAGGCCGAGTGACGGAACGCAAATTAGTCAGACATTGACCGAAGAAGATTGCGATTTTAGTATTATTAATAATTAAGGCAAAGAATATGTTGGACGCCATTTAGAGCTATTTACGCTTTGGTAAACATCGTATTATATATTTTGTATTGTATATAATGGCATTGATAGATTACTCAGACTTGAATTTGTCAACATTTCTCTAAATCTACCATCATGTCTATTGCTGTAACCTATATATTAATAATTATAAAATAAATTTATAGGTGGCAGCGTGGGACGAACACTCAGAAATGTGCTCAGGTTAGTACTAACATGCTGAGTTTTACTACTACAATACAACTATAAATAACTATAATATACAATGGATAACAAGAACAATCGCGTGTTGCAACTAGCATTGCCTTAATTTTGTAGGTGAATCTCCATTTTGTTTATCTACTTTGTAGCTGTTGTTTTATTTTTTATCTGTATCTACATAAATAATGCTATCCTACTTACTGCTAAAATAAAATGGCGCCAAATGTTATGATGAAACGATTTTTTTAAATTTATTGGCACAGATGATATATACAGGGTGGAATTGTCAGCACCACTTTAAATGAAACCACAGTTTTAACTACTCTATAAAAGCCTAATATAATTCGGAAAAAAAATAATTCCCAAAAATGAAAAAGTTATTTTTTCAAACAAAATAAATAATAAAATTATCGTTTTAAAATAAAACGTCATTTGTAAAGTATAACATAGGCACGCACACATTTACCTGTCAAATCGGAAACGTCGGACACATATGTGTGCGTCACACGAAATACAGGTATGGATAAAAATCGTGAAATGAAAAAAAAATCCTACGTCCAAACTGTTGAGGTACCTTAATTAATTTCTTAGGTGTGGGTTTGAAATATATTACCCTATATGCAGTTTCAATAAAAGAAGCGCTGCCTCTTCCACCTTGTATATGTAACAATTAGAACAAGAAAGTATTTTTGTCTGGTTTAGTTGGGTCTTCTTAGGTTCATTAGGTAACTAATGTATTTGAATTTATTAAATTATATTGAATTTGTGTTTATTAATAAATATATTTATTTGTTATGTATAGATAATTAATAAAGCACCATGATAAAATTTCCGAAATGTAAAAAAAATATAAAAACGTTATTAAATATTATCATCATTTACTCAATATTAATAAATGAAGCAGAAATAATAATGTTATATTTTTAGAAATATTTCAACTGTAGTGATTTAGGACAGATACAATAAAATAAATATAAATATGCACGTCATATGCGGCGCCATTTTGTTTAGCACAGATAAATATGAAAATTGAAATAGATAAAAGATAAATCAAGAGCACTAATAAGTAGTGTAGAATATATGTATTATTAAATAACTTGTGTCATAAGTTATTATTAAATGCTTATGATTTGCATTACATTGTAGTGTCGCCTATATACATTTTATTAATAATAAATTTAGTATATAAAAATACAGTATTTTGAAATATATATCAATTATATATTTTTTAACAATCTTTTATGTATTATTTTTACAATCTGTCAGAATTAAAAATATATATTGTCCGTTATAAATGTTAAATTTTAAATTATATGATTTATTATTAAAAAAAACATTTTCAATAATGTGTGTGATTAAAATGAATTTTTGCTCTATTTTTTAATTTATGTAAATGAAATCAAATCACTTTTAATAATTCTCTACACATTTATAACGGATAACTTTTTTATTTTTTTAAATTATCTTTTTTAAAATTTACGATCAAAATTTATTAAAACAAGTCACAACAATTGTAATTTTTTGTATCAAAAAACTCACACAAAGTTTTAATATAATTAAATAATACAAGTAATGCATTATATCCCATTATGCTTTATTCTTTTTTTTATATTGGGGTAGGTCATTCCTGAGAATGTGTGTATGTGTGTGTATTCTGATTTCACTAAAAAAATTGAATCAACTTGTTTTGATTAAAATTATACGAAAGAATAGGTATAAAAAATAAAATGTGAAGGTGAGCTATCAAATGCTATATTAATTAAAAGTTTTGACAATTTTTACTGATTTTTTTCTTTTTATTGACATCACTGTCTTACAAAAAGAATTATTATTTCATCTATCTCATTTCTGTTTATTTATTTTATAAAAAAAAATCAACGTCGTCATTAAATGTTTATTTAGTGGTTGACTGTTAACATAATAGTTAAAGGTTCAATGTCCGGTCGAGAGTATAGTATATATTTCTTTATATTTTATTCCTTTACTCAGATTAAGTAAAATGCTGAATTGATTGCCGCCACCTAGCACGAAATATTTAAAAAAAATAGGCGGAATTCACAAATCACTCTGCTTACATTTAAATGTGGAATAAAATGCAAAACTGAAAAAAACTATAACATATAATAAATATAAGCTGAGTCTCATTACTCCTTGTTCTACTCATACTAAATTTTACAGAATTATTACAAAATATTGTTTTGTTATAAATTATCTTAATATAGCATTTGGTAATTCATGATTTTTTCAATGGCAAGGTTGTTTAGACGGTAGCTGTAACATATATACATACATACATATTGAATAGTTGAGGTGCGATGTCTGTTTGTTAGTAACAAGTAAACTATGCTCAATTTTTGTTACATGTTTTAAGTAATAATGAGTTTTTTTATTTGACTATCAAAACTTTTTTTTATTTTATCATATGGCAATTTCACCTCAACTATATTGTATTATAAATTTAAACAATAAAATATGATGTAACAAGCCTTCAGGGGTCACCCGTAAATTATGTCATACGATTTTTTAGATTTTTTGACTCCTTGTCATAGTTGGTCATATTTGTAAGACTTTCCCTAACTTGTGTGACGTTCACACAGCTGTTCCGAAATTATGTGTGTACATTATATTTTGTGGCCGTTATGACTGTAAACGCGACGGTTGTGGGTTCGATCTCCCACTCAGGGGCTGAAATACTTCATATTTTTATTTCTTTGCTTTGATAATCAGGCGCAGCGTTAGTTCCGCCACGCTACTTGTCAACCTTCGTGACGTAAGGACCCCTAAACGTGTGACGTAATTTATGTATGGCCTCTTTATAATATGTATAAGTTTACAATGTATTATTTTAACTTACCAAATATGTTGTGCCTTTCTATGTAATATTGTAAGCTACATACGAGTATATGATTTATATTCAGTGGAAATTTTCAAGATTTCTTGATTATGCTTTTTGTATGACATTTATTATTAATGAATTTTCATTAATATGGTAGGCAGAGACAATTTAAGTAATAAGTATTTTCTTTCTCCACTTTCCGTTTGTACTAGGATATATGAACATTTATTTTTGTATCAAACAAGAACTCTTTTAATTTGATCATTTAAATGTATAAATTAATTTAAATAATGTCAGTTACATCTCTATTGATGATGTCTCTGACTTCATTTTAAATATCTATGAAATATAATTTATATAAATTAATGTCATACAAACAGTGTTTAACATTAAAAATCTCTCAATAATATGTAATTTCATATATATAAATACATAGGTGGTGGGGATTCCATACAATGGTGTGGTTAATTCCTGTAAGTATATGAAGAAATACATATTTTTAAAGATATACACTTGATTACACAATAATTTTGTGTATAATATATATTTTAATTTAGTTCTAGTGCTATGACGCTTTTCCCCATCCACCCAATTTGAGACACTTCGCGTTGATTGGCCGAACTTAAAGCCGCGTTTTATCTTGGAATGGAAATAATTCATTCCCAAGGGTGAATTTTATATGGTTAATATCTTATTTTTGCATCTCTTTTTTTAAGAGATTTTGTTTTATTTTCATTTTGTGTAATCGCTAAGATTGTGTAATCACGTGTGTGTATAACTTTATTAGTGGAACAATATAACGAATAATAAAATAGTATTTATTTTTACAGTAGAATCAACTATTACAGACAAGTTGTTCAACGTGAGTGAGTCAAGTAAAGTATTTTTTTCTGACTTAGATCTTAGAGTCATACAGCCTAATAATAAATTTTTTCTTTTTTTTTTCTAAAAAGTAAAGTCACTCGCGTTGAGCCTAAGGTTGTGTTTTTATAAACTAATATTATTGAATTTAAATACAAAAAACACAGCCTAAATACTATGTAAATAAAGAAACCAGTCTATTTTCTATACACCGTGCCAAAATGTAATTTAATTTTTATACAGACCTACAGAACTAATATTACTTATGTATATGTATTATACTTAGATTCTTTTGACTTGTCAAAATTACGATTTTTCTTAATTTTTATTTGATAATAGGTTCCTATGTGCTGCGGGCGTTAGTTTAAGATGATATGGGGTTCGATTTTCGGCTATTTATTTTTTTTAATTGAAAGTGTAGATTAAAAATGGCGTCTGTGGCATGCAGTTATCGTATTTCTCTTGTATCTAAAACGCTAGTCAAGTGTTTCGTTACCTACAATACTGTTTATGTATTTTGTAACTTATATAATGTTATATAAGAATATATTAAATCAGTACTGTCTTTGAGTATGCGTTTTTGTTACCTTTTTCGTTGTGTAGTATTAAATACCTATTATAATTATAATATTTTTCTTTTTGCAATAGAAAAGATTTCTACATCAAAAAAAGAGTAGAGTACTAGAAAAATGGGGAATGGAAGTGTCTTAGTGGAGTAACTTTCCACGAATCTAAAAAAGAAACAAAACCCCGTTATGGCTAACGAATAAAAATTAATGATTTTATTAAGTTGTAAGAGTCAGTAGGTTTTACCTGTACTGGTAGGTTGTCTGTGAAGACCGGGGTAAAGTAAAACACATTTTTTAAAAGATTGATTTATGTAACTTAAAACACAAAATAACTTTTAAATGTCCAATAAATGTTGTGATATTGTTAATGCAAATTGTCTAACAAACATTAAAAATGAAATCTTTATCGTTGCACTCGGAGAAATACGTCAATATTTAATTAACATTAAATATTTTGATTATAAATAAAGACTGAGCGGCAATTTAATTAACTTTATATGAACTTGTACTTATATATGTATAATTTTTATTAGATACACATTGCATTAACCTTCTCAAATTTCAATATTCTCTAAACAATTACGAAAATAATCTCTTAAAATAATATAATATGTATATAAATAATAATAAAAAAGAAACAATATACATTTTTTACATGAAATTCGTCTTAACTCTATGTATTTATGCGTAGAAGGCACTGTACATTTTGACTAGTGGAGTCAAAAAAGTCTATATTTGGACTAGGTAGGTATAAAATATAGAAAATCTAGAAAAAAAGACAATTTGTTTTGTCGTTTCCCCAAAATGCTGGAAACTTAGCTCCGTTTTTTCCAATTATTATATCATTATAACAATTAGGAAAAAAACTGAGTCGTGATAATCAAAAAAAATATTATTGCAATTCTTACATAAAATATGCAACAAAATGACTGTCATCCATTTATTTTAATTTTTGTTATTGTATATGTAATTTTATTACCTAATATGTGCAAGTTTTAAACAATAAATTGTTACTGTTTAACTGTAATTTATAAAAAGTAATGAAATATAATGCTTCATATTAATAAAAAAAAACTTTTAAAAGATTTTACCAGTTTTGATACTATTACAAATTCGGTGGGAATTTCACAATTCAGGCCTTCTTTTAAAATATTTTCTTACAAGAATATTTATAGCACCATTATTTATATATTGTAAAGACTATAAAAAAAACAATTACAATATATATTGAGCAGATTGTAACTTACTTTTTTAGTGTCTTATGTTTTTTTATATAGCGTGATATAGAAACTAAATTTGTTTACTTTATATACCAATTTTACATTTAAAAAATCCTTAAAGTCGAAATAACATTTAAAATATAATATAAAAAATAGCGTATGTACAGTTAAATGTAGCTAAAGTTATAATAATAACTATTTTTTTTATCTTCAGCAGTAGGTGTGTGGGAAGCTCTTCGGTTCTCTACTTACTGCCGATTTCTTGAGGCAATGCGATAAGTTGGGTGGCGTAACTTAATGCCTCTCTCTGCCTCGTTACCAGAGCAAGGAAATGAACATATTAAATATTTTATTCCCTCGAGTGGGATCAAACCCACAACCATCACGTTTACAGCCGCATGATTGTGCGTCTGCAATATATTTAATCGAAAATTATAATATATACAAGTATGTACTGACAGTACTGACATAACTGACAAATAAGTAAAAATAGTTTATTTTAGATATTTAGACTGTTTAAAATGTTATCTTACATATATATAAATAATATATATACATATATTTAGAATACTTTTACATGTTTATTAAATAGTGAGGTACAGACCCAGTCAAAATTGTTTACATACGCCCAATGTTAATAATGTATCTCCTATCTCCAGTTAACGTCAATCTTGTATTGTTTGACATGTCTATCCAATCACTAATCTGCATACCGTCTTCCATCTCTGTCTATTTCAATCTATGGTTGCAATTTATGGATTAGGACTGATTATTTACATTGGGCGATAGTGATGTATTTAAAACATTGTACTTTAGGATTTCTAATGTAAAGCATTCTTTTAAAATTGTATTGGCACATCACATGTCTTCTAAAATCTACACTCTAAATACATTTTTATTATTAAATTTTGAAATTGAACACAGTTATTTCCTTAAAAATATGACTGACAAATAATATTTTAACAATATTTCTATTTGAATACCAAACACTTTATTTATAGCATCTCGCTTAAATAAGTGTAAAAAGAGAACAGTGACAAATCACTTTATTCCCTAATTTTACCATGTAAAGAGATTACATATCGAGTTCAATCATAAACACACACACAAAGGAAACATTTATATAAAAATATGTTATATACAAACATTTAAAATATATAGGACTCGAACCGATAAACTTCTTGAACGATTATTAAAGATTTGTTTTATATTATTTACATTGAGGCAGTTATGAAAAATTTGCTTAATATATGTGGTTTCGATTTTTAACATTTTTATATACATTTATTAAAAATTAACAAATATATTTAATAAAATATAAAAATTTTCATTCATAAAAAGGTATTTAAATAAAAACAACACATGGTATGTACATGATTCAGTAGTACTGAATGCGTGAGAAGATAATCCTCACAGTATCAAATTGAAAATATAATTAACAAAAAAAAAACATATTGCATTAATAATTATTTTATAAACATCTATTTCAAAATATAAAATCAATCATACTATTCATTGTCTCCACGGAATTATGTCATAAATGATAGAACAAACGCGTACAAGTCACAACATGTCCAGTCATGTCCAGTCATGCATACATTAGTGAAGATTTGTCAAAATTATGATATTCAAATAATAGTGATATGCGTGCCGGATTACTGGAAAGGAATTAGACTGAAAACACCAGTTTTTCAATTGTGTCATCCTCAAAAATCCTCCTGTAAATTTCCGCCATATTTTTTAAACTACTGCATCTATAGGTCAATTTACCATAAAATGAATCCGATTTTGTTCATTTCACTATAAAAATGGTTTCATTATCCCTTTCCAACTGTTCCTCTAGCTGAGACGCGGTCAAGCCTCCCTGGCAACAGAGCTCGTCGAGACAAACTAAACCATTGTAAGTCCTCGCTACGTACTGGCTGTGGTCGCTTCGCAGCGACGCGTTGTCGTTGTGTAGAGTTACTGGGTACTGGAAAAAGATTCATTTAAAATTATTTAAACAAATTCATTTCTCACATGACAAGATTGGTTGGTAGAGAATGCTTTTTAGCTTTTATAACTTTGTATATAAAAAAATATACCAACAAAAATTGATAAATAATAAATGTTATCAAAATAGACATACTGTCTACCCCGCGTGCTCTTATCAGTGGGCATTTAGCAACAGTTGATAAGATTCTTATCAAAATGTATACTTATATATTTTATTACACTATAACAAAATATCATAGTAATCTTATTAGATAGTGATAAAAAAATGAATGATATCTGAAAAGTAATAATGGCATATTATAAAATTTGTTTTTTAAATTTTCTTGAATTTGAATTTTCCATATGAAACTTACCTTATAAATCCTCCTAATAAGACCTTCAAGCACACCAAAGAGGACCAGCTTCCTCTCATTAATGGCCAGCTCCTGAGGCCGCATGCGCCTGCACAGGTCCCTGACCGTGCTCCCGTATGACATGCCCGCGTACATACGGAATATATCACTCACTTTTGGGAGTTGTCGGGCTGGTGGGAATTAGTAGAGGTAAATATACATTTATATATAAGTTAGTGGCGATTAGCTCAGATTATATTTTTTTATTTTTAAGGCTTAACGCAACAATCAATATTTAATAAAAAGTAAAATTATTCTAAATATACATATAGTTGTGTAAATATATATGTATGTACATATAAAATAAATATATTATTAATTTATTTGTCAGTACTGTCAGTATATTCCTACCAGTTTTTACAATTCCACTTTCGTAGAGCGTTTAGAAACAAAAAATATCAATCAGATAAAATGTAAAATAATTGATAAAATGTGTAACGGATTCACAATGGACATTTTCATGTATATACTATTTATTACATGTAATTTCAAAGATGAGTTTTAAATGTTTTTAAGTAAAAATAATAGATAAATTAATTAAAAATAACATTATATACATATTATATACTTTACAATTTATTGAATTTATACTCTTTAACCGGCTATATATAGACAAAATAAAAAGCAAAAACTTACGTGATCTAGCACAGAATTCAACACACTGCCGCTGCAGTCCCGCGCATCGAGTCAACTGCCTCAACTTGGGCGTCGCACTGTACACCTGCCGATATTTTGTATAATATTAGTTTCTATTCCATCTAAGGGAGAGCCTAGTGTCAAGACACTCCGCTGACAATTCTACCAATTTTCGAGACATGTCGTGTTGAGTGGGAACCAGATATCGCCTTTCATCTCATCAAAGTGAGGGAATAAAAACAATTTTATTATATTCATTCTCACGAGTGGGAAGTGCGATTCCCAACTGGACCATCAATCATTTTTAACTGTTTATTTTTTTTTAGCTTAACGTATAGTATAGTACCAGCATATAGCTTCCTAGTGTTAAGACACTCTGTTACTCACTTTTCCGGCCAATTTTGGAGCTATTGCGTTGCACAGCTCAATGCCGAGCTTTTTCTATATACGAGAGCGCGGAAATCAAAATAATTTATTCCCTTGTGTGCGAATCGAACCCACAACCATCGCGTTTACAGTCAGACGTAGTTAAAAGAATACTTACAGCACAATATTGAAAGATAGGCACTAGAGTCACTACGCCGTAGTACACTAGATTTTGTACGCAGGCCCGGACCAAACTTATTTCGACGTCTGTCAGAGATGCTATCTTAGAAACGTGGTTGAAGCCATCTATGTAGGGTAATATCTGTGGACAATAAAAAAAATATATTATTGCATTGAAAATAAAAATCCTATCTTGGTTCATTAAGATTATAATTGTAAGTTCGATTCCCATTCAGTGGAATAATATTTATTTGAGCTCAATATTATTTTTTGTTTTCTCTGCCTACTCTACTTGAAAAACCACCGAAGCACAAATATAAACACAATCAGCCACTCTGTACACTATCACGGTGTTTGGACAAGCGATTGAGGGCGCACCAAAATTGACCAATTTTCTCACCCCCAGAGCGTAAAAGCAATATTTATTTTGCTACCGTAAGTAAATATTTGTTGGGAGGTATTACATGTACATAATTTCACTTTAGTGTTAAACATTATTATAATCCATTTCTTCAAAAAACTGCTGAACAAAAGCGAAGTCGTGGACAAAAGGTAGTGAAAATATAATTGGAAAATAAGATAAGTATTACACTATATCATGTTACATTTCTATTTAAGCTTGAGCCCACGCACAAGATTGAAAAGGTAATATTACAATATACATTGTAAATTATTATAAACAAGTATAGCTTTAGAAGATCAACTTCTAAATTTAGTATTAATTTGAATAATATAAGATTACATCAGCGCAAATAAATTATATACTGGCTTACGCTGTCGGCTTCGTTCACGAAAATAGAAATATAGAAACAATCAAGGTGATTTAATATAATAGCTGTATATAGCCATCTTCTTTATGTAGCCTATCCAGCACAAAAAAAGCGCGGCGTTGAACCGCGCCACTCACACACAATGTCTCGAAAATTAGGGAAGCGGAGTGTCTTAACGTTAGGTTACCTTTGTCCACCCTTTGCGTATATGCAGGTACAGTTGAAAGGAAAAAAAAAATAATAAGTAAAGACCAAATAACTAACTATATAGTAATTTTCAAATAAATATAATTTATTATAACTATGGACAAACATGAAAAATCTACTTATTTTTCATTTTAACTGACAAATCTTAAATAAATTATATTAAGAATTCTCAATAAACAAAGATAACTTATAGGTCAAAAATGACAATAATAAATATAGAGATAAGAATTGACACGAGAATAATCTTAAATGGAAATTAAGCTTACAAATGTTCCTGCATATTGGGTCAATTACAGTTGCTAAGTGTTGAGAAATTGTAATAATTTATTAGTTTATGGTCTTAAATATTACAATAAATTATAAAGGGACCGGTCTACGTAAAAGAGGCCATTATGGTGCAGTGGTTACCAGTGCGATCCCCTCGAGGGAGTAAATTAATAAATAATTTAATTTTGCGGTAAACAATAGGTGCGGGTTCCAGTCTCGTTACGATCCAATTTCTATGCCTTATTTAAAAATATTTTTCAATTTTTAGTGAGGAATAACAAATTAAACATGTTAAAAATATACCACATATTATTTTCATAAACCATTAATTTTTTGAAGTGTTTGTTTTTTCTTAAATAAACAGACACTAATATCACAGAGCGAATAATCAACATATTTTTCTCGATTCAATATTCAATATTAAAATGGCTATGCTTGTAAATGGCCTATTTACATACATATATGGCAAGTATCACTTGGCATTTTACTTGCAAAGTAACTTGAGTGTTCTGTTTGTGTAAACGATATAATATAATTGTATAATTATATTTGTGCACTACATATAAATGTTTATACATTTTATCAGTTTTATCTCCTTTTCTAGGAACTTAGTGTTAAGACACTCCGTTCCCATTAGCACATTTCCGTTCCTTAATTTCTGCGGAATTTTCGAGGCATAGCATCCTGAGTGGCGGAACACAACGCCGCACTTTGCTTTGTTGCCAGAACGAGGAAATAAAAATATTAAATATTTCATGTCCTCGAGTGAGAATCAAACCCACAACCTGTCGCAGTTACAGTCAATTTTTACAGCTTATCCTACGTTGGTATGGTCAGCAGCGCAACGCTTCACCATAAAGACGAGGGTTGTGGGTTCAACTCCCACTAAAGGAATGAATTATTTTTAACCGACTTCTGTAAGAAAAGGAGGTTATCAATTCGACTGTATTTTTTTTTATTTGCTCGCTCTAGCAAGACAAAGCGTGCCATTAGATACCGCCACCCAACACGCAATCTCTCGAAAAGGGCGTGGGAATGTAGTACACTAGGATCCCCCTGTCTTTCCTGCTATGGGTATGCGTGATACAGCGTGAATATAAGCGCAGACACGCAGACCTGATGTAGTTTATTTTTAATTAAAATATTATCGTTACAATCTACTTGGCACTAAGTGAACTGCCGCCACGTTCTGTTTTTATGACATCTTTATTACTCGCGCGTTTAAATGTTAAAAACATAACAATAAATTGACAGTAAGACGACATATTGTTTGTTTATTTTTTTATAATAAGACTAGACCCCTTAGACTTGTAAAGTATATTATAAAATGTATAAGTTATTACTAGATTATTTTTGTAATTAATTATTACAAAGAATAATAATTAAGTCAAAAAGAAACATTTATTTAAAACTATACTAATATATTTTTGCTTCGGGAGTTGGGCTTGTTTGGTTGAACGCGCTAATCTCTCGGGGATTTCTGGCTCGAATTGAAAACATTTTTGTGTTGGACAGTCCATTTATAGAGGAGGGCTAATGGCGGGCTAATGGAGGGCTAAGGGCTTAAGCGGTCGCCCCAGAATTTTTACTTAAAAAAAGAGCCTGAAAGTTAAAAACAAACACAAGATTAGTTTAAGCTGAAGCCTACATAATATCTCTAAATACGCTGGCAAGATAATATCTCTAAATATACCGCTCGAGAGTATGAAAAATATAATTTATTTTCAACGCCCGCTCAGGTATCGAAGCAAAGCGCGGCGTTGAGTTACGCCAATCAACACGTAATGCCTCCAGAATTCATCGGGAAATGGAAAACGTAAATGTCTTAAAGGGAACGAAGAGTCTTAACATTAAATTCGGGATACAGCGTGAAGCTAAAAAAACAATACGCACTTACTACGAAAAGTGAGATGATGCTGATGATGATGATGATTCTTAAATAATTTCTGTTATTAATAATCCCACCAAACAAACATAGTATACAAAAGGCTAATAAACAACGGTTAGCTGCAATCAAGCACCGCCAGTCTCCACGTGGACTTACAATGTTGTTATCGTAAACAACCCGTGGAGATTATTTGCGGTACTTATTACCTATACAATAATAAAACATGTTGGTATTTATTTATGCTTAAATAAATTGTATTTACAAATATATAAGGCTGAACGTAGTAAGTATTATGCAAATGCGGTCAAAGCCAGAGATAAATAGTGATAATTTTTTCCGTTCTTTATCCTAGGATTGATAGAGAAGTATAGAGCTTTTTTTTTTGAGCTAAATACTGTATCGCGATACTAGCAGAGTAAATAGAAGACACCTAGGGTAAACGTTAAGACACTCTCTTCACGCACCACTCAACTTTCGAGACATTACATATTGATAGGCGGAACTTAATGCCGCGCTTAGTCTCATAACCAGAGCTAGGAATCGAATCCACAACCGTAATAAAACAGAAAGACAATAAGCGCTGCGCCACGAGACGTCTAGCCAACGAATGATTAAAAATAAGTATATTTATTTGTTAGCTTATCAACATCACTCACTAGCATCATGGTCTACACGTGGCGCCGGCACCTACGTAGCTGCTAGTGTTTACTAAACAAACGTGTGTACTGCACTAAAAATAATTCACTTTTAGCACGATTCAGATGAGATCAGATTGTGGGCAGCTCGTGTATTAGTGCTATAGATATTTATCTTTTATCTTTACGTATCTTACCTTTTGTGTCATAGAGAGGTTATTTGTTGCGCAGGAGCACAAAGTGTGACTGTAAATATGAGTGGTTGTTGGTTCTACCCCAAATTGAGGAAATAAAATATTTATTTAATAAATTTAATTAAATTATTTCCAATTTTCTTCGCTCTGGTGTCGATGCGCGGCGTTGAGTTCGGCCACTCAATACACAATGCCTCTGGAATTTAGCGGAAAGTGGGAAACAGAGTGTCTTAACTTTGGGCTCCCTCTGCCTACCCTGCTATAAGCGGGATTCGGCAAGATACTACAAAAAAATAAAAAAGTAAGCATTGAAAATACTCTACTATACGAGTATTTTGTAATTTAAAAACATTGACAGTTACGTATCGTGATATAACAACTCCACAGGTGACCTTAGCGGTGGCCTTCACTTACTTGTTGCTTCGATGGGCGTGTTAGCCAAAACCCACTTCCGTATTTTAATGAATAGATATTTATAAAAAGCTAAAAAAATTGGTTGGAATCGTTTTCGTTCATATAAGTTTATACATAATAATTTTTAAATATGAGTGCTTTTGAGTACCATAATTGGATTATACAAATTATGAATAGAAAAAAACGTAAACTATTAAACTCTTTTTGTAGAAATTTCCAGAAATCCTCTTTTAACGCCCCCGAGATACACTCCCCGAGGACCTACCTACAAAATGTTAAATGAATAAAACATTTAACCTTAATAGTTAATGATAACTTCCATTTTATTAATTAATTTGCTCATTCAATACCTGATATCATATAAAGATAATGTTTATTTCGTAAATAAGTATGTAAACACTTCAAGCTCCTTGTTGTTTTCGCAGTTAGTTTACGGTGTGGTCAATGACGGTGATAACATTGAATTATACTTGTATATTGTGCCAGGTCAAATTACAGCGTTCTACACCACGTGGTTCCTGCCCGTAACAGAAGAGGACTCGTTGGTAATAAATCAAATTATTATTATTAAAAAACACACAATGTGTGACTGTAAACGTAACTAGTTGTGGGTACGATTCCCATTAGAATAAATGAAATATTAAAAATTATAACTTCTTCGTTCTGGTATCGAGGCAAAGCGCGGCGTTGAGTTTTGCCACTCAACAAGCAATGCCTTCATAATTCGGCGAAAAACGTTTTAACACTAGGTCACCATCACTACCCTGCTGTATGCGGAATACAACGTTACTACGACACTAAAAAAAAGAACTAATAAAATAGATATCAATAGATATCACAAAATAAAAACTAATATAAATTAAAAATAGCAATATATTTTTTCCGCTCGTACAATAATAAACAGAGTGGTTACATAAAATACAACTTATTAATACCCGCAACCACCTTGAGCTCATGTATTCTAGTGTTCTAGCTGCATATCAACATTTACACGTGGCGGCGATATACACTATATTGTGGTTTTTACTAAGAAACATTTTTTTTGCTTCACGTTTTATCCCGCACATAGCAGGGTAAGCAGAGAGAACCTGTGAACGTAGTATTAAAATACTTACCGCCGAATTCTGGAAGAACTACGTGTTGCGTGGCGGAAATCAACCTTCTTACCTCATTACTACATTGAAGAAGTAAAAATATTAAATGTGTCACTTCCTCGAGTGTGACTAGCCTCATTGTATATACTATGTTGAAATTAGCTGCATTTTGAATTAAAAGAACTCAACATGTAGTTTCATGCGCATGCCCAAAATACATACAATTAAATTTGTGCATAAGTATTGCGCACGCGCACGCCCGGATGATTTGCAATGGTCGAGCCTTGCAAACTCAACTACTTTATTAGCATATGGTTAGTGGGTATGTAGTAACGTTCATTTATTACTTAGCATAATCTTACAATAAATGTAAAAAAAAAACCTTCCACTTAAGTTAAATAATTAAAAAAACTTTAGAGTACGTACAAAAAAAATACGTAGCGGGAGCTGAACCTGCGTCTCTTGAAACCGTCCAAGCGCTCTGTGCGTGTTCGTTCAACAAGTTCGTTCAACACGCAAGCCTCCAAAGAAAAACGGGAAACGGAAAGCCTCCAAGGAAAACGGAAGTATCTTAATAGGAACGGAGTGTCTTAACACTAAGCGTCCAGGTTCTCTCTATCTAACCTGCTATGCGCGGGATACAGCGTGAAGCTAAAAAAATATTATAACCGTATAAGATTTATGGTTATGATAACGTCTAGAAACTTGACTTGTCCTTCGATCGCGTACTATATATTATGTACTTAGTTATACATTTTATTTATCACGCTTATTCATTGTGCTGATTGTATGTAAAATAGACGTAACCTTTCAGAGATATGACCTACGAGTGTTGTTGCTCAAGGCGCTACAAATATCTATACTAATATAATGAGACTTAAGAATTTGTTTGTTTGTTTAAACGTGTTAATCTCTGGAACTATAAGTCTGATTTGACATATTATTATACTAGCGACCCGCTCGCGGCTTCTTCCGCTTGAATTACATAATGATTAATTTATTTCCATTTCTTCGCTCTGATCTCAAGGCAAACCGCTTGTAGAGTTCCGCAAGTCAACACTCCAGAAACTGATTTTAATTAATTTACTAATCCGAAATTAAAACATAAAATTTTAAAAACCAAAGTTTCTGGTTCTATTATGTTATTAAATGCTAAAACCAATAACATTTTTTTCTTATATACCTATATCTTCCATGTAGAGACCGATCCGACCGATTCCGATCCGTTACGATTTTATTATAAGTATAGATTACTATTTATTTATATATAAAAATATTTTTTTGTACGCTAAGTTTTTTAATATACTTGTTGGTAAGCATATACAGGGTGGAATTGTCAGCGCCACTTTAAATGAAACCACAGTTTTAACTACTCTATAAAAGCCTAATATAATTCGGAAAAAAAATAATTCTCATAAATGAAAAAGTTTTTTTTTTCAAACAAAATAAATAATAAAATTATCGTTTTAAAATAAAACGCCATTTGTAAAGTATAACATAGGCACGCACACACTTACCTGTCAAAGCGGCAACGTCGCACATGTATGTGTGCGTGACACGAAATACAGATATGGATAAAAATCGTGAAATGAAAAAAAAATCCTACGTCCAAACCGTTGAGGTACCTTGGTTATTTTTTTTAATTCTGGGTTTGAAATATTTTATCCTATATGCAGTTTCAGTAAAAGAAGCGCTGCCTCTTCCACCCTGTATAATGTAAATTTAATAATCATGTATGCACATGCATATATGTAATGATTACACAATAAGGCGCCATGGTTCGATTGAAGCGTAAACAATAATAATTATAGGTTGAAGTCGAGGATTTTTTTTTTACTTAAGAAAAATCGTTTGTTTGTGTTGTGTGTGGTTTGATCGGTCTTTGTACCGCTGTTTAACACGCTATCTCTAAAGAGATACAAAGTAAAAACATAGAGATACAAAGCCATTTTTATGTTCAGAAAATATCAATAAAAAAAGTTTCTGGCCATTTAATTTGAGACCGTCGCGGCGCAGATTTGAAGGCTTTTAGTTTAGACATAGGTTTTAGGTTCTATTTTACACGGACGAGCGATCATATCTGCACCTACTTATTAAAAAATACTGAGAAATATTATTGTTTACTAGTCTAATAGGTCCAAACTCAGATAAAGTTTCTCTGAAATACTCAGAAACTGTGTCTTAACTCTGAATTCTTCTCAAAAAAGCGGAAATTGCGTGAAGATAAAACAATATAATTCTATGAAATAGATCACAAACCATATCTCTAGCTACATATCAATCGATCTAATATCGAATGTATGATTTAGTAGAAATTGCCTCCAAGTAATTGCCTGTACTTCTAGGTAGATATCAATAATAAAAATTATAATAATAAAATAATTTGATAGTTTCACTGTGTATATAATTAGTTTTTGAATTATCTGTATAATATGAGTCATACTCAGATTATACAGAGAGTCTGATCACACAGACACACTCTAAGTGTCTCTATTAAAACGATTAACGCGAAATAGTAAAACGAAAGAAGTCTTCACCTTATAATATTGAGTATAAAAGTATGGATTATATTTTCATATATAAGCAAACTTCTACGTATAAACATATACGCAAACCAAATTAATTACACAAATCTCAAAAATACAAACACTATATGAAAAGATTTCAATATAAATAATCTCACATTCATACATTATACATACATAAAAGTTGATTTGATAACCTCATTTCGCTGGAGCCAATCGTTTAATTCAAAATGTAAATAAAAGTTATATTAATATTGTAATAAAAATAATTTACATATTAAAGGTTATAAAATAAATATGTATTATAGGTGGGGTTGCGGGACAACGTCTGTCTGTAAACGGTTGTGGGTTCAATCCCTAGTCGGTATTTTTATTTATATGTTATGGTTCGTTGGCGTGGAGAAGAGTAATTTGACTCTTCGTCTTTGTTTTTGCGGGATACTGCTTAAAGCTAAAAAAAATATAAGATATTTCTTGAAGTAAGAATAAAAACCACATTGCAACTTACAAGACCTGAAAAGAGAACAGAATATTTGTCACTATGTATGTAAAAATAACTAGGTATGTGGTAATAAACCAGTAGTTTATCACTCTATAAATTAGATTTAGAATGCAATTACCATAAGGAAATTGTCACACAGTCTCTTGTGCTAATCGTGCTATCAACAATAACTTTGTTTTCATCTTATGTAATTATATAATTATACTAGCTTTTACCCTGAATCTTCGCTCGCGTATACAAATAATTAATAATTATTATATAAATAATTAAAAATTGAATATGAAACATGACACATTCCAGGTGCTCTCTCTACAGGTATAGCCACTATGGGTACCTGTACATCCAAGCTACTAATATTACTTATTATATATTAATAATTTATTATTATTATTAAGTGAACACAAAAATAATAATTCAATTTGAGCCAATAGTTCCTGAGATTAGTGCGTTCAATAATTATAATATTAGTATAAAAGTATCTATATATAGGTCTCGGTTCGTTGGTCTAATTCCGCTGTGAGTTTTGCAACACTACCGCGTGTTTTTAAAAACGTAAACACGCTACGTGCCAATAGAGTATTAGTGTTGGTGAGAAAAGTTTATATTATGATTTGTATTACGAAATAAAATAACTGTGTTTTGAAATATTTTAGTCATTTCAAATTATTTATGTAGAATTTCTATTTTTTTCGTTTTCATTTTGAAAGGTACTTTATAGAATTGGTAGTAAACGAGACGGTCATGAGTTCCATGGCACTCGGTTAAAACTTAATATTTAAAGCGACGAAGCTTTACGATGTATTTCACACATAGCAGTGTTCCCATGAAAACATTTTCGATCCCCACTTTTCCCCGAATTCTGGGGGCATTGCATGTTGAGTAATGGAGCTTAACGTCGCGCTTTGTCCCCTTATCAGAGCTAGGAAATGAAAAAAAATATTCCTCGAGTGGGAACGGAACCCGCGACCTGTCGCATTTACAGTCGCACGTGCCAGTTCCTGCGCCACGACGGTCTCTGATCTGGTTAATTTAATATGAATTTAAAACACAGTTGTATTTTTAATTCTAATTGACCAACGCACCTACAGTTATTATTCCACGTGTAATTTGTATTTTATTGTGTAAAACGGTTCCGCCCAATGGCTACCTAACGTATTATAATAAGTTTGACGTCGGTGTGCTTACAACGTCAAATAAAGTTATTAACTAGAGAAAATCCAAGCCAAAATTCAAAACATAATGACATAAAAAACTATGAACAAAATACCCCTAGAGCATATACGAGAAAATAAAAAAAAAACAAGACCAATATTTTATCGATATTAACAGTTGATATCTATTTAAATTTAACAGGATTCCTTGAGAAGATTTACTAATGAGCCCCGACTGTCATATGTTGTAGGTTCCTTTTTATTTATTAACAATTATTTATAAGAATAATTTGATTTTAATATGACGAATAAGAATTACGATCAACATTTTTAAACCATTGTTTATCTTATATAAATTTACAGCACGGTTGACGAGTTGTGGCCGCCCTGAAGTTAGTTGCAGACGGCTGCGCAGACTTGACGGAAGGATTTTTTTTAGTTTTAATTACTTTCTTCACTGAGTAAACAATGAGCAAATGTCTCATTTATCGTACTCTAGTATTTATATGTAAACATGAGGATACCGACACTGATAACACTAAAACATGGCTGTTTTACTTTTTTGACACTTTATTATAATATACATATATAACACGTGTTGCTCGTTGCGTTATGAACACTTATCTTTTAGATAGTCATGTACTCTTGAGATAATGCCTAATATCAATTCAAATAATCTATCTATAGATATTTTTGGAGCAGTCGTTGACCTGAAAAACATCATATCTTTATCCATATTTGAAGATTAGAACCTAGGTTGCCAGGTTCCCTCTGCATTGACATGTGCAGGATAGGATCTACTTTGATATGTGCAGGATACAACGTGAGGCTTAAGAAAATAAATATTTGATAATAAGTATCGATTATAATCGTCCAACATACTAAATAATAATAGTGTACTTCCAAAGAAAAATTATACAAGTTTAAACATAATTTTTCAAGAAGTGTTATATTATATTGGTAATAATATGTATGTACATATACAATTTAATATATATTAAAAAGTTTTGGGTTAAGTAAGTACTTAACTACTGAATGTCCAAAAGGACCCAAGCGCGACAAATAAAATTCAGCCAATTAAAAATTTAATAAGAGTCATCTGCCTGACCAATTTATTTACAGCTATTTATAGTAGGTAGCTGATAATAAATCGACAAAAACACAACGTCCTTGGTGCTGTATTGATGAGATTAAAGTATTTATACTTATTTTTTTTTTGTTATTTTAAATCATAAGAAATAAAGAATAAAGATAGTTTACATTTTAGAGGTTACATATGTGTTGGGTGGCTTAATAATATAGCAGGCAGAGGGAACCTAGTGTGTTGAGTTAAGACACTCCGTTCCCTACTTTCTATACCAATTATCGAGAAATTACGTATCGCGCTTTATCTTGTTACAAGAAGGACAAAAAGGATAATATTTCATTCGTCGAATTGGAATCGAACCCGCAATCATTGCGTCACGCATTGTGTCCCTGCACCACAAAGGCCTCAAAAGGCCTAATAATGCTTAGTTCATAAAAAAAACATTATTGGAAAAAATGTTTTTTTTATAGACTGTATTATGTATGCCACAAAAAAAAAACAAAATCTGGCAAAGCAAACGGTCAATCACAAATAGCGGCGCCATATTCAAGGTCACAATTTATCGAGCATTAGCGGATTTAATAGATTCCAATGGAAAAATACAACGTTAAGTAGGTAATCACTTGTCGATGTCGATAATTTATTTTGGGTCTTCTTTTTTACTAGACAAAGATATCGATAGTTTAAAGAAATGTTTTTGGTACGATTAAAGTGATTTTTGAAGATTTTTTTCCAACCTTCACGCTGTATGCGCACGTAGGGAGAGGGTCCGTTCCCCGCTTTCCGGCGAATTCTAGAAGCCTTGCGTGATGAGTAGCGGAACACTACGCCGCGCTTCACCTCGACGCCAGAGCGAAGAAGTGAAAATATTAAATATTTTGTTGTCTCGTCTGCGAATAAAACCCATAACCTATCGCGGTTACCATCACACGCTAATACAACTCGCGCCACGACTGACTTCCGTCAAAAAAAATAACCAGAAATAAATATAAAAGATTAATAATAATAATAAACTTAAATATAATAAAAATTATTATTAAATAAAAACAATAGTATTAAAAATTAATTCGCATTTCTATTTCGTTATTGATGGAAAACGATAAGACTAATGTCGCGACATCACTTTATTTTACAACATTTGTTCTTTATAGCATAATATAATTAGGATTGCGGAACTCAACACCGTCTTTTCTAACTAGATTAGCCCGGTTTCCACTGCGAAAGATAAATGAGCTGGTAATACTGAGGCGGAACTGACTCCTTTTAAATAAAATAGGTTTCCACCAACGAACAGTTCTGTATTTTGTATTTATTTCCGCTCCTTAGAACTAAACGAGTTCATTTCACCTCTTCCTGCTCTGCCTGTTTTTATTAACTTTCCCGCCGTATTCCGCAGGAAAAATATAGATAGACTAATATCGAGACATTTCGTTTTTCACTTTCGTCCAGTGTTAGAGACATTGCGTGATGATTGACGGAACTTAACGCTACACTTTTTCTTAGAGCGAAGGAATAAAAATAATTAATTTTCCCAAGTAGGAATCAAACCAACCATCGACGGCACTCCGTGCCCAATTTACCCGATAGTCCTCTCATAACATTCAATATAAAATAATTTTCTTGTCTACTCGTTTCTATTCAACATGTCGCAGCATCTTTCACTATTTGCATCAGAAAACTACTGTATAATTCAATCGGATCACATACGTTTTCTAAATAAGAATAGCAAGCTAGTTGTAGGTGCGTGCGTCATCCTTTGGATGTAAATATCAATGTTTACGATACCTATAAATATTCAATATTAAAAAAGATATATGTCTTTTTTTATTATCTTTTGTTATAGTTAATAATAAAAAGTATGAGTAAAATTATGCTGAAGTTACAGTACGGCCAACAAGTCGTGGCCGCCCTGAAGTTAGCTGTAGATAGCTGAGCAGATTTCATTTTCGAAGTTTTCTTACTTTTGATTATTTTCATCTTGTTAGACGCGGGAAAAAGCGTGAAACTGCAATGCAATAAAAACAAGCAATAAGATGAAAGTTCGGTTACGACCATTGTGTAAAATGACAATCGCCGTTGACTTTTTATGAAGCGAGAACACTAAAGACAATACAAATATGTAAGCAGCTGACCTTGATGCGCCACGCCGTTTGTGACATCAGAGACGTTAAAAATATTTTCATTGAACGTATTGACGAAATTAAAAGTAATACTTACAATAATATGTTCATATGAAATCCGTTATTTACTTAACTAAGTTACAAACGCCAAGTGGCGCAATAGAGACCTGTTGGAATGTCTTGTCAGAGTGGAGAATTTCCTTTGAGTGAAAATCGAATCCGCACTCGTTGTAGTTATACTCAGACTGGTAGATAAAGCGCGGAGTTGAGTTCCGCCACTTATCTCCAAAATTCGGCAAAAAGTGAAAGAGTACAAGTTATTTTATTAAAAAAATTTCGATTTACGATATATTTACTATAGAGAAACTAGTATATTACGCAGTCGACTTATTTATTTATTTACTATAAAAATATATACGCGTTTCAATTATAACAGAAACAACACGCAACAAAAATTCTATTCGAGTTTATAAGTGGGTGACAAGATTTATGTCTTGTCCCATTGGATTGGGTTCTTTTAATATATTATTTTTTTGTTTTGTATTAGTCACTACGACAAAAGTATGTTATTGAGATAAAAATGAATTTTACATTTAAATAGGCTAAATATATTTTTTTCCTAGAAAGAGCCTAGTGTACGGACACTCTTGTTTTCAATTCGGACTAGTTTCTGACATTAGCGCGCAAAGCCAACAAACAGCCCCTCCAATTTTATAACATGAAGTATTGTATATATAATAAAAAATCCTTCCAGAAATGAATCCACAACCATCTACCTTCATTTGACCAACTGCACTATAGCGGTATCCACGTAGATAAGCATTATAAAAATACAAAAATAGAGTACCTACATAGTATCGTCACGTTCACCGCATACAAGCACTGTTGCTACGCTATTAGAGTAGCGGACGCGGCTTGTAAAAAATACGACCGCTACGTTACTACAGTATGTATTACATACAGAATACATGTACTAGTTGGTACCCGCGGTTGGGTTTGTGTGGATTTTACGATTACTTAGTAGATCTTTAACCTTTGGGAAAAATTCAATGTTCCAAACTTAATGTCTTTGTCTTCTATAGTTTCAACGGAAATAACATAAAACGAAATATTCTGTTTTCTTGTTTCTATAGAAATTTCAGAAAATCTTCTTCTAGTTCTCCCACATAGTCCTCACAATAATTTTAACTTTGCGTTGACAGTCAGTCAGTCAGTGACGGTGGAGATTTTGCCCTTTGTTCTGTAAGTGTAATCCGCAAGCGAGCCTGCGGCGTCTCGAAGAACAAGTAAATTTTTGCTATCTAAGTCTACTGAGTTCGTCTATGCGTTGTCTGTCAGTCAGTCAGCAACAAGAGTTTTTTTATATATATAGTTATATAGATAATTATCATACTTTTGGTATGTATTAATCATTCTTATCTACTCAGTAGTAGGTAGATAGGTCATGATTGAAACGAGTTCCTTATCTGTCTGCTAATAGATATATTATAATTATTAATATTAATAATCTTAATGGAATAGTGAAGGCTATGTATAGATTAATAACAAGTTTCGTTGTATCGATCTTACATACAAATTTAATTATTTTTTTCCCGAATGTTTTTTAGATAATGAAGTTTGCAGAGTAGCATAGAGTCGACACATTCTTTTCTGTGTTTTCCAACATATATTAGAGGAACTTTACGCCATAAGTCGCAGAACTCAACCCTATAACAGCCACGTCCACTGTCATTAACTTCTCCACACATGCATTCTCGTCGTTATGATTTTTGGGTGATCTTCCTCCAGTATCATCGATAATAATGTGCCGTCGAACGTCAGCCAAGAGATCCGTCTGCCTTCTTCGCCTCTTGCTTCATAGATAATTCTTTCGTTACTCTCAATGTGCCCTAATCACCTAAGCACATTCTTCTTACTCCTCACTGTGCCATCTTTGCTAGCATGAATTTTTTAACATGGAAATCTATTTAAGTAAAGTTGTAAATACCTTGGTATTTTTTAATTCAATTTCCAGTTAGTATAACGGTATCAAGCTCTCTTCATCATCAAACTATCAATTTCGGAAATACTACCAGTTTGTTCTTTCTTATGGAAAGAGAGTAGGACAAAATATCCACTGTTTTACTAATGTATAAATTAAACATTAAAAATAATTAACGCCGTGATAGCGCAGTTAATCGTGTAGCATTGGACCACACACGACGGAATTAAATTTCATTTAGGGATTCATTTATTATTCAAAATTAAACCTTATCTTTCGTCTAATAATTAGAAGAAAGATAATTAGACTCTATCTAATTATCTTTCTCCTAATTATTAGACGAAAGACAAAGCACGATGTTGAGTTCCGCTACTTTTGACAAGTGACAAGTCTTTAAATGGACGAAAAACATACCTACTGATAGATACTTATACCACAAAAATTATTAAAGTAAATTTAAAACAAATGAAATGCCAATCTAGTTCATATAGCAACGAAATGACCTAGAGAAACCTTTATTGATGACGTGCCCATTTCTATCATTTGCACTTTTTGGAAGTCCTACATAAATATACCTATTTATTTATATACTATTTTGGTATAACAGGAAATATATATCAATACAATTCATTGTTGTAGTATAACGCTTAGAGTCTAGCAATAGAGTCGGTATATTTTTTTTTCCAAAGTCAAATAATTTTATTCAAAATAAAAAGGTACATGCTTAATTTTTTGAAAAATAATTAAAAAATATCTTTCTCAAAATAAATTTGTACATATTAAACACATATCCTGTCATTCCACACTTAAAAAAGAAAAATACTTTTCATAGAAAATGTTATAGAAATTGATAATATAGAAATAGATATAGAAATTCCACCTCCTGGAAACCGTCCAAGCGCAGATCAATAAACCATACGAATATGGACGGGTGAAATTCATCTGTACCAAGAGACACGGGCTTAAATCTCCTTACATTATTTTTTTATATATTTTATAAAAAAAGTGTTTAATAAAGTTTTCCATACGTCATATAAGAGTGTCCATACTTCCACTTCTTGTTGGTAGAGCATACACTCGACTCGCTAACACCAGCTCAGCGGTCAAACCACTTTCTTTTTCTAGTATTTTCCAATATTAAATCAAATAAAACATCGTTTTTAGTGCTAAATCTTTAGAATAATTTTGTACCTGAGTTAAAAATTAATATTATATTTATTTAATTATCATTATCATGTTTATTCAATTAAAACGCAAAATACAATTTTTGTTTAACTGTATTTATTGATTAACTGTGCACATAGCAAAACATAATATAGCAAAAACATTAAAAATCATTTATTTAATTATTTTAGGTTTTAATTCAAAAGTATGACTAAGGTATGTTTCTTTAGCAGAGGGAACCTGGGAACCTAGTGATCACCACGGAACTGAATACTCTCATTAAGAGAACCCAGTTCCGTGTGAAGGTATATGTTATTATTAAAACAGAAAAGTTGGACTTCAGTAAGGCCCTTTATAACTTTAAAAAATATCGTCAAGGGTAAAGTGACACGACGGTTGTCGTTGCAAGCACGGCGCTGAGTTCCGGAATTCAACACGTGTTTCAAAGAATAAATAAATAAAATCTGCAGACTAATACCAATATTAATCTCAAAATAAAACAAACCTAACATTTAGACATTAAGGAGAGAGGTATTGCAAGTTCAACGACCTCGATCCCACTTCTGACTATGCACTTTTAGGGCCGAAAGGCAAGTAGGCAGGTATGCAGCGGGTCGACTATTTTCCGCTTGACAGAACGACGAGATGATGAAAGTGATTTTTATTCGTGAGAGTTCGTTAGAATAGAGTTGAGAGGTAGAGTTGTGCCTTGTTACCAAGCGAGAAAATGAAAATAATAAATAATTCCTCAAGCGGGAATCATATTCACAACCTTCGCGTTTACATTCACAAGCTTGTACCACTGCGCCGTGACGGCGTCCAAATCGATCCAGTTACATAGAATGGAGGAATAGTTGAGAACTAAGTGACGCGTGATCTCTTAAGTTTAGAATATCATATTCTCAGATTGTGTAATGTTTATGAGCTTTATTTAGACAAACGTACATAGATCCAACTGACCTCGTTTTGACAGAGGCCCATTAGTTCGACGGAGTACCATCCAGGGTCGGCTTATGATTCAATTATACAAGAGGTCAAAAATAGAACTGTTTTTGATGGACGTTTAAAATATTATACACGTAGGTGTTTTTTTTTATATTTCAATCTCAATTTTACTCAATTCAAATATACTATGCTTTAAGAAGCGAGAATTTATGCTAATATTAAAGGTTAATTGTTTGAATGATTGAACGTTCTAATCTCAAAACTTACTCCTTCAAATTCAAAAAAAAATTTTTGTATTGGATAGTTCATTTATCAAGTAAAGCTAAAGGCTATTGTTGTACCTGGCACCAGCAATTGGGAATCCTTACCCCCCAAATTTAGATTTTACATCCATTTGATTATAGGGACAAAGTCACAAGTATGTGCTAGTTACCAATTATTATTAATTAATCGTTTGGTATTTCCATCGCCTTTCAATTTGGTCACATTTGCGTGTTATATAGAAAATCACTAATTACTGCGTTGTTTCACCTGACTGAGTAAACAATTATACTGTCATTCTTAGTTAAAAAAATTATAAAGAAATACAAAAAAAAATTGTAATAAGTGTATAATAATTTAGCCGTAGCTCGAAAGGAACGTATTGCTAAATAGATTCTCTTTTCTATGAATTCCAAGAGACACGGGTTCTAGTCCCGCTACCGTCAAATATGTATGCGTCGGGATTTGAACCAACAACTACCATATTTTAACAAATATTCTCTACTCTTCATATCTTCTTCTTGATTGAACAAAGATGAATTTGGATAAAATTTCTCTAAATAACTGTGAAATCGCATCAAAATCTGTTGTCGTACTTTAGAAAAGATTTATTGTTAATATACACCTAACAAGTATACAAAACATAAAAATTAACATATAAATTTTATATGTATATCATAAAACGACTATAAAATGTTACTCAACGGTGCTTATGCAGGTATAACATTTCTATGTCAACATATCTATTTTGACCAGCTGGGATATTTTGAATATTTTACAAGTTTCTATTTGAATTTAAAGTTTTTATACATAGTATATAATATCTTAACACTAGGTTCTTAGGTTTCAGCTATGTGCGGGATACAGCGTGAAACAAAAAAAAATAATGTACAGAATACTATATTTTTATATTTCTCAAAAGCTTCTGATAATTAGGAGAATTGCTAATAAATTAAATACAAGACAAAAGAAGAGACATCTATTTAGTAAGACAACATGAACTTATCAAACATTAATGAATTAGTGAAAAAAAGATAAACTTATCTAAGTTCTATTAATATTACCTTTGAATAATACAAAAAAGAACTAATTGGCGGAAGTTACGTTATCTACCTTTTAAAATACCTATTAGTTTAATTAGTTTGGTTAATACTGTTTGGCTACAGTTTGTTTATTAAGGCCATTTTGTTTTTGCAAACCTAATGAGCTAAGGATATGATGTACTTATAGGACTAAAAAAATATTACGGTAACTTCAGTTTCAGTAAGCATCTCCTTAACTATAGGTAAGTTAAATATATTTATTTTTTCAAATCGTTCCCCACTCTCCGCCGCACTCTGGTGGCATTGTGTGCTCAGTGACGGAACTCTCCACACAGAATATGATATTATGGTAAGAAAAATAAAAAAATAGCGATATGAATGTTTTATACAAATGTGGTCATATGACGTTAGACTGTATCGACAGCGATAGACAAACAAAACATTTAAAATTCAAACCAGTTATCGTGTTTTACATAGAATTTATGGAAAGGTAACATAGGTTGACATGATTTTAAGAAGTTGAGTAGGTTAAAGTTCAATTAATTTAGTTATAAATTAAAAAAGACCATCGCGGCGTATTGGGAGATATTATCGGTTCGATGTCCACTCGGGGGAATGGACTATTTTATTTTCCCAGCTCCAGCACGATAAAACGCGACGTTAAATTCCACAACTCAACAAAAAATGACTTGAGAAAAGCGGAAGACGAGGTGCCTTCACACTACCCTTCCTCTGCCTAGGCCTAGCTGCTACAAGAGGGAGAGTATGCAGACAAAAAATCCTGAGTGAGGAACGAACCCACAATCATTATGTATAGTGTCAGACATTGTTAATTTTCCTTTTATTTCACTGTTTACATTTTAATAATAAAATCACCAGATAAATAATTACAAACTTTAAATTATTAGTACAGCCTACTCATATTCCCCACAAAAAATTACTTTCGCAATACTACTATAAAATAGAAAAAATACTACAATTCTCATAATAATTACTACAAACGTCCCAAACGTTTATCAACACAGTGTCCGTCGGTCTGTCCGCGTGGGCCAGACGTCCAGATTTATCACGGCGAGGTCAACGTCCTCTTTATCTTCACAGTTAATTCTCTCATTATATATGTGTGTATTTTATTATTAACTAGTGTTTGCCAATTCGGCAGATGATAGTGTCAAATTGTAATTTTCCATAGCAACTAAAATTACCAAGCGCCCGATTATAAACGCGACGGTTGTAGGTTCGATTTCTACTCAGGGGAAAGAATTATTTTCATTTTCTCGCCTGGAATAGGGCAAGGCTACACTCCTATACGGGATACAGCGTGAAGCTAAGAAAGAAAAACTAAAAGTTTTTTTTAAAACGAAAAATTTTTAAAGACCTACTAAATGACGGTACCCAACGCCGCAAGTGGGTATTTAGCCTTAGGTTTCTCTGTAACGCGTAAAGCTAAAAATACACTAAACAATGACACTCAGCACGCATCGAACCTACTACCATCGTGTACTACGTGTACAAAAGCGTGCACTTAAAGGTTATAAATATAATGTTTAATTACAATTCATATTATTATAATAATAGACTGTTATTGTTTGTAAACTATCAGTCAAGGTCGAACTAATTGTGTACATTATATGAAATACATACGCTCTATTGTGATCGGAACAGAGATTTAATTGATATAACGATATAGATAGTATATGTTTTTTGCTTTATTCTTTCCCTAGTATATATATTCTTTATTGCACAAAAACAAAATACAGAAACTATAGTATAGCTGAAGTATAGCTTCAGGGTAGGTAGAGAAAGTCTCCGTCTAGTCCTAAGATACTCTGTTCTTCATTTTTCCTCCCAAATTTGACTACGTGCCAAAGGAACTTAACGCCGTGCGTTGTTTTGCTATTTTTGGCTACAATGGAAAATTATATTTTATTCTAAGAAAATTCATTTTACACTTTCCACTCAATTTTGACAGCGTGTTCAATGTGGGTACCGTACTCCGTACGTTTATTTGACCTTGGGAGAGAACGCGGCGTGAGTTTCGCTATGGAAGGACGGGAGTATCTTAATGGGAAGGAAGTGTATTAACACTACGTTCCCAGGTTCCTTCTGCCTACGCTGTTGCTACGAGCGGGATACAGCGTGAAGCTACAAAAAACAAATATTTAATGCAATCTCCAATCACGTCCAATAAACCAACGAGTTACGGCCCATTGAGCGATCGCACGTCCGCGCGCATCAGTGTTACAGATTTACAGTCTGATCTCATGAATGTTAATGCGATTGAAGCAAATCAAATCAGCTTCACGCTGTATCCCGCACACAACAGGGTAAGCAGAGGCTAGTGTTAAAACACTCCGTTCCCCACTTTCCATCGAATTCAGGAGGCATTGCGTGTTGAGTGACTCAACGCCGCAACACAAGAGCGAAGAAATGAAAGTATAAATTTATATAAATATTTCATTTCCTCGAGTGGGGATTGAACCCACAACCAGCCGCGTTTACAGTTACACTCTGCGCCACTGCGCCACGACTGACCTCAAATGCCAATGTTAATGCAATTGTTCGATGCAAATCTTGTTGCCGAGTAAGTGGAGACGTGCGTTTGTAATTACTAAGCTATTTTAAATATACGTGTTAAGTTTTTAAATTATTAGTTGACAGTTTTATTCCGGAGTTATTGTGTGCAATATTGTTTTATCGAGGCTAAGCGCAGCGTTGAGTTCCGCCACTCAACATGTAATGCCTCTCGAATTCGGCAGAAAGTGGGGAACGGAGAGTTCTTGTAGAGAACAGAATACTAACAAATGAACTTGTTGTATAAATGAAGGAAAGAAAAATATTTTAAATAAAAACATTTCCTTCATTGGACCTCAAATACATAATCATAGCTAATGCAGTCACGCGTGTCACAAGGGCACCTTGATGGCGCCATCGATGAAAAACACTTTTAATTATTTGATATTGGTAATTATAAGCAATAAGTATATACCTATATAATATATCTTCTAACTTATCTATATATCTATCTAAGCAATATTATCAAATGTAATATTTTTGTACCGATTTCATTTAAAATCGATTAAAACAAAATGTTTAAGGAAGTTTGCCAAAATACAATAGTGAAATCTGTGTTTTAATCACAGACCAACAGACAATAATTAGGAAAAATCATTATTTTAGGTTCCGTTACATTTATAAATGCTTCCATTAAGAGATTTTCCCATATATATCTTTCATGTATAGCGAGTGTCTTAACAATAACTTTCCAGGTTCCCTCTGCCTACCCTTCTATATGCGCAAAGCTAAAAAGGGCATAATTTCACACACTCTTACCAAGAGGTTTTACTTATAAAGTCTATCAGAATGTATTCTGCTTCATGCTTATAATAACTATCAGGTCGATTTAAACTGCGGTTAAAGATATTAACTACGTATTCTTTTAACAAGGGAAGTCGATCGCCTTGTTCATTTATGCGTTAAGAAAACTGATCGGTTGCAATGTAACGTTGATATTATAAGCGTACAGTTTACGGAGGAGATTAGTTGTGAATGAGTGTTCGATACTATTTATTAGAATAAACAATAATTACCTTCAAAAAAATAAAGATTATGTGTACTACAAAGTAATTGTAAATACAGGAACTATATACCTATACGAAATGGTACGGTGGAATATTTTTCTTAATTGGGAGACAATTTACTATTTAAAATTGGAAGTAAATTGTAGGAAGTAAAGTTACAAACATTTTCAACAATATTTTGTCTGTGTGTATAACAAGCAGGTGTTTCTTAACAGTGTTACTAGGAATGCGGTCATAACAACCATAAAAACAAATAAATATGCGATAACAATATTTTTCTTGATAAAAAATGGAAAACTAAAATTCATTAATATCATATGGGCTTATTAACATACATATTTATTTTAAAACACATTTGTATTCACATGCATGGGTATCTACATTCTACATAGTAAATATAATATTTTTTCTAATTCCGCCGTTCAACACACAGTTCCTCGAGAATTCGGCGGAAAGTGTAGTAAAAAAAGAAGACGAATAAAAAAATTTACGTGGCCAAATTTGAACCCATGCTTCTTGGAAACCATCCCACCAACGATAGGAAAATTATGTTTCTTTTCTAAGTGTGAAATAACACTTTAAAGATGTTAAAATATATTTTGGTTATAGATTGAAAAAAAACATTCCGTGTCACGAGAATATAATATAGAAAATAAATCACTTTCTATAATCACATTCTTTTCTGCTTCACGATTTTTTCATGCATAGCAAGGCACTCTGTTTTCCACTTAATGCCTGAATTCCAGAGATTGCGACTGAGTGGTGCAACTTAACATCTCATTATGTCGCACGAGAGAAGTGAATTAAAAATAATTAAGTATCAAATAATAAGAGATCGAACCCGCAGCCGTCGCGTTGAAAGTCAAACGCCAATACACTACAAAATCAAAATCCTCAAAAGTCACCCATTCTTCTTCTTCTTCTTCAATTATCTAATTCAATACACATAGATCAAGAAAAAAAACAACTAATAGAAGCGTTGTGAAAGTGCACTCAGTTAAATAACAAGTTTAATTTTAACTGCAGAAATCGAAGCTAAATAAATAATGAATGTCTCTCGCCACCTTACGTCGAGTCAATGACATGTAATTACATTATTTGAACAGCAGTACGAACAATACACTCATTTGAACATACGTAAGTATGAACCTACATATGAACAAATAAATGAATTCTTATAAAATTTACATATTATCCAGCTTTCTTCGTTGTAATTACAAATAAAACATTTATTAAACTATTTTTAGTTTTGAAAAAGAAATTTCAACTAAAATATATTCTATAGGCGCTGGTCGTCATGAGGTCTCTATTTAGTTTTTTACCTCAAGCTGAACCTCACGAAAGCGAAACGTAGGTAGGAATCTAGTATTACAAGTTACGACACTCAGTCCCCCTAGCACCGTCCAATTGTTGAGTGGCGGAACTCAACGCCGCACCTTGTATTGATAACACGAGGTGTATAAAATAATAAAAACAATCATTAGGTGGAAGTTAAACCGCCTCGAACTTTAATATGATACAAAATTATCAGGTTAATAGTATGTAGAGAACTATTATCTATACGAGTAGTATTCATATTTTATACTAATCACAAATCATAAAGACAAGCTCATGGTATATATTCATACAATCATATATTTTAAATTGTTTAGTACATCCGTAATAGAATAACCATTATACCTGCCATAGGAACCATCGATCGTCGACAGAATACATAATCGTGCTATGTAAATATTTTTTTATTTATTGCTCCTAAATCAATATCGATTGTCGTTATGATAATAGAATACCAATTAATTTATATTTTTTTATATCATCATTTATTGGAAAGACTTTTGAGAGATAATTTAAGAAATTGTTCAAAGGCAGAACTACCATATTTTCCTTTTAGTTCGATCTCTTGTTTTCCTTTCCCTGCTCTGTCTGTCACATCGCGGCGTTCACTTCCATTCAATACGCAATATCTCAAAAATTCAACAGAAAGTGGGGAACGGAGTGCCTTAACACTAGGTCCCTGTATATAGTAGAGTATACAGACGGCTGCTTACTCGGCTATATGCGAGAAAAACTTGAAGTCATCCACGTATTAGTTACCAACGGAGATTTAAATGTACAAGTACCAGTTACTTTGGGTGGTCCGATTTGAATACGATTCCAAGAATAGTAAATTTCATTGGGCCTGTAAGTTTTGTATAGTTTTTTTTTTAGTTTCGCTCTGTATCCCGCACATACCAGGGTAGACAGAGGGCACCTAGGAACCTAGTGTCAATTGTCAAGACACTCCGTTCCTATTAAGACACTTACGTTCCCCTTTGCGCCAAGCTGTGCAGTCATTGTGTGTTGAGCTATTATATTATACTCTATTGTACGTTTATATTAAACACAATTTAAACCTAGTAATTAAACATTTAATTGTAACATACCTGATTAGTAGTGAGATCCCACTGGTCCGCCACGAAGGAGTGCCTGCTGTACAAGAACACGGGCACTTGGTGGTCCTTCACCGGGGCGGGATCGCTGTTGACGCGCACTACCGTTAAATGCGTCGTTGTTGTGCCGACTGTTGATAAATTTATAGATTAATTACCTATAAAAGTTAGTAAATTTTAATATATGTCTCTGAATAATGATTCAGGGGAAACCTGTGTGTTAAGACACTCCGTTCCCATTAAAACCTCTGCTTCCCACTTTCCGCTGAAATCTGGACGCATTAACTGTTACGTGGTGGAATTCAACGCTGGAGCGTTTCGTGCGTTTAATATGTATAAATAAAATAAAAAAATACAGTCGAATTGATAACGTCCTTTTCTTACAGAAGTTGGTTAAAAATAAAGATGAAGAGCATGGTCTTGGCGTAGGAGCACCAATATGACTAAACGTGACTGATTGTGGGTTCGATTTCCACTACAGGAAATGAAATATTTTAAAATATTACTTTTCTTGCTCCGATAACGAGGCAATGCGCGTCGTTCAATTCCGCGGTCCGCCACTTTACACACAATGCCTACAGAATTCGGTAGACAGTGGAAAACAGAAGAAGTGTATTAATGGGAACAGTGTTTTAACACTAAATCCCCAGATTCCCTCTGCCTACCCTACTAAAAGTGAGGCATACAGCAAAAAGCTAAAAAAAGATAACCTTTGTTATTTATTTAGCTATTTAGATATCTACGTATTCTGTAAGCACATAATTATATTCAAATACATATTATTATCTAAATTAAAGACAACTCTCCTTGTGTATATATATTATTTGTGTTGTTGGAGTTGGAACAAATCGAAAGTTTGTAGGTATAAGCAAACATTTGCCTCTACCTAAAATGGACAAACCGGCACTTTCTACTCAGAACGCGAACGTTGTTCAATACTTTTTTATCAATATAATTTTAATGCAAAGAATATTAAGTAAAAAATGTATTTAATATCCATCCACCCGGTAGTTTTGCGAAATAGCCTGCTAAGTTAGAGACCGAAAATTTCGCTCGATGTTAAGTCAAATTTAGGGGAAAAAATCTATCATTTTAAAAACTAACCATAGCTTATAGGAACAAGTCCCCCAAACGCATATTAACACTGACTTTATTTCCAAACAATATTTTAATTGTCAAATTTTATGTTTTTTTAGCTTCACGCTGTATCACGGTATATAGAAGAGTAATCGGAAGAAATTTTGTATTAAGACTAAGTAACTTAATGAAGGAGTTCTAAACTTTTTGAGCTCAATCTTGAATTACATTTATCTTGTTACTAGAGGCGATTAAAAAACCTAGTAGGTACAATCAGCGAGTGAGAAATGAACCTACAACCGTCGCATTTACAATTAAAAGCTAATTCAATTAAAACGAATTAAAAAAAAATCAGCAAAACAAGCAAGTGGAAAGACCCACGATATCCATGTGCAAAGTCAAACACATTTGAATACAATGGTATAATCTTGTATACATATTTATATAATATATCTTATTGATATAATATAATTGTATGAGGAACACATGTCAAACAGGGTGTCGCTAAGCGGCGATAAGATGATAACGGTAAATCACATTCGAGGATGAAATAACCAAAACAATTTATAATAATATGATAAATATATGTATGCAATGTTTTCATATAAATATTGTCGCTTTAAGCAATGTAATTACCAAAAAAAACAAATTGTTGTAATTACCAAAAAAAAAACTTGTTTTATAAATTACGAAGACAAATCATATTTTAACCACGTGGCCAAAATAATAAAAATGGCGTGGGACAGAATAATAAAAAAGGAGAACACTTAAAGTTATTATTGGCAGGCAAGAGAACAGCGTAATCTGCGGTACGTTAGTGTAACAACACTCCGTCCTTTACTTCCTGCTTATACAATTTTTATTTTTTAATCTATAAATGTCTTTTTCTATAAATAAAACAAAAAATATAAGTGTCGAATATAGTACCACCTCGTTTCTTCAAATCAGTTAAAAAATGTATCTTCCCATCCCAAATAAATGAACTTAACAATACAGCATATATATACTACACAAAAGCAATCCTTGTATGAAAAAAAACCCCAACAGGTCTTACGATGGGGATCGTGTTGCCAAGGGTAAAAAAACAATACTTATATTCGTTTTGGTCAACCGATGGCCCTTGTTACTCAGAGGCAAGCTCAAAATAGTTTTTTAATTTTCTTTTAGATTAATCGAATTAAAGTATAGACGCATATATAAGCACTTGTAGCCAGCAACTTCGGAGCCACTACAACGGAGTGTCCTAGGTTCACTCTGCTTTTCATGCTATATGCGGGACACCTTTAGCTTCACGCAAAAGAAATATTCGGTCTAAAGTTCGAATATAATAAGAATATTGAAACACATGCTCTACCAAAGGGGCCAATTAGGCAGTGAGTTAAGGGATATATCTCTGCCTACCCTGCTGTGTGCGGGATACAGCGTGAAACTGATGTTATTTACGTATTTCTTAAAAACATGATGATAATGATGATATAAGCTACTTCAGAACGCTCTCCACGTTCGCTAAACGACTCTAATAATATTAATTTTTGCTACCGGTGCGGCGCTGTGCAAATAAAAGTTTAAAACCACTACCACTTTATTTGGATATTTCATTACATAGGCTATTCCAAAATTAACAACAAGCAATATTTGAATTTACTGTGATGTTTTCAACAAATCAATGTTGTTGCCATGCCGTTTGCGTTCATAACATTGAAACGGCATTTCAAGATCGCTCTCAAGATATCTCAGAGAGCTATTTAGAAATACAGGCCGTAGATTGTAATATACAAAATTATGTCATACACAACCTTTAGATATTTTTATTTCAGTCAAGCAGGCGTAGCTGCAGGCAAAAGCTTACTAGCTTTATTTATAATACGCACAGAAGAATAAAAACAAATATAATAAAGAATAATTGAACAGAAATTAGCATTAATCAAAAGAGTTAAAAGTGCAAATTGTTCGAAAAGCAAAATAAACCGTCACGACCGCGGAACAAGCACGCTCGAGAACAACGATAATCATTTATTGCTATATTTGGATTAGATATTAAAGTTTCCATATGAGGATATCGTAGAGGTGGGGCATAAGCGTGTAACTGTAAACGTGACGGTAGTGGGTTCGATTCTAATTCGAGGAAATTAATTATTTAATATTTTCATTTCCTCGTTCTGGTAAGACGGGATAGGGAATAAGTTGTAAGAAGCATGTAAGAATTTCGACGTAGTTCGATGAGAACGTATAGTTAATTGCTCAGAGCGCTTGGACGGTTTCCAAGAGGCGCGGGTTCAAATCCCGCTATGTTCAAATTTATAAGCAAAAGTTCAAAAAATATCGAAAAAATCGACCATTACCATCCGAAGATAAAAAAAAATAGGAAAAAAACAATGCAAAAATATTTCATCAATTTCAAACAACAGACGTCTCTAGAATGTTGATCTGTTCTATTTAATTTATATTTGGCATTATAACTGTGCACGCCATTTATCATAGCGATAAAACCGCCACATTCTAAAATAACAGAATAATTATTGTTATAATCATTTATAATATAATTATTAATTATGAGACCAGTCGTGCGACGCAACAAGTTGTGGTTTTGATTCTCATTCTCGTTGTGTAGGAAACGAAATATTTCATATTTCCATTTCTTGGCTCTGGTAAAGAAGCTAAGCGCGGTGTTGAGTACCGCTACTCAACACGCAATGTCTCACGAATTCAGTGAATACTGGCTTAGCGAATTCAGCGAATTCAGCGAATGGTGGCGTAATGGGAGCGGTTCTACTACTAGGTTCCGAGGTTGTCTCTGCCTACCCTTAGAGTCTAGGTTTCTTGGAAAGTGTAGAGCAGTACTGGATTCCTTAGAATTCCGGCAGGAGCGGGATTTTACGTTTTATAAGCAGATTCAGACGAAGTTGCAGACTAAAACTCGTAGATTAGTTATGTTAGTACTAAGTACATTAAGTACATACTATAATGAAGATTTATAAAATGGCTTAACTTTTGTACCCTGTTCAAACAAAACAATTATAATGGATACGGTTTTAAGTAAATAGATTATAGACATTATTATTAAAATTTTAGGTGTAAAAATATTGAATAAGCAAAATAACGCCCTAAAACTCTTCACTCTCTGGTTCTGTCTCTATTTTCTCGCAAGGTACGCAGAGAGAGCTTAATGTTAGCGTTCAACTTTGTTCATTTTAAAGGACTAAGAATTAATTTACCCATTAAAATGCGTTTTGAGATTCAAAAAGAATTTATTTATCTTCAATAGAATAAATAGCTGTACATTGTATCTCCCTCCCATACAGCAGGATACACAGTAGGAACTTAGTGTTAACTTAAACTCCGTTACCCATTTTACGCGCAATATTCAAGACATGCGTATTGAGTTGTGGAATCTAATGCCCAGCTTTTCTTGTTACCAGAGCGAGGAATGAAAATAATTTATGCCCCGAATGGGAATTGAACCCACGACGGTTGTGGTTAACATCAGAGGATAGGAGGATCTTTAATCTATCTATATATATAAAATCGAAAGGTCACTCACTCATCACCAAATCTCAGAAACTACAAGTGCTAGGAATCTCAAATTTTGCATAGGAGTTATTTATAGGACGTAGGTGCTCGCTAAGACGGGAATTTGCAATATTCGACTTCTAAGGGGTTGTTTTTGGGGTCGAAAGTTTGTATGAAACTTCGTTACTACAAATGCTAGGAGTCTCAAATTTTGCATAGACGTCACTAGGACTTAGCCATGGAAACAGAAATTAATAATAACATAGTTCACGCGGGTGATACCGCGAGCGTGCCGCGATTTACAATATAAAAAGGATCTACAGGCTATAGAAGGACTTCATTGTATTAATATTTTCATACGGAAAACAAAACAAATTAATGAAAACAATTGCCTTTTTAGTTTTCTTGAAACTTTTGTGAATAATTGTTTGGTAAAACAATTGTTTTAGTATCAAAGCGAAAAGTTTTAACACTAAAAAGAAAATAATGGTTCTTTTTATAATAGGAATTCATTTTATAATTGAATAATTACTATGTCTTCTATACTAATATTATAAAGCTAGAGTTTGTTTGGTTAAACGCGTTTATATCAGGAACTACCCACTGGTTCGAACTGAAAAAATATTTTTGTTTTGGATAACTTATATTGAAGATGAACGCTACATCACATAATCGTTTCTATGCAACTTATTTATTTCCATTTGACCAAACAGGCCAAATTGTAAGTAAAAAGAGGGAACTAGTGTTAAGACACTACGTTCCCCTCGCTCCACCCTTTTTTGAGTTATTTCATTAAATTTTTGAGTTATTGGATGTTGAACGAGGAAAAGTAAATAATCCATTCCCTCGAGTGAGAATCGATCTCACAATTGTCGCGTTTATAGACAGACGCTATAACAACAGCTTCAGCTTTGTTCTTATAGGTATTGTATCAAGAGAAGCGGGTTCAAATCCCGCTAGGGTCTTTACACAAAGTTTTTTTAATTAAATAATGAAATTCTCACTAACCTGTCAAAGTACACATTCGTCGACTATTAATGTCTTGCATAACTTGTCTCATCAGTCCGCTAAGAGCCTTCGCGTCCCCCGACATCGATTGTTTTGACAGCCATTCTGTTTCCAATTCCATTGACAACTGATAACAATATATTTTTATTAGTAAATTATTTTTAAAACATTATTTATTTAAGGTGTTGTAGAGGAAATGCGACGTCGTTAACTGATGGTACAGGTTCAAACCTCGAGAACGTTATAACGTGTCTACACTTGTAAAACACAATATTTTATTAAAAATATGTATGTAACGTAGGTAACGTTACATACACGTAGCATATCTCTTTATATATATGTACATATATAGAAATAATTAAAAATATAATCTTATTTTTTCAAATTGCAGGTTAAATACCGTTGTTGTCACGACACCGTCGTAGCGCAGCAGTACAGCGTCTGTCTGTAAACGCAACGGTTGTCAGCTCGATTCTCACTTGCGGAAATGAATTATTTTCACATTATCGTTCTGGTAAAGAGACAAAGCACGTCAACGTCATTAAGTTCCGCCACCAACATGCAGTATATTGAAAATTGGGTAGTGTCTTAACACTACTACTTCTGCTTATCCTACTGTATGAGGGATATAATGTGAAGCTAAAAATATCTCTTGTTATATAACACACATAGTAAATAATTAATTTTTTTAGATGTAGTTTATATAATACAGATTAAATATAACTTACTAAATATTCACTAAGTTTCTTCACTAAGGGCTCTAAATGCACAGTCCTTGCCCAGTCATCGCACACAAAACACAAATTGAAATAATATGCATTCCTTGCATATTTCTTGTTATCTATTTTAACAGGAAACCCCAAGATTTTCAAACCAAGGATTGTTCTAAAAATGATTTACATAAAAATATTTTGAAAATTCTCAACAAAAATATTTTATTATATTCATTTTGGAAATATACATAATTATAAATTCTAATTACATTACTAAAAATGTGTTGCTAGGAGTTGATAAATATTATGCTTAATTTACATTAAAAATATCTTCAGTTTAAATTCTCACAGAAATTAATATAAACAAGTTCAGAAATGTATATTTTAGCAATATGGAATATGTTATCTAGTTACCATATAAGTAGGAATTAAATTAATATTAATATTATAACCGCAAATTTACAGTAAATTATTCTTCGAAATTTAGTCTTGATTTAAGGAAATTATTTTTTTTAATATCGTTTTTATATTCAATATTAAATTATTTTATTTTTTACAAATATGTAAAAAGTGCTAAAAATTGTATTAATATGGAAAAATACAGTATTTCTCAAATACTTAACTAAACATCATTAATATATTATCTAATAAGCTAATATGATTTCAATAAGAATATCATTTAGTAATGTTACAGTATTTAAGATATAGATAGCATACAGCAAATTAATGATAATAGCATTACCAGTACATAATTAACTATTGATAACTCAAAAGAATAAAATTAAAATAACTAATCGTAAACATACTTTGAAAATAATAACAATAACTCACACTGTCAAGGTACACCTTTGCAATTGTACTTTGGGAATGATATAATGACTGACAGTATCAAATGTTTCTTTTGATATATAGTTTTCTGGCACTTGATAGTTTATTCTAGGTCCAGCTGTTGGGTGGAATTCACACAGAAAAATGCAACGAATGGGCCCTTCCTGTCCGCAGCCCTCGTAATATTTCGAGTCTCCATCCATCACGAGTAACTGAATTTAATCACATTGACAATATAAAGTCCTATTTAGTCTTTATCGTATAAAAATACACCGCTCACAATTTGTCCATTGAAATTTAAGTTGTGATAACACACATAATGGTTATTTCGTAAGTTATTAGATAAATTAGAATTCCAACTGGAACACTCTAGCCCCTATCACTTATTGGAACGAACTGACGTTTTTGTTCTTTTTTTTCTATTTATTATTGTTGACATTTGTTGAGGCTCTCGCTGTCACAATTGCTATCAAAAGTCAGTGTTGCTACATTATAAACTTCTTTTAATTTAATAGTGATGTACTAAATAAAATATCGATTCATTCGATTACTAGCATATTGGCGTAGATATAGTTAAAAAATTAAACTGCATACATTTTAATTTTTCCTCCAGAAACCGTTTTTTTTTTTTCGAAATTAGCTATCTTAAACATATTTACACATTTTAATTTTAATTACACGAAATACATCTAATCGATATTGATAAGTAGATACCGATATTAATGTGCTTGCAATATAAAATTTTATGTGTCATTTATGACAATAATAAACAAACTTTTTGGGTGATAAGGCCATAAGAGTAAAACAATTTACTTTGGAAATAAAACAAATGTATTGTATGGAATTAACTATAAAGAAAACTATATAAATATGGATATTAAGAAAATTAACTTACTTATTGGTGTTACGGGGAGCGTAGCTACAATAAAACTGCCGGTGCTAGTCAAACAGTTGACAGAAATTAATGCAACAAATCGAAAAGTTAATTTGGAGGTCAGCTATATACAAAATTTAAACATATTATTATATGTAGTAATATGCATTTTAGAAAATTATTGATAAATACTAAAATTTTAGAAGAATAAAACTTTTCTATTATATAGACCAAAGAAAGTAATACTTTTGGTTTTTATACATCAATATAAAATAAGCACATATATAATCTTATTTGTATTTTTTTCCATTTACTTTTTCACTTCTTGCTTTGCTTTGTTACCAGAGCAAGGAAATAAAAATATCCCATTTCCATGAGTGGAAATCAAACCCTTTGTGCACCTCTTTGTTTAATATGTTTATTATTTAGATAAGAACAATATGCACAGAGCGTGCCAAACATTTTTTTGATAAAAATGCGCTGCCATGCAACATTTCCTTTTATGATGATGCAGTTGAATGGGAAAGCTGGAAAAATAGAGGAGATCCAGTTATACATATTGATCTTGGCAAGTGGGCAGATGTGATGGTAATAGCTCCATTAGATGCTAACACTTTAGCAAAAATATCACAGGTACAATATTTTTAATATAAAGTCTTACATATCACAGAACAGAACTCAACACTGTGCTTTTGCCTTGTCGCCAGACCAAAGAAATGGAAATATAAATTTAAATATTTTTTCATTTCTTCAAGTGGGAATCGCACCCACAACCAGTTGGTTGGTCAGTCACACTATGTGTCGCTGCGCCACAACACTGTCCTTTTCCATCACTTTTTCTTGCTATATTATGACAAAATAAAAATCTGTAAATTGATGCATTACTTCATGACAAAGAAGGACACCAAGTCTCTTATAACCTCTCATTTAAGTCTTTATAACATAGTTGTAAATTGTTTTCCTTTTAAGGTAAAAAAATAATGAAATCCCCTTTCAACTGGTTTCTTTTCTATAAGAAGTTAATACTTTGCCTTATTTTCCAGGGTATATGTGACAATTTATTGACATGTACAGTCCGAGCATGGGACTTCTCAAAGCCACTTGTATTCTGTCCTGCAATGAACACTAGAATGTGGGAACATCCTATTACATCTAAACAAATAGATGTTTTAAAGGATTGGGGCTTTCAAGAAATTCCTCCAATAAGTAAAACTTTAATGTGTGGAGATACAGGCGTTGGTGGTATGGCAGAAGTTGATACTATTGTTAATAAAATATTAGATATTGTTGAAAGTTAAATAATAAGTGCCCTGCCATTTTGTTAATTTTTTCGGGACTTTGTGGGAAAAAGTATAATAATTATTGAAATTATGTTTGTTGTGAATAATGTAAAATTTTGTATAATGTTGTGTTTTAAATGCGAATATATTTTTTATTAAAATTTAAATGCTTATTTTAATATTATAAACATTATATTTTATTTTATAATATTATAAAAGGGTAATTTACTACTTATTCACAAAAACAAAGCCAAGCTCAACGGCAATTTAACTGTGATTAAAATTATATTCTTATTAATTGTTGATATAATAAATATATTGTTATATAATAGTATAAATTATTATTTATGTTATAATATATAATTTCTTAATGCCTGTATCTAAAGCCTAAGACAAGCAAACCAAAAGATTAATCCACCTTGTACAGTACACAACTCATAAAAAAACTATACAGATTAGACTTTACCTAGAACAATAATAATTGAATTCAAAAAGCAATTGTTTTTTATAGATGTTTCGAAAGCTGTTCAATAAATACATAATCACTCTACTTTTAAATGATTTTTATAACTTTTTACTGTTAATACTAAACTGCAAAAAATATTACCTGTCATAAACAATTAAGTAAAAGGCATAGTTATAGTAAAAAAAATATTATAATATTATATTAGCCCCATACATCTATAACAAAAAATCACTTACAATTAAAATAATAACGTTAAAATTCTTTATAAGAATCATTAAAATTATGAATATCAATAATTAATTACATTGGACATACAATTTAAAAATGTCAAAGATCTTATATTACTGTTTGAAACTAACCCTGTCCCTACAACTGACTACCGCACTTAGAGATATCAATTAATACTTAATTATCATTACACTGATAAATAAAAAAAACAAATTTACGCTGTTTTTAACAGTAGTTAAATGCTAATTGACGTCTCTGAGTATGACTGTTTGTGTGAAAAATAATAATTGTATAACACACAAGGTATTTAAATAAGTGCAAAAAGCACCTTTGCTTGGAAACATAATATTTGGTGTTTAACAAAAAAAAATGAGGTTCTTTTTGTATACTATAGATATGTAAAAATATTAAAATCGTTGAATTACTACTTGTAATACTTGGACATTGTAGAATTATACAATGTTTTTTAAATTATTTGATGTTGATACAAAATACATATTAATGCATCATTATTTTACTATCATGCAATTTTCGTTTATTGCTCAAATATAATATAAATAACAATAATTTAGAGGATAAAACAATAATCAATATTACACAAAATTGAAAAAAAATAAATATCTTCTTTTTATAATAAATCAGCTTCACGTTGATCTATTTGTCTATGTATAATAAAACACCAAATATTAAATTAACAAACAAAACTAGTGGCTAACACTAAAATAAAGTAATAATATATTATTTTTACAATCAATGTTTCAATCACGTCGCGCCAGAGATCCAAAGCACTATTAATATTAGAAAATCAGAATCTTCAGAAATTTAAAAAATACAATATTTACATGGTTTTTTTTTAAATATAAATACAAGAAAAAAATATTTACAAAGAAGGAATGAAACTCATCAGATCATATTAATAAATTAATTGTAATTAGAATAAAATTAGTGTAATAAAAATCTAATAAAATACATATAAGGTATGGAATTGTCATGAGGAATAATAATTAATGAAGTATTGAAAGAGAGCCAAAATATTACTTTTTTTTAAATCCAACAATAAGAAAGATTAAAAATCAGTCATAATATTAAAGTCCAGGTCATTTTCATGTCGATTCTACTTTATTCAATTCAACCAGACGCTAAGAGTACAGCTCTAATAAAACATTACAAAATGGCGTTATTATTATTATATAATTTATAAAATGAATAATTGAATACTATTTATAGCCAAATAAAGAATTAATTTAGTTATTAAAATACATTATATAAATAAATGTAAATGCGTTTATATTTGAACTTTATTGGTATAAAATAAATACTATGTCTATAAAAAACCTAAATTTATCATTAGCCTATGGTAATACGATTATAAACGTATAAAAATTACATGGATTATACAAAAAAGTCCATTTTATTCCAATTAACCGATACATCGAATTAATAATATTGATTATTCGATTAACCGAATTCAAATAACTATTTTCTGATTTCGGTAAATCGAACAAATAACCGAATTATTAGAACAAAATGGAATAGAGCCGTTATAAAATTGTGCGTATATAATATTTAAAAGGCCATGTTTACATCTAGCGGGTCTACTTGTGCCTCTCTATATTGTAAAGCGACTTTTGTGCCGTTTCATGTAAAAATCCTAAGCAATTTTAATAGACAAATAATAAAAATGTATAATAATATTATTATATAGCATATTATAGCAAAATATCGAGTGGAATGAATCGTGGGCGTATCAAATGTGGAATATTTGTTTGTATCAAAATATCGACGGGAATCGGTTACTTTTAGACATCACAGAGTGCTAATAAAAACCACTATAAAAAAAACTTATAGTCAAAAAGTTAGTCTTTTTATTAAGTCATGCTTATTAGTTGCGCGGTTTTTATAATTTCTTAATTAAACAAATTACAGCACGCCTGATGTGTTGTGGCCGTACTGAAGTTAGCTGTATATAGTTGCGCAGATTTAATTTAAGAATTTTTTGAAATTGATCCGAATTTTGTTCGTGAGTGTACAGTATACACAGAACGTTAGAAAACATCAAGACAGCCACGACACATCAGCCGTACTGTACCTACTGTGCCGATTTTACTGTAAAAAGCAATAACTCAAACAACAGTTTCATTCTGCTTATCGAACATAGCTCTCGTATATTTAGATATCACTTCGTACGTAGACTTGATTAGTTCACACCGTTCCTCCACTTCGTAATCAGAGGGCGCGACTTTATACATCGATTTTTTCTTCGGAGCCTCATTGGGAAAATCGATATTATCTTCGATGTTGTAAACCGAGATAGGTTTCTTATGAACCATTTCTAGATCTTTCCTTTTTTTCTTGAAGAAGCCGCATTTCGCGTTGATTGAGTGCACGGCGTTCTGTACTGAGAAATCCAGCGGTTCGCTGGACTCTTCATATCATACATCCAGCTCTTCCAGCCCTTTAGAAAGCCTGTGGGAGTTGATTCGACGTCGATGTGAGCGTCGCACTGCGTCCGCTCGTCTGTAAGGCTCGCTACGAAGCCCGTGTAAAATATCCTCTAAAGCCCCGTTGTAGACCTCGTCTTGGTGAAGAAGTTTCTTTTCTACGGCCTGCGATTTCGTTTTTAATTCGTTGATTACTGCCTCCTGTAATTAGTTTATAACGTCATGATGTTTGATTTTTAAATTGTAATATAAATAAATAATGTGATATGGATAAATGAGCTTTTAATTTTTATTTAGGTAGGTATTTAATAAAGATTTAAAAACAGTTTAATATAAAGATATTTAAAATCTAAGAATAAATAATAACTATTAGATATTTATCTTTTATTATATATTATATTTATATACTATTGGAAACTACAAAGCGAATATGACAGAAAAGGATTTCAAATAATTTATTTATAAAATAAAGCATAAATTACAGTATAGAAATTAGCAAGGCAAAACATAACATAAGCCAATCATTTCGCTAAACAATCACAAACATACATATATTATACACATTAAAAGTATCGTGTGCAGAGTAAAGAGGTGACACATCTAAGCTACAAAGTCTATGACATAATAAAAGTGTAAAATAATCTAGAAAATTTTCAGTGATATATAAATATATACCTCAAAAATATACAATTTTTTCAGCTTCCCTAAGTTAAATAAAGAGTAACAGCCATTTTTATATCATATTATAGCTATATCATATACTTTGATTTAAATTTCAAAGTCTGTGTATTAGCATAGTAGCGCTATTTCTACAGTATTATTTGAATTTTAGTTATTTTTTAGTAAAATCAGATTACTCTCCTAAACTCTTTACTCTAATTACTACAAACAACAAGAAAATTTTGGCAAAAAATAAGCAAAAAAGCGGTATGATAAAAAAACACATGCCCTGTTAGTTCCATGCAATGTGCAGCATAAGGACAGAAAGTATAAATAAATATATATATATATTATATTTTTTCAGAAGGGGACTTCCGCTTTGAACTGATCTCTTCATGTAAAGTTTTATTTTTAGAGAGAGGCCACCCGGCCACGAGAGCCACCCGGCTCCTCCTATTCCTGCGACTATGTTTGTTCTCCACTTTCTATTCAAGACACATATTCTCTAGAGATGTTTTCTCTTACTAGACGAGAGATCGAATTTACATAATATATTATAAAATATATAATATGTTTGATATTGGCGATATACAAAAATAACATTTTAACTTAATTGTTTTTCAATTTAGCATTCAAAATTTAATAGTTATAAACATAGCTCGACCTTAATTGGGATTGAAGTCCATATTCTATTAAGACTTCACTAAAATGTGTGAATCAAAATATTGAATTTTTTTTCATATTCACGCTGTATCCCGCAAGCAAAGTAGGCAGAGGGAGCCTAGTGTTAAAGCCTCCCCATTTTCTACCTTGTTCTAGCTAATGTTATTTGGTGTATATTACAACTATCATAACAAAGAATTTGAATTGTCTTCTTTCTGTCTTATTATATATCTTTTTTAATTACTTTTGGTTAATTTATAATTTAGTTATGGCTTACGTATTAAAGAAATTAATAACCATGTTAATTCATAGTTATGAATGTCGTGATAGACATTTGGTGTACTAATATAATTATAAGTTATATTTTTTTCGTGAACAGCGAACTTTAATAGCGTGTTTTTAAATACCCGCCATGCGCGATGCCAATGATTTTAAAAACATATGTTAGTAGTTCAAATTTGGATGTATATTTAAAATGTATTGAATTGGTGCATTTGAATTAAAAGAACCAATAAGGTTAATTATTATTAGATACGTTTGTTGAATGCAGACCTTCGAATAACTAGATTTTTATATATTTTTCTTTTTTGTATTAGGACGAACGGAAAAAGACGGCATACTTACATAATATTTTATTTATGTGTATAAAATAGTAACATAAGTAATGTCACTTTAAAGTTTGAAAACATTTTCATAATGAATCGGTTTCAACTTCATAATTATTCGATGATAATCGTTTTAGTCGAGACTGTCGTCTCTTCAATATATTAAAACTTGCTATAACACTCCTCATAACACATTTAAACACCAATTAAATAAAAAAAAATGTTAATTCATTTAAAAAAGTTAGTACATACAATAAAAATACCCCCAAAATGACTTGTTAGAAAAAAGAATGGATTTTCTTCAGTTAGTAACACACAAATTCCCAATATGCCCCGTTTAATAACATCCTACTTACTCCTAGTTTCCTAGGAGACTTCTAGTCTAGTCTAGACTATACTAGAACGTTCTAGAACTTTCTAGATCGGCCTAGGCCAGGCTAGATCCGGGCTGTGTCTCAATTCGGACAAGTGTTGCTGCAATAAACCAGCGCTGACCGCGGCGTAGTTAAACTTCTGTGACAATTATATTTATGTATATGTATGGGATGTACCATCACCGTACTTTTGTGGTTAATATGGCAACATTTGTTTTTAGTATTATGAACGTTTCAAATAAAAAAAAATGTTTTCATTAATTTTCTATATTTTACAAACGCAATATCTATAAAATGGGCTCAACTTGGAGAACCAAGTATCTTACATCTTTGCTTACGTTAATAACTGGAGACCGGGTAAAGATTAAAAAAAATACAATTACATTCTTTAAACAATGTTGCCACATCAATAATTTAAAAAATCCAACACCAAGTTAATATATCAAAAACACTCTTACTCTATTATATGATGTCTTTCTAATATTAATAAGTAGTTTCTTGAATGTTTTAATAAGATATGCATAACTTATTTTAAAACCCTACACACCTTCATAAGTCATTTTAAAAATAAAATAAAGGAAAATATATTTTTGATTTGACTATGAAAGCATCTAGAAAACATAATATATAATGTTAGATGTTTAAAGAACCCGCCAACTTCAGTATTATATACTGAATATGAAACATATTAAACTTTTAACCATCTTATCTTTGGCATGGTAGGCAGATAGAATGTAATGTAAGACACTCCGGCCGTCTCAAAGCTTCAAATATAAAATAAGTTTTAACATTGTTTTTCAATCTGAAACTACAGAGAGATATTTATATTCACTCTGAATTCCACAAGAAAAAGTATTTTAACCTCACAATCATCAGCATTTATTTGTCATTATTATTTAATATTATTGGAAAAAGTTAAGGTTACAATTAAGATTGATTTTATTTTTCATAAAAACTTAACAAAAGCTCATATGACAACAAAACAAGAAAAATGGACTCCGATATCGCAATTAATTTTGTACATGTTGAAAAAAAATACAAAAAAATATTATATCACCAATACAGATTGATAGCCTGAAAGTGGTTAAAAGATCAATTAATAATACCAAATTTAAATAACAATATTTATCGAGGTTTTAGCAGGTTCATATAAAATAAATATCGAATCTACAGATAACAAAATAAAAATGATATGCAACTCAACACTACTCAAACAGCATGACGCCATTCACCACTGAAGCAAATTATATGTTAATAATATTATTACTACTTAAAGTTCATTAAATATTTTAAAAGTTTTACAGTTGAATTTTAGTTTTTTAAATTAAAATATGATACTCGTATATAAAAAAATCAAACATATTGCAAGCGAATTGGGATTAACTTCGGAAACTTAATAAAAGAAACCGATAAATTAAAAATCCCTACCAATCAAAAATTTAAAAAATCAAATAATCATTCAAAATTGCACATCACATTTCATACACATGTATATGTTCATACATATTATTATATGTATATTTACATTTATATATTTATTTATAATATATTTAATATATATTACCTGTTGTTTTTTCTGTACAATTTTTGCTTTTGCAGGATCTAAGTTGTCGGCATGAGCGGCTTGCTCCAGTCGCCGGCGTTGCTCATTTTCCATGTCTGCTTGCTAAAAACAATATTTTTATGTTCAATTACATTTGCTGTACAGCATTTTATGGACATTATTATCTACTTAAAAAATAATAAATAATCAAAAAACCTAAAAAATAAATAAAAAAAGTAATAAAAAATAATCAATAAGAAAACTACTATATCCAAATCTAAAAAACAAATGCAACATGTGCATGGCTCTAGTAAGTTATCATATAGAAATAAAATAACTAATATTTACCTTAAAAGCTCTCGTAAACCTGACGAGCAGCGAGAAGAAAGCGTTAGCGTCGCAACTGCGAGGCGCCTCACCGAAGTATTCGACACAAGAGGCAAATGAGTCCTAATAGATACATTACTTTTTTAATAAAGAATATTAATTAATATAACATAAAAAATGCAAATATATTGTACATGTATTACGCACATTCTGTGTATTATATTATATGTTTATCGTCTGTTTAATCGCTGCTTCATTCCTTGCTCTCTATGTCGCTTTAATTGCCCTAATTTAGCCTCAGAGTGAAATCGTCTAATGTTACCTTACTCTACTCCTTCTTTCTATTTTTGCACTCTATCTTCTATTAAATCTCACTCTCTCACTCCTCTACTAACACTTTTCTACCCCCACCACCCCTTCCTCCCTTACCTGTGCCAATTTAGCCTCAGCGCGTAACCTCCTCAATTTATCAACGGCATTAGCAACAAAATCTCTCAAGACGTGTGCAGCCCCTCGCGCTTCAGCTTCACGTCGCGCCGCCTCCATGCCGCGCTCGAGCTCGCACACGTCGGTTATTATGTTTTCTAGTGACACTGGAAATATTATATAGAGAATATATTACTAATTCCCATTAAAGATAAATTCAGAAGAAAGTTACGTTGAAAAGTAGTAATATGTATATTAGAAATCGTATAGAAAAATTAAAGTTACGCCACTTAGAAGCTGCCCAAGCACTGTTACAACATATTCACTCTATATTCCGCTTAAAATATAATTATAATTTCTCAGTATTTTGAATATAACTATAAAGCGAAGCGAAATAATTTTAAAAAATATATATATTTAAAAATAAAATAATAAAAAGCAATCTTAACAAACAACAAATCAACTAACCTTGTGCGGCTTTATCAATATACATGAGTTCTGAATCAAAATTCATCAATTCAGGGAAATTTTGCCTAATGGTCCCCACAATATAGTGTAAAAGAGAAACGCGTTTATCCGTCGACTTCGTATCCATTAAGGTATCCAAAGATTGTAACTTAAACCCATATGCCGGACCACGTTTACTACTATTTAAATAGTTGCCAAAAGCCAAAATAATTTCTAGGACATTCCTCAACTTTTGGGATGACTTGACCGATGACGATCCCGATATAATTGCGTGTATTTGTGGTGTTATTAAGTGTATGTTGTCATAGAAATTGCCCATATAGGACATTATGGATAGCTTCGCTGAGATTCTTTCGACTTTGGCCAGTTGCATCAAGAATTTATCTTCTTCTGTCAATTGGTTGATATTCTTCTTTTCTGATACGTATTCTTTGTAGGCTTTCTGTTCTGCCTCAGTCGGTACCATTCTTTGTAGAATTTCTACGCTTTCTAACGGTAACTGTTTGAGGTCTAGAGTGTGGATGGCTGATATCACTTTTTCTACTGGTGTGTCAAGTTTTCTTCGGGAAATAGCTGTAAATAGAACAATTTTGGATTTCTATATTTTTACAGTGACAATCTAAGCGATTTTCTAACCGAATTGTAAAATATAAATAATCTTTCAAAGTAGTTGTGATCCACAGTTAGGGCTAAAAATAGTTTCTAATTTTATTTTAAATTTAGCCAAAATATACTTCAATATTAATAACATTTTGATTAGCAAGAACCTTGTAGTTAGTTACATGTGACATTAGAAATGTATCTAATTCGCACTCCATTATTAATCATCCGCCCATTTTATAAGCTACACTACTTAGTGTTATATTATCTACTTTTGCTAAATAATACAACAAAAACGAATTTACGATAACTACTGCATCGAACATATCCAAAGTGTTTAACGATGGCCTCCATCATATTTATTAATAAAGGTGGTATTACGGTAGCAGAAACTAAACTTACTAACTACCCATCAATCAACCGCCAACTCACCGATGTTCCTCAGTCGCGCGTGCTCCAGCAGCGACACGGTGTCAGGGCGGCGGAAGCGCTTGCTGGGGAAGGAGGCGAGGGCGTCGTCGGCGAGCGCGGGCGCAGCGCCGGCGCCCCCGATGCGGAACTTCTCCTCGAACTCCGTGAAGTTGATGCGGCGCCGCGGACGCTCCTCGTCCAGCTCGTTGAATATTGTGCCTCGCACCTGCAAAATTACGTATTTGTTTTTTTAGTTTGATATAATTTAAAGTGGCGTCACGATGCCATATCAATATATCCCACACATGACAAGCCAGAGAGAGTCCATTGTTCAACATTTCAAAATAAAGAATACAACATAAAAAATTATGAAACACACCTGATTCGGTTTCAGCGCTATCCAATTCAACGTTGGCAGTTTATACTTCGTGTCAACCTTCCGCTTTATCGTCATTGCGTCCGTGTGGTGTGGGGGGGCCATCAACCCGGGGGCTGGTGGAGCTGGAGGGGCAGGGGGAGCTGGTGGGGGTGGAGGGAGAACTGGAGGAGGAGGTGGAGGTGGGAGGGGAGCCGGAGGAGGCGGCAAAGGTGAGGATGGAGGTGGGGTAGGCGCCGGTGGAGGTGGGAGATGGGAGTCCCCGTTGGTTATGGGAGGGGAGATGTGACCGTTTAGGGTGCCGTTGCATAGTGTGTGTGTTGATATAGCACCCACTGGAAGCAAAAAAATATATTTAAAAATATAACCAATTTTGAATTTCATCGGTATCACCAGTGAACAATGTTACTTTAAATTATTAGCAATTAATAACACATCATCGTTAAAACACGAGACATCTATGTCGTTACTAAAAATATTCTCAAAATAATATACATAAAGTATTTAAGCAAACTAAAATAAAGTTATTTTTACAGTTTCCACTAGAAAATATTACATTTAGGTTGGGTCACATTGATAAAGTTAGAAGGTCAATGTTTTTTCGATAAAATCAAGCATTCTAAGAACAATAAAAAATATCTATATTTATAAAAATGTAATTGTAATAGGTAGTAAAATAACACTAAATAAATTATATAGCAAAGGCGATCCAATCACCCCTTTGCATCTGAAGGAAATTCTGAATATTTTTATTATTGAAGCTTAACAGTGTATAGCAAAGTGAAAATAAATTATAGTGAAGTAATTATAGTACTTTTTTATTTATTTTTTTACGTTTAGTAATCTTGCTTCTGGTTCTTATCTTTCGACATTTTAGGACAGCCAGAACGTGTCCACTATACTATTTACGTAAAATTTTAGTAAATATATTTTTATAAATATATTTTATTTATGTTTCACAATTATTTTGGCAAAGTGGCTCGGCCATTATGTTATCAAACAAAAAAAGAGATATTGAATAAGAATTTTCATTTCAGTAATCTTAGGAATTAAAAAGCTAGAGATAATTATGTCTATAATTATGGTTCTCAGTCTAGTTTAATTAGCAGATAAGATAAATACATTTATAGCTAATAATTATGAAACAAGTAAAAAAGTATGGACCACATGTTACAGACACATGGTCAATACTTTACTTTAATTTAATAGTTAAATTAAACATATTATTATACTCACTTGAAGCACCCCTTGGAAGGGATTTGGTAAGAGATTCTAATTCCTGCACTTTAGACTCCAACATGGACTGTCTGTTCCGTGAGTCTTGTTGCGCTCGTCTTAGTGTGGACACCTTAAATTATAAATTACAATAAAATAAAATAAATATTTAAGTTGCTCTACCAATAGAACTGAATTTGAACCAACACTAACCTCTTCTACAACTTGTCTCCTGGCTTCTGCGAGCTGGTCGCGTTCGTGTCTCACTTGTGCTAATTCCGCTTCGAGTGTCGCTTGTTTAGCTATCGCTTCTCGCTCTAAAGCTGTTAGACGTTCATGGGCCTGCAAATGAATTTTAATCATTAACAAACGTGTGAGTTGTAAGGTCTATTTTTATTAGTAATGAAAAATGTTAATGTAAGGTAATGTTTTTGAATCTTATCTCTATTTATGGAAACCAAAGTTACTAAAACATATTTACATTGTTAACATAAGTTCTCTAAAAGTTTCTCTAAATTTTGTTAGTAATTTTAGATATTTTTATAAAACATAAGATTCCAAAAACACATATAAAAATATAAATAAATTCATACATGCGCCAATTCATCCTCCAAATCGTTGACTTTCTCCAGAGCAGCCGTTTTTGTCTCACTATCTTCCATTAAGGCTGCTACGTCGAATACATTGTCGAGGTACGCTGATATTTGAACCTGTATACCAATAAAAAAATGAGTATTTTGTTATATAAGTGATTTTGTTATATAGAATGACACAGATTATATGAAAAAGTACACATACCTGTAAATCCTCACTTTCACAAAGTCTCAGCCTCTCCAAGTAATCGTCTAACTTAAGTGCAGTAAATTCGTATTGCAGATGCACTCTGAAATTCATGTCCTCTACAGAATGTACTATTATATTCACGAATTGCATACAGGCCACCTGAAAAACAAAACAAATAAATAAATAAAAAACATTTATATTCAATTAGTTGAAATACAATAAGTTATAATTACAGGGGATTTTTTTTTTTATTTTTGTTGGCACTTTCACAGGAAAGCAGGGTGTTTAGTAACTAGTTTGCTGTGTTCTTGGTTTCCCTTTTGTTAAGAGATATTATATGTTTTCGAAACAATAGTGTAAGTTTAATTATATTATATCTTTATAAATGTACTATTTTGTCTAACCATAATACAGCACATTTAAAAACACAAAAAAACTCCAACTCACCATAAATTCGATATGAAACGTATCATAATTCATGAAATACTCCATCAACGTGTGAAACCTCCTCGGCTCTCCCACAACTTCTTTGAAATTATCAAAAGCTGACAGAATAATTTGATGTCCACCTTTCACCAGGCAAATGGCGGCTAAAAGTTCTAGAACCAGTGCCTTAGTCCTTAAGGAATGATGGACTAGAGATAGAGCAATGCTGTTGATAGCCTCCCTGTGCTGAATTACCATGTTGAAACCGTACTGAAAGTAACGATAAAATAAGTATTATTATTTAAAAAAAAAATATGGTCAAATTTACCTCAAATTACTCTATTTTTTTAACAAACTCACCTTATTATTCATAATAGCCCTCATACACATGATACAAACATGTATATCATCAGTCGAGGCCCCCATGTTTAACCTCGCCGCGTGTCTCGTCCTCCGCCTGGCCACTGCCGGACTGCCTGCTGTCTCTCCGTCGGAGTCTGCAGACCTGGCTCTACGACGCCAGGTGGAGTTAAGAGTGCCGTTGGGTTCCGTTGCGGTACAATCTGATGTTGTTGTGTTGGCTGAAAGGGGGTTACTTTAGGTCAAAAAAAATATTATTCATGCAATTGCGAATATGGTATTTATAAATTTAGCTTCACTCTTCACCAGTAATAGGGCAGCCAGAGTCAACGGGGCGGCAAAATGCTGTAATAAAAGTGGTAGTCGTACGGAAAAATTAAATAAATTAATGTATGTATGAATGAATCGTAGGTCCCATAAATATTATGAATTCTAGTATAATTTAATAAAAATACTACATGTTCCTTTCCTACTTATACTGTTATTTTGCACATAAATTTCTATATATGAAACTATCATCTTGTTATCCAAAATACTGGAAACCGCTCACTTTAGGCATATCTTTCAATGTCATGATAAATCTTTCATTTTGCGGAGGACGAAATAATGTGACACTTACCCTGGTTAATAGCGTCAGAGGACTGACTCCTGGCCAGCGCTATCCTCTGCTCGTGGCGCATCATGCTCAGCCTGAAGCTCAGGTAGTCGATGAGCACGTCGAGCCCTTGGTTCTCGTCATTTAGGAATTCTCGCACCCATCTATCCAAGCAGCAATATTTTAATTATATTTATCTATACGGTAGTCAAGTATAAGTATAAGCATGTATGTATGTCGCTCATTTGGTGCAACAACGATCGAACGAACGATCTGCAGACTAGCAAACACGCAATCAAAATTGCAGTCTTTCAAAAAAAAATTACACATTCGCTTGGTTTTTTTTTTCGAAATGTATTACGTCATTGATTCATGAAATAAGCGAATGAAAATTTATGGTTTTTATACGGAGAAGGGGACTTGAGGATACAGAGTGTGAAATCTTAACTATATTTTTTAGTATACCCAATCTCTATTTTTTGTATTATTTCTATTAAAATATATGAAATACTGTAAAAGTTTATATAAAATACACCGACAGTTTCTAAATTGGTAATGTTTTACACAGAAATTACTTCATCATTTGACGAGATCTTAGTATACCTACACCTAACATACTTTAGACCACCTACTTTAGTTTACGATCTTTTGAGAAAATTTACTAGACGCAGAATAATCTAGAACAGACGATAATAATTTTATTTTTTACTTACTCTATATGATTGGTTCGTAACGATATTTCTAAATCCCTAAGAACTTGTGTCGACGTCGAGTCGCCGACCATTTTTCTTTTCTGCAAGCAAAATTAAATAAAATTAAGATTTGTAATCAGAGAAGAGAAAGCTTGAAAAGCTTGCCTCGTATGATTTGTCGTGACGGCTCTGGCTATCAAAGTTCGCATACATTTATCATTTTATATATAATGGGTACATTCTTATTTGATTTTTTAATCGCACAAATAAAAGCAGCTTTACGCTTTCCGTTCCCTGTTTTGCCGAATTTTGGAGACGCTACATGACTTGATGGCGGAACTCACCCGCCACTTTTTGTCTACCAGAGCGTGAAAATGAAAATAATTTAAAAATAATGATCTCCCCGAGTGGGAATCGAACTTTATCGGTAATATTCAAAATATATAATTGTTTATTAGTAACTTCTTGATAAGCAAACGGGATTAATTCTCTAGAATTCATAGTTGACAAAGAGGAGCCTATACTTGTATAAAACTTCTGAGTCTATGTTTCTATGATATTGCATGTAAGTGACATAAAATTTAAAGCTGCAGCCGCGTCGTTCCTGTAGGTGTCAGTGGGTCATACTGATTAGCGCTAACATCATACAGAGACAGCGCATACGAGTAAGATTGAAAAATTTCAATTGAAAATACCATATTTACATTTTTAGATTCACATTGTATCTCGCACATAGCACGGTAGAGGGAACATAGGAACCTAGTGTTAAGATACTCCTTACGCAGCGGTTTAGAGTTCGATTTTACATGAATGAATTGTTTTCATTACCTTGCCCTACTAGACATAGCACGGCAATGACCATTAACAAGCTATATCTCGAAAATTGGGGGAAGATAGCGAACATGGCTTTACATTATTATTTGCGGGATAAAGCGTGAAGCTAAAAAAAACTTATCTCTAATATAATCCTAGATTCGACCATATACAACGTGTAGGGCACTTTAGGCACTATGGTCATAACAAGTCTAGATTGGGTCACGTCCTTATAAGTAAACATTCCTTTCGTATAGTTACGAGCGCAGTACGCCCACCGCGAGCTCAAGATGGTAGAATTAATAGGTGATGGGTTGAACTATTATAATATATTAAAATTATAGATTGTATATTTAATTTTACGTCTTATTATATACCTTTTATTTTTTATTTCAATTCCATAAGGTACATAATAATGAAAAACAATACTATTAGCAATAAAATTTTCAATCTAAGCTTAGTGTCTAAACGACAATTTCGACAATTTTTACCTTTATTTAAAACTAGAGTTACCGACAATAGCTTTACGTTAAGAAACTAGTGTCAAGATACTCCGTTCCCCAAACACCGCCCAATTTTCAAGACGCAATGCGTATGATTGGTGGAATTGAATGCAACGCTTTTCCTTCTTACCAGAGAGGGAAAAAGAGAGAGAGAAAGTTTACTTTTTTCCCCGAGTACAAATTGTATCAACAACCTTTTCGTTGAAAGTAAGACGTTGTGCCCCTGCGTCACGATGGTTACAAAAAATCCCTTACAAAATTAATTCGAACCTGTACTTATCAATCCAAAAACTAAGCAAATTTAACATAGTACGCGAACATAATGTACGATATACATCTAAATGTGAGTCAGAGGTTATAATTGTGCCGCGAATGCGACTCGACCTACCAACGTGTGACCTCACTCAATCTAACATTCAGAAATCAGATGGCAATCATTAAAGTACTCGTATGTTTGTACTCTTTGTTCAGGAAAATAACCTTATTGATATAGATGATGGTAATTTTTTATCAGCAAACGAAACCTGGGAACTTAGTTCGCCACTTTAGTTCATGTTAGTGACATTGCGCGTTGGGTGGCAGATTCCGTTCCGAACACTGTACGTTGCATATAGATCAACTGTATTGCAAGTAAGTATATACAAACATTTCCTTAATTCAAATTGAAATTTCAAACCTGCACCCATCGCAATCAATCACACACTACCACTGCGCCAGTAGGAAATCATTAGCCCTACTTAGCAGTATAATATAGCTATATAACACAGACAGACAGTCAGTGACAATAGGCATGACGTAACACTCTCACGGAGTATCTCCAATAACGTCGTCTACTAATAACATACACGTGACTCATCACAAAGATGTTATAACTTATAAGTATTTGACGTTTCCTTTCTAGGGGGCTATGGTCTTCGTTGAATATTGTTAGATGACATATCCAAGTTATACGAATTAACATCAGTTTTACGCCGTGTTCTCCATATAGCAGAGTAGGCGAAGGGAGCCTAGTATTAAGACACTCCGCTCAACACTTTTCGCATTTCTAGAAACGAAACTCAATGCTGCGCCTTAGCCTACACCAGAGCGAAGAAGTGAAAATGAAAATATTTCATTACTTTGAGTGGGAATCAAACACAAAACTAGTCGCGCTTACACCACACGATCGTCCCGCTCGCCTCGCTACGGTTGTCACTCCACTCAGGGGAATGAATTCTTTTCATTTACCTCCACTGGTAACAGAACAAATCGGAGTTCCGCTACTTTACACGAAAAGAGTCAAAAATTAATCTAAATATAGAGTTCAGAGGGAACCCTACTCTACTAGATGCGGAATAGAATTTAAAGCTAAAAAAAACCTTACTGATCCCAAGCTCAATCAGAAAGATCGCACAAATACAAAAAAAAACATTAAACCAACAATCAACAACCAACAATTTACACACAAACAATATATCTACTAATAACATGAAAATCTAATATTACAAACATACAGAACAGTTGCTTAGATATGCGAATTGCGGTAACGCGATTAGTTACAGTACAGTACGAAGGTAGGTACCTATCGTTGCAACGCAGTCAGCTGTACTGCGCTTTGCAATAACGGTATTCTGTAGGGCGGTGCACCGTATGGAACTCTTGAATTAGGATAAATGCAGTACATAACTGCATCGTGGATATGGTGGTGAGGAGAGTCAAGCTAAATCTTTGGTCAAATCCATATTCTGTACTTATATTAAAAAGCCATAAAGCTAAGTTTGTTTGGCGGAACGTGCTTTCTTGAATAGTCTGTTTATCAAGGATGGCCAGAGGAGACAGGAGAGCTTGGGAGATTCCATTGCGTGTTGCATGTTCTTTTATTAGACCATGCAGGTATAGTTCCAGTAATGGATAGATAGCTATATGTGCTAATTTGCCTGACTCTCTTCATCATCAAAGGGACGATACGTAAGAAATAACTTACTATACAAACAAAATTATTCTATATCACTAATTTATTATAATATCTGTACGTATCGTGTGTGTATCGCGTGAAAATCAAGGAGACATGGCGTAGTATTAAAAAATCAATTCATATGGAACTGATTTGGCCCGGTTAAACAAATAGATGGCACAAAGATTTTTAAATCCAGTTGGTTTTAATAGTGCCCTAAGTAACTTCTTTTGATGGATTGGAAATGAGGTATTAGGTTTTCAAATGAGTTACAGTACATACCCTATGACTCCTAGACGCTTTCGGATCGAGGTAGGTGCGCAGTTTGTTGAGGTAGTGTGCCGGCGAGTCTTTCGCCTGTACCATGTCCTGATCGCATATGATCTCCCATTTCTTCTCCAGATCGTAATTCCGAAGTAACTTCGCTTTATCTGGAGGAAGGTCCATTGATGCCTGCAACAAAGAGAATTGGTTCAATATATGACAAAACAACTTATTTCCTCTGTTCTAGCTCCCACTGTATATGTAGGTATGTTTGGATGACCCCTGATGGTCTTATGATTGCTTGTTCATTACATCCTTAGGCAATTTTGAAGTTGAATTTATTGCACAAAACATTTAGAATGTATTTGTAAGCTGTTGTTCTATTCAAAAATCTGTTCTTTTCAATAGGACTAGCTATCTTATTTCACATTGTAAAAATGAAAATATTTTTCTGTAATATAAGAAAAATATGTAATTTTGTAATTTTTAACTTTTTTACTAATATTTCATCAGTACTGGGATATTTCTGAGTTGTTTTTACTTTTAAAGCTTCTATCATCTAACTTCTATAATATTCCTACAGAAAGTTTCCCTTGTAACACAACGTACCACAAGTACACCAACGAAAGTAAAATCTAAAACGATAAAAACTCAAATATATATCATTCGCGTAGACCAAACATAAGTTAAGCATATTTATCCACCGCGGCCCGGCATTGAACCAGTTAGCTGCATAACGGTACAAATACCTAATGGGCTAGGGTTATCGATGTTTATTTATTTATTGATCGTGTCTTCACGTGCGGCCGGGGGAGATACAGTGATAGATAATGTGTCTATTAACATATATTTTCCGCTTTAACGACTCATATATGATGTTGAAAGTTTTTAATATTTATATTATGGAATGATTACAGGTTCGAATTCCATGTGGAAAAGTATTTGTTTAGAAATTCGTAGCACGGTGTGTTTAAGGTCTGGTCGTTGTTAAGACGTTGATAAGGGATTCGATTCCTCCGACAAGTCTAAGGGCGGCGTTAAGTTTCGCCACTCAACATACAACCCCATTTAAATTACTCATTTGCCAATTTAAAGGTTATTAAGTTAAAAATAATGTATATTATTTCACTTTCAATTACTCGGTAAAAGTGTCGCGATGAGTTCCTACACTTAAAACGCAAGCTATACCTACTTATACAAAAATAAAGGAGTGACATAGCTTAAATTATTGCAGAGAAACTCAATTACAAATAAAACCATATTTTTTGTTCCATTTTAAGTAATAAAATATACTTAGCAGTTACAACCAACTGAGATCAATTTAATTTAATCTATTCTTAGCTTTCGAACATTTTTTATTATCCAGCCTGCCCTTGAGCGCTTACTTAATAAAACTATAAATAAACTGCAAGCGATGAGTCTTGAAAACGTAAACCACTACGAATTACTTGAGAATCTTAAGTGAATTCTTAATTTTGTACATGTTTATATCTTCTGATATATAAACGTAATAGAAAACGAATAAAACAAAGTAGATGCCAAGGCGATTCGCGGTGCAATCGGATAACGTCGTGGGTTCGATCCCAGTCAAGGGAATTATTATATTTAATTTATTTTCTTTAGCTCTGGTAGGCGAATTGCGGCGTAACTCGAAAATTCAGCGGAAAATGAGGGACGGAAGACTCTATGGTGAAATACAGTTTGAAGATAAAAAAAAATATTTTTATTAATATAAAATATATAAGAACAATATAAAAATATTACCACATAATTATCCTACTTTTACCTACAAAACGTATAAAAGATCTACCTAACGTATAACAACGATGAAACTAATAGCCGGCGACAGGTAGTAACAGATACGTATCAAAATATAACACTTGTAAACACGCAGTCGACTTTTACATTTTATTTTCTAGTGGTCGATGTAACCCTACTCCATCAGCATTTGCATGGAGATACGAAGTGGAGATTTTAGGATAACGTAATATTCTCCTGAGAAATAAATGAGGCTTCGTTAGCAACTTTTCTTAAGAATTAAGTAGGTAAATGTATTATAATATTATATAAGTATGATGGTCGTATCTTTGAGTTCTAATTTGTGAGAAATTATTATTTACAATAGTTTTTTTTTTTTCAAGAGGAATTAAGTCCCACTACATGTAAATATTTATTTACTCTCAACATAAATAATTGTAAAAATTAGTCTTGCAACATTATGTACATACTAACAGGACATTTATTATAGTAATAGCACTACATCAGACCGGATAAAGTGAAACTAGGCAGCCCTAGTCAAACATTATTCAAGTGGTACCTGTTCGTCTGTACAGCGATTTTGCATCCGATAAGCCTAATGAGATTGGATAGCTCTTGACTATTACAAATTATTGCTGATATCCGTCGTGACATAGTTGTAAGGTGTTTGATTGTACACGCGACGATTGTAAGTTCAATTCCGACTTTGGAGACGAAAAATATTTTCGTGGTACTGGGTTCCGCAATACTACACATAATGAAACTTAAAACGACTAAAAGTGGGGCATGGCTTTGAAATAATGTTAAATAGGGTCTCCCCATAAATAAACAACATGCTCAACTGCCATGCTTCGAACTCCATAATCAAAGACCTAAACTGGAAAAACACTGGCATCATAGGCTTATCCCAGGGTGTGCCAGAATTCCCGTCAGAGTCCATGTCGCATCAGAGCTAGAGGTGCGCTGCCGGGCTGTATAAGCTTATTTGCAATTTACAAACTACCAATGTAAGCAAATTGATTTCTATATTAAAATGTAAGCTTATTACGTTTTATAATTACAGTAAATCAGTCGGATAAGCGGCGTAACATCGATGAATGTTGCGATTCTAATATGATTAAATTCAAGATTTAGAATCCAATTACGCGATGTTACAAGATATCAATAATTTTATACGATATATTTAAAATCCAATTTTGAAGCTTATATTTATACTAATATTATAAAGCTTAACGGTTTGCTTAGTTGACTGTACCGACAACTACGAGTTCGAATTAAAATATTATTTTTTTATAAAAAACGCTACGCTATAAAACAAGAAAATATATTCAAATGTCAATTATAGTAAAAAAAAATCGGTGTCGTTGCTCATCAGAACAAAGTTCATTATAGAGTTAATAATAATATTATCTTCTTTTGTTATTGTAACAAAGTTTAATTATATGACTGAGCATAGAACGATAACGGATCTCTTTTAAGTATTTTATCTTTCGAGTAAAATTTTCTTCATTAAAATAAAATGTAAAAAACTACATATTTAAATATAATAACTTACTAAAAAAAAACAAGTTTACAAAAAATATTCAAGTAACTGCTAACTTTCTCGTTAAACGGTTTTACTTAATATATCTTTTTAAAATAGTCGCTAGTGTGAAACGTCTTGAAGAGTACCAAAAAAAAGTGTGACTACCGAATAAAATGTAATTATATAAAGTCAAATTAATATCAATCTTTTAAATTAATATATTTATTATCTAGTGTTAATTTAGCATTTTAAAAAATCTCACTCAGGAAGTACTGGCCACAACGGAGAACGGAGTGTCTCATAAATTCGTCATCACACTCAGGGTGCATTTTTAAATTAATATTTAATCATGAAACGTTTTGGACGCAATTATTCTTATATCCTATTTGACTTATAACTTATTCATGTTAATATCTAATAACATTAAGGGCTTACACAGTCATTACTCAATCGCGTAATGTATAAGAGGATTTACACTTGAACGAATCAGTAATCCACCCTAAGATATTAAATGTTAGTCTTGATGAGAATTTTCAATTTACTTTTTTTTTCTTTCAATTAAATGTATTAGAGAAAAAGATATAATATTTATAATAAATAAAAAAATAAAGACTTAAAAAAAGCATTGAGTTCTTAGTCAAAAATAAAAAATTAAATTTCGGTATTATTTATATGTATTTAAACGAAATAAAAAAATCTTCTATATCAATACTTATTCTATTGGCTGATATACAAGAGCATCGTACGATCGGTTCTTTTATACGGCAGCGAATGTTGGCCAGCACTATCTCGGCACACTCAGGAGCTCCGCGTCACGGAAATGAAGATGCTGAGGTGGATGTGCGGCGTAACGCGGTCTGACCGCATACGCAACACATTCATTCGAGGTAGTCTTGGGGTCCGTGACGTAGCGGATAAACTCCAAGAGCGTCGCTTGAGATGGTTTGGCCACGTTACGCGCCGGCCTAAGAACTATGTCGGACGCAAGTGCCTTGCTATACTAGTTCCCAGGGCGCGACCTCCCGGACGCCCAAGGAAGCGTTGGTTGGATGTCGTGATGCAGGACATGAGAGCCAATGGTCTAACCACCGAGGACGCAACAGATCGTGCAAAGTGGAGTAGGTTGAATAGGAAGGCAGACCCTGGCAATAGCCGGGATTAATGCCACTAGGAAGAAGAAGATCAATACTTAGTCTACTTTTTCATACTGAATATGACAAATAACCCCATATTCAATATGAGGAAGTACAACATCAAAATTAGCTCAGCATTTCATCTCCAATTACGGTCTACTTATGCCCTAGTAGATATCAAATCTAGTACATCAGTAACCAAAAAATATATATATGAGATACATACATGATTAGCGACACACTCCGGTCGGTTAATTAAATGACTGTTCGAGATTGCCATCAGACAGGCCGGTTAACAATGCCGTAACATCGAAATGAGATTCGTGGTGGCGCCATGAAAGTTGGTACTTGTAGTATGTTAATAACAATTTTGGATAAGAAGAGTAATCAAAATATTATTTTTTGGTTTCACACTGTATTCAGCATACAGCAGGGAAGACAGAGGGAACCTGTAAACCTAGTGTTAAAAAACTCCGTTCTCATTCAAAAAATTTCTTTCTCCACTTTGAATATTAATTATAGGAGTACCTACAAAATTTTCTAAAATCACAATCAGAAATCACAAATTGCACATTAAGAAAAGGAATTAGGTTTCTTAGGACTAAGGATATTTTTAACGTTTTAAAGTGTTATTCGACACTCACTGTTATAAAAAACTTATTTGTTAGAACTCATAATAATTTAAGACTACTGCTTAAATTATTACTACTATAATTACTACTACTGCAATTCTAATGAAAAATTGAATTCTAAAAAAATCTCGAAAAAAATGACGGCAAGCAAAAAATCCCTTATGTTTTTTTAAATGAAAACAACCTAAGCATGAACATCCCAGCTTTTAGTAGGTCCACTTCTATATTGCCCCCCAAGGATTTTCACGACGAAACATGGTCCTGCGCTTCTGCGTTACGTATGCGTTCTCATTAAAACACTTTCGTTCCCCAATTTCCTACGAAAGTCCCGTCTGTGTTTTGCGAGATCGCTCTGGCAAAACGTGGCGTTGAATTCCGCCACTCAACACGAAATACCTCAATAATACTATGTACCTACTAAAAAAAAGGTTAGTGTTTTGATTGATAGAACGGTCACCTTTAGCATTAATATACTCTATTAATCAATCACAACATGACAGTGTTTACAGTTATTTATACGTAAATTATTTACAGTTAAACGATCTCATGTAAATATTGAACGACAGGTACGAGTATGTGTGTTTGTCTGTTACGCGTTTTTTGTAGAGTATGTACCTACGTACTTGGTCAGCCGATGTTTAAATAGTACTTTTGTTTGATTTGTATCGACAGGTTTGGCGTTGGTGTTGACAAAATTTAACGGTGTTTCTTTTTTGTTTTATTGTATAAATAGCTAATATTAAATAACGGGTAGGTTTTCTTTCAGTTTGCGCATTTATTTTTGATTTTTGGTATCTTTGGATTTTTCGAATATGAACATTTTCCTTTGACTCGAATCTATTCATTAATTCCTTCGAGTTGGAATCGAATCCCTACACCATCGAATTAACAGTCAGATGCCTCTTGACGAAAATTGCCTCAATAAACTTAGAGGGTTCTTAAACTGAGAACTATTATTATATCTTGTTGGTAAACTTATAAACGGACTTATAAGTTTACGAACAAGAAATATCTAAATGCACATAAACCCCCAGAGCTTTCTAATCGTGTTTCTATAAACAAAACAATACCACAGCTACACGCGACCTGACTGACCTCCAGGTCGTTGGTAATCACCAAATGTTTAACACATCTGACTTGCATTTCCTTTACATACAATACATGGTATTATTTGTACTGTTATTTATTTATCATTTTCCATTTACAGGTACATGGAGTCCTGTTAATGCGACTGTCGTGGGTTCGATAGTCACTCATGATTGTTTTTATTTCTTCACGGTGGTAACAAGGCAAAGCGCGGTTCGGCGTTAAGTTCCGCCACTCAAACCATAATGTCTCTCCAACCAGATCGACAGCCGCAAGCCTAGGTTCGTGTTCCCCAGGAGATCAGGGGATGTTCTTGCCGCTGACCATACTCCTACGATACTGCTTGCACTTAAGAATAGAGTCCCCTTCTCTACGCAATCGGCGTGGCTATAAAGACCAGAAGGGCTAACAGCATTAATCTCAAGTTCAAAAGAAAACATATTGTTTCGAAAATCAGTCGGAAAATGGGAAACGGAGTGTCTTAACACTCGGTTCTCTGCCTATGCTATAAAAAACGTTACAATCTGATAGTATTCTAAAATCCAGTATAGTTCCAAGAGACGATAAACATAATCCCACGACCAATGTTTCAACTTCAATAAACATAAATGGATATATAAAAAACTAGCGGCCCGCTCGCGGTTTCACCCGCGTGAACTATGTTATTATTAATTTCTGTCTCCATGACTACGTCCTAGTGACGTTTATGCAAAATTTGAGACTCCTAGCATTTGTAGTAACGAAGTTTCATACAAACTTTCGACCCCAAAAACAACCCCTTAGAAGTCGAATATTGCAAATTCCGGTCTAAGCGAGCACCTACGTCCTATAAGTAACTCCTATGCAAAATTTGAGATTCCTAGCACTTGTAGTTTCAGAGATTTCGTGATGAGTGAGTGACCTTTCGATTTTATATATATAGATAACCGAATGCAAGGCGGTGGCGGTGTGTAGTAGGCGTAAGGCGATGAATGGATCATCAATATTTGCGTTAATCATCTCGGTCGTTGGCCTTAGACACAGATTTTGTTACACACTCAGTGCAAAGAAAAAGGTAATTAATAAAATGAGAGTAGGTTTAAGTCGGTCTAATACTTTTAAATACTGAGCATATTTTGTGAAATTAATTTTAGGTTCTTTGGAGAGCTTTGTTTACAATTTTCCGTCGTGATCAGTTATTTCTGCTCGAGGCTGCTTTTTCATTTTTTTTCAATAAATAAAACATTCTTTTTGATTTCATGTACAAATGGAATAAACACGACCTGTTACGTTTACGGTCGCACGCTTATGCCCCTGGGCCGTGAATGGCCTCGAATCCTCTTAGGAGTTGAAATTCATAAAACTTTTTTTTACGAATAACTGCAGACCTAGTTATAGCTTAATAATTAAGGACTCTCGCTTATACTACACTATTATAATATTCATACAATGGACATATAATCAATCGTTTTCTTGAATCACTCTGTCTATTAATGAATGACGGATCGGACGAATTTTTAAAATTATCCAAACAAAGTTTCAGCCGACGACTCGTTACTATTTACTTATTTAACTAAGTAAAGTAAATATCCTAAATAAGCTTTATTGAAACGAAGTTAGCTAAAGTTTTCATGCTGTTGACTCATAGTTTTTATTTTGAATAGCGCCACACTGAATGAGCTCTTATGTAAACCGACAACACTATATTTATACATTAGTGATGGGCGAGTATCGATAGTTTTAAGCATTTACAAAATAATAGCTATTTTCTTATTAATGTACTAGTGGCCGCACGAAACTTTTTCGTGGACTATAAAAAGTAAAACTTAATTTTATCTCGGTCCCCATAGAATTTATAGAAATCTTCCCCGCTCTAAGGAATGAACTTACCAAATTTCAACATTCTAAGTCCAGTAAGTTGGGCTATGCGTTTTCTGGTAGTAACCGAAGAAATTTATATATAGATATAGACTATAAATTACATGGTCATTTTATGATCTCTCTTTTATAATAAACATAAATCAAATCGCTAAACACCAATTACATTGTAACTATTTTAAAAGCAGTGGAAATCATTGAAATTATTGCCTTATCTAATAAAATAAATCTTTTTACGCATTTCAAAAACTCACATATACCAACCAGTTATATAATTTTTAGGTCGTTGAATAATTAAACTTCACTGGTTAAACATTCTATAACAATAATTACTTAGAAATTAAATAGTTGTACCATGTCCATGCTTTCGAGGTGCAATGGACAACGTCTAATTGTAAATGTGTGATGGTTATGCCGTCGACTTCCAAATTGGAAAAGTGATTATATTTAAATTATTCTCACTTCTTTGCTAAGGTAGACAAAGCATGGTATTGAGTTTAGCTATTCAATATATATACGATATAATATCTCAGAAATTGGGCGGGAAGTATGAAACCTAATGTCTCAGCACTAGGTTCCCTCTGCCCACTATTCTATGCGGGAAAAAGCTTGAGACTACTTGTTTTCCATTACCATTACCATACATACAAATATGTAAGGGTAATTTACATGGCGATACACAGCGACAGATAACGCGGTGATCGAATGCAAAAACTACGAGGAAACGTGCACGATTAGAATCTTAATGTGCGTTTCAATGTCAAATGTACCATTTACGTAATATTGTATGTATTAGAATATTTATTTACTTAATGCTTGAATTAAATATACATACTATTATTGTAATGGCCAAAATATATTGTAAAATATTGTATACAATAGAGAATTTACAGCACTAGCACAACATAAAACAAGTAAGTATATATTTTTTTTTCATTCTGTATTCGTATACACTACAGAAAGTGAGTAATCACTTTCTCTCCACTTTTCTTCCACACTTTGTCTTGTTAGAGAGCGAAGAAATAAAAATATTTCATTGACCCAAGTGGAAATGAACCCACGACCGTAGCGTTTACAGTCAGACGCTGTGTCGCTGCACCACGACTGTCATTATTTTTATTATTAAGAAAAAATATATTATAGAATTAAGAGAAGAAAAAATGTATACATATGACGTCATAAACTTATTAAATGGCTGAGTAAAAAAAAATAAAGCCAGAAGGAATATTTACTTTCACATCAACAATCGATCGCAACAAATTGGTCGTTACGCTCATTATACATATTCGTACTACGTAAATTTAACTATAATATCCCACGGCCATTTGTTAAAAGCAAACTCATCTCGTTTAATTTATAAAAGTGAAAGTAAATATTAGAAAATTATTTGGAAAGCTCATATACGCAATAGTTGACATTTAAAGGACCTAACAAAAATCTATATATATATTTTTTCTGTATTAAAACATATAAGAATACTTATAACAACTAACAAAAGTACGAAATATTACAAAATAAAACAATTACATCGATTTATCAGTTTCCGTATATCGATTATTTATTATTATCGATTAACACGATCCATCACTTAACAAAATGAATCAGCCCTACGCTACTCGAACGAATATAGACCGCGGCCTTCGACGGAGTCAATCTAACGACTCGACAGAAGGGCGGAAATGATAAATACAGACTATATTTAGAATTAAATATAATTTCACAGATAACTTAACTTTGTTAATGTATTACAATGAATGACAATGTGATATCGTAATTGCATTTTGATTTAACTTTATTAACTGAAGCGGTCTCAAACGGCCGTGGCGGCGCAGTGGCACAGCTACTGACTGTTAATGCGACAGTTGTGGATTCGATTCCCACTCGGGGAAATGATTATTTGAGTTATTTTCATTTCCCCGCTCTGGTTGACGAAGCGTGACGTTGAGTTTAGTTTTTATTTGAAATATATCGAATTCGAAAGGAAAGTGGGGAACAGTGTCTTATCGCTTGGGTTGCTCTACCTACTCTGCTATGTGGGAATAAGCGTGCAGCTGCTTTTTGTTATTAACTGTGGGTTTAAAGTTAATATGAGAAAATATCAAAAATTTATTATCTATCTAACATTGTTAGCCATATTTAATCGTAACGTGCAACGTTTTTTTTATTTTAATATGAAAAAAGCTTTATTAGCATGTCAATTGAATGTTCGAAAACTAAACTAAATACACTTAAAATTACACTTTAACTTAAAAAAACCACTTACGTTACTCAATAAAAAGCAACCTAAATCAAAAAATAGCAAAATATTATCAATATTTCTATGATTTAAATAAAACACAAATAACTTACACACTACTATGCAAGCAAAATGGTAAACATCTGTTAATTTTAGACTAAAACATGTATATGTTCCTATATTTTTTTAGAGCTATGACAAAAACAGTGTAAAAATTCAGTGGCTCGTGCAGTCGGTTCTCTCTCTATCTATGCGAAGGACATTGACTCCTTGAGGACGTCTTGTTATAAAACGACGGAGCGTGTCTTAGAATTTTTTTTGATGTGTATAATATGAAGTTTTTATGTGATTTTTACGCTGTGTTTTACATTTTTCTTTATTTTAATAATATTTGGAATCTTAATTAAAATATTTTTATGCGATAGTCATTCGATGATTTTCATAGCAGGTTATGCAGATCTAGGGTTAAAACACTCCGCTCCTCACTGCCTGTTTTATTTTCAAGACTTTACACGTTAAGTAGCGGCAATTTAATGGAGTACATTTAAAAAAACTAACCTAATATTAATATTTATTTATTAGGAAGAAAAAACCACAAACATTATTTATAACTTAATTTGAAGTAAAAAATATTTTTGTGTTGAATTGCCCAATTATCGAAGAAGGCTATATTAATCACGTTCAGAAGCAAAACCACAGGCAAAAGTTAGTAATATTATAAAATGAAATTCAATCTTTATTTAATGCAATTAACGGATGCCAGTATCGCGTAGCGTCGATGGTGGCACCGTAAGTTTTACACTTACGGTGCTTATATCAAAACACTATAATTATGTAATACGAAGAATGTTTTACTAATTATACCAGCCAGCGTTCTTCAAAGTATATAATTATAAAATTTTCTTATATTTTTTACAGGTTTATATACTTGGAGAATACAATCGATAACAAGGCAAGATGCTTAATACATTCTAAAAAGAGATTTTTAAATAAAAATTAAATTACCAAACAAAAAAGTGTCTCTTATACAATTAAATAAAGAGCTGGAAATGGACAGCACATTCTCAGAAACACTTAATATTTTATTAACAAAACTGTCGGTCAGATCAAAGGGTGTTCAAAAAGACATAAAACAACTGACCCTGGACGCAGACAACAATGCTTGGCATGAAGGACATCAAATCTGACGTCACATTGCAGTATTTCAGACTCGTAGTGTAAGGGAATATCATATAAGTTGAATTTAATAAATTATATAAAATTTAGGTAATTCAAATCTATTCTATTTTGGCAAAGCCAAAGAGTTTGATAAAACGGGCTAATCTCAGAAACTACTATTTAGCATTGAATTGAATTGAGAAAGGGTATATAGCCTTTATAACATTATGTTAATACTATCAATGTAACCCACTATATAATTAATCGTCAGCGTCATACACAACACTTATTTGTTTTCAATGGACGACGCGTAAAAGCCGCAGATAAAAATTTGTTTACAATAAAATAAATATAACTATGCAGTAATACTTCTTCAGTAAAACCACCAACAATTAAAAGCTAGTCAAAGCCAATTAAAACTCATCACTTCTATTCTAGAAACATTACTGTCATTGTCTGGGAACGTTATGTAAGTAAACAATTATATGAAGAACGTGTAATTTTATAATATTGCATGAGATCGCAATTGATTCAATACACGAACTGCATGAGCAAATGCGAAGAATTAATTTCTACTTTATTCATATAATATAAGGTTGAAATTATCTAAACTTGATAGAGTTAAGAATTAATGCCTGGATCAGCTCATCTCACGCAATGTTAGTTTTTTGCTGCATAAAAACAATCATAGATTAGCTAGGTCTTGGTTAGGATACACAGTATATTATTACTGTGTTATAATTTGTTGTGTTGTTTGTTCTTAGTATAGTGTAATAAAAGGATAGATTAATTGTTTATTTATTTTAAATAATTTCATTTTACATAGTAAATAACTAAAGGTATATTTTTAAACCAATAATTGTCATAAAATAACTATACTCCTAATTTTAAAGGAGCGGTAATATAATTATCAATTTTAAAATTGAATTGAATTTCAAACAGAGAAATTTTTTACTTTTAAAAATTCCATCGCGGCGCAGTGACTGTGTCTGATTATAAACGCGGCGACGAACGAAATGATTATTTCATTTCAATTCTTCGTCCTGGTAAACAAATCACGGCGTTGTGTTCCGCCACTCAACACGCAATGTTTCGTAAGATGTTTTCTCACTGGCTACTAGGCGAGAGCGTTAAGCGTAAGTTTGCTTTTTTAATACACCTTTTAAATATAACATAGAATAAACGAAAAATAACAACATTATATAAATTACACTTATTTGTCTCCCTATTCATACAATTTTATTGCGTCATACAAAAACCCCCATAAACATTCATACATAGTCAAAAGTAATAAAAATACATTAATCAACATTATTCACAATAAAGTGAATTGAATGGTTGTTTACCTTCCCCCAGTTTCTCGCGCTATATATATAACTTTATTTCGCAGATTTTCCTCAATAATGTCCTTTTAATGAAATTATTAACACTGATATTATTAAAAAATATTTTCTTTTAATTGTTTGTATAAACAGTAACTGGTTTAATGTTAATTCTAAGAATATCTAAAAGTTTAAAAGTAGACTTACATAAAAGTTTAAATTTAAAAATATAGGTAATTTTAAAGACGTTGTTTACCTTTGATTTAACTGTAAAAGTACAAGGTAAAATTTAATTCCACAAGGGAACAGACAAGTGTTTGCCGTCTAAAGCTTTCGTTTTCATATTATGACAAACAGAAAGCGAAATTAGGGAAAGGAGCTTTGCCCTATTCAAAGCTTTTTGATAAATAGAAGTTAGACGACCCCCCTTTCAGGGCGGACGTGTGAATAGACAATGCCTATCTTTATTGAATGCAAACTTTCCAAACAAAATGAAAACAATCTATTCATATAGGTACCTAGGTGGTACCTGGTGTTTTCACTCGTCGAAGACAAACGGGCTAAGTTCCGGTGCAGCCAGCCGACCGTGTGATGCTGTGACTAAGCGCCATAGTTTTAATGCTCCAATGAAAACAAATAGACCCAGTGATGGTATTAGTGTGCTTATTTTATAATCAAATAGAACGGCGTTGAGTTCCGCTACTTATCGTGAGGCCATAGTTGGTGCATGTTTCAATGGTTGTGAGTCCGATATCCACTCGGGAGATTTATTGTAATTAAAATAATTATGTTCATTTCTCTGCTCTGGTAAACAAAGCGCGGCGTTAACTTTCGCCACTCAACACGCTATATCTCAAAAAAATTGCGGAAAATGGGGAACGACGAATCTTAACATTAGGTTCCCTCTCTCTCCTCTATTATGTGTGAAAAAGCAGTAGACTGAATCTCTCAATCTTCAACAACGTATCATTTATATCTATTTAAATCAAATGAAATGATAACAAACAAAAAGTAAAGGACTAGCCTAACCACCGGAAGTGGCAGAGACATGGGGGTCACGAGTTCGACGCCCGACTAGCGCCATTCGCTTTGAACCTAATGGCTTCTGATAATTTATCAGTTATCGGGACACGATACGATATGACCTTTATTGTACTGTATAAGGCTGGTTGAGATCGTTGTTTTCAGATATGCTTAATTTGACACAATGGAGTTTAATAGGTTTAACTAATATGAGTAATGCCTATAGGTATAATATAAAATTAATTAATTTAGATCAACAAATAATTTATTTATTCACATTTGAAAATAAATTAAGTAATTTAATAACCAGACATCCCGACAACACCTTTTATAAACTGTGATTTTTAAATACGATTTAATTTAGAAATCAATTTTTAAACATTATGTTTTTGAACCACAAAAACACGCCAACAGATTTTAAGGAAAACTTAATTTTGTCCCATTTTTTTTTATTATAAAATAAAATCTAACGATAATAGCATATTGCCATTCTACGTACTTACGTCGTACTTTAATCAACACATAAACTAGCGGGGGCCACTTGTAATAAAACTACCTACTGCACAAAATCGCATGGAGCGATAAGCCGCATTGAGCGGTTGACACCAATCCATAAGTTACCTGTTGCAGGAACTGATAGGTTCTAAATTCTAATCCCAGTTAGTACTGCGGTTAGCGAAATGCAAGCAAAGATTTCGTTTCAAAGATAGTGCTAAGTGCTCTAGATGCATATAAACGGCTTTTCAGTCTTTTGTAAATCACTATTTTACATATCGTTAGTTTATTAATAAAATAGCTCGATCGTTCACAGAAGACACTTATGGCTTAGTTGTGAGGTTTCTTTATTAAATGCAGATGGTTGTAGGTTCCAATTTCACTGTAAGGATTGTTTTTTAACCATTGCTCAATAGGTGATTATTGGATACCTCAGATAATATCAAAGATTTCTTTTGCATCTTTAGTCTTTATTGCACTTGAAGCAGAGGCGACTAGGTCCAGTGTTAAAACTCACGTGTTAGAGAGTGGTGATTATCAAGTGGTAATCCTTTTTTCCCCCCGGAATAGATCCCAGACAAACGTAGGATTGCCCAATGTGCCATGAAGGCCTTAATAACCAAAAATATAATCATCAATAAACAATACTCAATAGAAAATAAAAAGAAATGTTTAATAACCCATATTCACATGCTACTTTCGGTCATGTGTCACGCACGTGGGCAGCGGGTTCGATGCCCGTGTTCGACATAACATAATAGTGCGATGTCTGTCGCCCCGTTAACCGCCTACCTCTGAGTTGAGACATTAACCATTTTCTAAGACTACAGTAGAAAGTGTAACACAGCCATATTGGACTGAAACAATAATTTACATTGATTTATTTTAGCGTGTTGAACTAGTGAGTAAAAGCTGTGGCTTATTTCTTAAATATTTTTTTTAATCTTTTAATTAGTAAAAATGTACAAAATAACAGTTCTTTTACTATATAGATATTTATATATAAAATATAAAATGGATATCAACATTTTAACTTGCTTCGAAATAGCATAAAAAGACCTTGTTATAATAAAATATTTGGTTTTCGCGGTTTTTGTAAAGTTTTAATAAAAATAACTGAGGTCGTGGTGACACAGCGGCACGGAGTTTGACTGCAAATGCGAAGTTTGTGGGTTCGATTTTCACTTGGCGAATGAATTATTTTCTCGCTTTGATAACAAAACAAAGCGCGGCGTTGAGTTCCGTCACCAATGAAATATTAAGCTAATTAACACTAAAGCTATAAAAAGAATGAAGGGTACGAAATGTTGAATGTTCTTAAAAGTATAATCAAATACTAAACTAAATATATGCAATTATTCCATTAATTGATTTAGTTTCATTAAAAATTATAACAGTTGATGATATAATTCTTAAAGCACGTTGAGCAGCGCGCCTTTAATGGCATTACAAGGTTGTCGGTTCCAAGTGTACCTAAAGGTACAAGCAATTAGTCTTAGAAGGATTTTATTTATTGAAGGCAATTAGCATTTAATTAGTATTTTCTAGTTAGGATTTGATTGATACAACGACAACCTGGTATTGCATTCCGTTAACCACTGACTATCCAATTTAAGGACACATTGCATGTCATATGCTCAAGTAGTTTATTCCTCCAACTGCGAAAGATGCAAAAAAGAAATTACAATATTAGTTAAAGAAATCTTTTTAAAAACAAAACCTTTCTAAGTTCAAAGTCCCTTTCACCTTCCGGCTCCATCTCCAGTCTAGATGCTTTTTTCATGGTGTATTATATTTTACAAATCAATTCCTTTCCTCTTGATAAAAATTGTAATTCGTAATTTTTTGCAATTTCGGATTAACAAAAATAAATTGACTAAATGTAATTTCATTCAAATCATGTAAAAATATAATATTTCCCCTAAGTGGAGATTGAATTTATAAAAATCCCTTTTACAGACAGTCTTGCTCTACTGGGTTACAACGACTTCTGCTTCATAACTAATAAAAATTTTTTACTCGCTATAGATACAAACACATTCCTCTAAAAAAAAAACGAAAAATCGTGACTTATCGACCTGTAATGGAAGAGTAAACAAAAATATCTCATTACCAGGGCTCTACGTGATATATCTTTGGTTACTTTTATAATTAAGTAGGTACATAAATAAACCAATTAATTTAAATATTGTTCTGTTATGATTTTCCTGATGTTAATTCCAAGGCTTTCGAATGATAAAATATGGAATTAATAGAATTATTAATAAGAGTAAATACATGTATAATAATTATATATTGCTAAAAAACAATGTGAGATCAGAGACCGTCGTGATGCAGTGGTGCAACAGGTCTTCAAACGTAAGGGTTGGGGGCTCAATACTTAGTTGTGGGAATAAATTCTAATTATTTCGTAGCTCCATATATTACTTCCTCGCTAGTTCTTTTCATTAAGCAAGAAAACGAAGTCGTAGGTATAAGCTAGTGAATAATATAAGTAGGTATATCAAAGACAGACAAGCAAGGGTTTGAAGTAGTATTGTTAAGCAGGTCTCTCATCCTCATGCTTCAGAGCTAAAGCGTGTTAGTTTGATACTCTCATTAGGATGCCTTTGTCCTGTTGAGAGATCAAAAGGATACACTACTTAAATTTCAGAGACATGATGAACATATTCTTGGTTTTTGAAATAGTTTTCATTTGAAGCTAGGATTTCTGCTTAAAATTATGCAAGCCTTAAAAACGTCTTACAGCTTGATATTTAAAAGGATAAAGAAAGAATTTTCTTTCAAATTTTTGTAGTTGTTTGGTCGGTGGCCGGTGGTCGGATTAAGAATAAAATAAACTAGACTAAAAGACTGGCTTGGCTTTAACCTCCGTTCAAATCTCGTTACATTCAAATTTATATACGTTTCTATATTTTACTCGAAGGCCTTTAAAAAACAAAAATAAAAAGAAGAATAGCTATATAAATCTACCAAAATAAAAACAGAAATGAAATACTAAAACGCGACGGCTGCATCACGTGTTCCTTGACAGCTTTCTTGACGTCTACGTTTCCCTTGCGTACAAATACGAATATAAACGTTAAAAACTAAATATATATTGGTAAAAGTTTAGTTAGTAAATTTAGTAATAGACAACTATAGCCATGGGCGTAGGAATAGAGGGAGCGAGGTGGACCGTGCCCACTCCAAAATAATCTTGTGTCCATCCCAGAAATTTTAGTAACAAAAAATTTGCCCTGAACAATAAAAAAGAAAACCTTTACATGGACATATCTGTACAAAGCACGAACGTATTATTAACGTAAAGCGATACCTCCACTCATATTTTCAAGATTAACAAGAAGGCTGAAGTTGAAAGTCCTTCAAGTTATGTCATGATATGGCCTATACGAGCCCAAGAATAAAGGCTTGCGTAGTATAATGATAAAATTATAATATATTAAAGTGTTTTTTTTTTTTCAAACCTATTTAGTAAGTTTTATAAATATAACATAGTATTCTTTATAAAAATAAAATTCATTATTTATTGTAAGCAAAGAAAATATAAGGAAATTAGTCATGACGACGATATGATACGTTCCCCACGACCAAGTTATCTCCGACCAAAGGGTCTTATTTGATAAATGGACTATAACAAAAATATTTTTTTAATTCGGATCAGTTATTCCCGTGAATATGTCGAAAATAAGAAGTTACAGAAACAAAAAAAACACGAGAAATGCAATACATTGCTTGATAAAGAATACAAAAAGGTCGTCGTTCGATATGTGGTATTAAATTAAACGCCACTTTCTCAGCTTATAACTTAAAAGCTAAAAAGCGAACCCCCTCGGGGTCGACGTCCGGTGTAGTGGGCGGACTGAACACCGAGCTTTCAGCGCGACACCACTTCGTTGCCGTACCTACGGAGTACAGAGTACGGGGCGACTTAGCTAATATACATCATAAGATTATATTTAAAACATGTACAAATCATTGAAAGGAATTAAAAATTCCAAAAAAATATATTTATTTTATATTTTTATTCTAGCTATACTAAAAGAAAATGGCAGAAGGTATTCTAGGTAGTCTAGTAGGCACTAAAACTAATAAATTCAGTACCATTCACAACGTTGCTAGACATATGCACGAACTACACATGAGGTATAGCGCTATGCTCTGTAGAGCACAAATGCAAAGTTCGCTTTCACCAATCAATGCTGCTGAATACATAGCTATTTGAAAAAGTAAATAGCGAAGTGACATGACAATTTCCTCTGTTTGCCCGATGTAAAAAATAGAGAGAAATTGTGATAGCTACATACCTTACATTTTGTCTCAGCGAGAGGGAACTTGGGAACCCAATGTTAAGACACTCCGTATCCCATTAATGTCATTTCGTTCTACATTTTAGGCATTGCGTGTAGAGTAGTGGAACTCAACTGTAAACACTATGGTTGTAGGTTCAATCCTCACTCGGGGGTGTTTTGTATTTAATTTATTTTCATGTCCTCGCTCAACTCAAGAATTAGTAGAAGAAGAAGAAGATATAGAAGAGTAATATCTCGAAACTGATGTGAAAAGAGAAAAATAAAGTGTCTTAACATAAGGTTCCCTCTGCCTCTTCTTCAATATGCAATTAATATAAAAAAACCGCATCAAACATACATTCACAAATCTCTACCGAAGCAAGGCTTACAAACGGATGTGACAAACCGATTCAGGATATATGTAAATAACACACAGACGGTGGCACAGACAGTGCATGAAAAAGCGAGGGTGAGGGAAGCCCTGAAACTAATACAATACATTATCTTGTTTCCACTTAGAGCACGCCACCCCTGCCCCTGGAGCTCCTGGAGTGGGGGACGTCTCAGTCAACATTAATTAAAATTACTCTTGTTGAAAACGTGCAAGTGATAAGGACACTGAAAATTTAACTAGCCTTCGTATTTTACATTGTAGGATTGAAAATACGATGTTTCGTGTATTTATGAAGTATTTTCTCTAATAAACGCGATGATTTCCGGTTCAAATTTTATATGAAAAGATAAAAAGTTTCATCCGAAGACTTACACCTAAAATATTAAATGAAGTAACTACTATTTACTGTAGATATGTCAAAAATATCTGTTATATTTTAACATAGTCAATTTGTCCTTGCAACAATGAAAAAATAATCGTATATCATTATTACACATGCACCAAAAGAACAAAAAGGAAAATGGACAGACCGCCGAAGTGGAGACGACGAATGATTGAGAGACCCTACATCTTTCGAAGTGGTAAAAAAATCATTAATATTAATTAGTGTCAACTTAAGCCATTGTTAAAGTAATACATCACTGGCATTGCTTATTGAACTGTCACTGTTCGTAATTTTATATGCAAAAAACTAAATTTTATATACGTAAAAGAATATTAATTGCTGAAAGCTAAAATCTTTTTTTTAGATTCACGCCCGGAAGTATATACAAGGGTAGACAAAAAAGACATTAGTGTTAGGACATTCCGTTCTCCACTTTCCGTCCAATTTTTGAGACATTGTATGTTGGAAAGCGGAACTAAACTCACTGCTTTTAAGTTGAAACTTGAAAGAGCTCAAGTTCTATAAGAACAAGCAGCCTTATAAAAAAATATCAAAGTTATGGAGTAAAGTTGTAGTTGACTTTACCGCAGTGTTTGTTCGCTATTATAAAAAAAACACTATCTATTCTAATGTCTATAATAATGTCTACAAAAATGCACGCACATATTTTATTTGTTTAATATAAATATATCAACGTGCTATATTTCAATATACAATCATCGTAGACAATAGGTATTGTTAGTCACGCTTACCCTAGACTAGGACGGCACGCTGAAGTATTCTCTCTAGTATTTTTTCTTTTCGGGACTTGTTACCTTTACTTTGTACATACGAACTAGAAAAATATTTACACGTTTACTTTTTTTAGCTTTAACAATGCTTGGTGTAAGTGGCTCAAAATGATAAAATTATTAATACCCTACCGGAATCGAATCCTGAAACGTTGCGTTTACAGTTTAACGCTGTCTACGTCGGCTCATTTTATGCGTATACGTAAAAAAATTGCCATGAGCGGGCACCAAATCTACAACCATAACGTCAAAAATGTGCAAGTCAACGGTGCCAGAATTGCGACATATATAATAAATTACAGATAATGTAACAAGACATATAAAGTAAGTTATTTATATGTTATAAACATCACTACTTAACCTTAACTCACTTAGCCAATTTTAGTCGAATTAAATACGACCGACCTTTGCTTGGGTAATGTTTTGTTTACCAGAATCAGAGTACAGGCAAGGTTATAAGCCAAATATGAATTTAAAAAATGATACTATAAAATTAGCTAATAGTTATATATGTAGTTATAATAATTAGGTATACTATAAATTTAGAGACAGACTTGTTCTTTAATTAACAAGTTTTCATGTAACACATAAGACTGTTGTCGAATGTTTATTGAGTAGCGGTACTCAACGCCGCATTCTGTCCATTAGAGTGAGAAATTAAGAATATCCCGTTTGGACATCGTACCAAATACTATTGCAATAGCAATTATATTTATACAATTCTAGCGTCCCGCTTGCGACTTACTTCGCTTGAAAAAAAATAAAATAAGTAAGTGCTTGTTAAGCAAACTTCACCAAATCAATTTAGCCATTTCTACAAAATCACTGTTTAGAATTCTACTACATTGATACATGCCATGTAGATAAAAAATAAATAAAAATATTAATTATATACGTATAATACGTTTATCAGATAGAGAAATTAACATTCAGTTCAATTCTTCATAAATCCATGTTGTTTCTTATACCTACCTACCTACGTTACAAAATCTATTTCAATACATACATACTGGTATAGAGCAGCACCGCAGCACGACCAAAATAAAGTTTTTCGTGCTGTGCCTGTCAAGGAGTGCCCTTTTAGAGGGCTCGTTACAACGATCGCGTAACCTTTGCACTCGCGTGAAGAGTCAGCTCCGTCGAGTGGAGCTATTCATAGTAACGTATAGAGTGTAGTGTCATTGATATTTTTCAGCGGCGAACGTTAAAAATATTATGATTTTATGAAGGAATTTTTAATTTTTTTCTGAATTTATAGAGAAAAGAATTTAATATAATATAATGTATGTGGTAATATCTATACGAATAAATTGTTATATAACAACATAATGTTTCATTCATGAAATAAAAAAAATCTGGTTTGTAAGATTTTAAAAAGCCCCTCTCCATATATTGATAAATTTTTTGTTATTATTGCTTTTTTTCTGTGCTTTAGGGCACTACTTCTCAAAAGGAAGTCTCGGCATTATACGAAGTATCAATAGCATAGATAAGCTTCAAGAATTTATTATATAAGCCTAACTAACCACTAATAAATCTCATTAGCACGCATATACTCGTATATATCTGAATGGATAGAAGCAGTCGAGAACTGAGTGAATTTTTACTGTTTTAAAATAAATTGTTGAAAAAAAATTAAAACTCCAAATACTTTAGAAATATGTATTTAAATCAATTCATATAATTAATAACATCATTAACAAAAGGTCACACAAAATGTGTACAAAAAGCGAGGCTGAACGCTATCAAAACTGCAAATAACACTAATTAGTTGCAATAACGGAAACAAATATATAACATCGTGCTGTTATAATTAGACGTGGTGTGAATACGGGTTACGCAATTACTATAGGCATTGAAATACCGAGGAATAAGGATGTATCTAGTTTTTATTAATATCATTACATTTTAATTATTTTGTAAGAAAGCCAAATAAAATTAATTACCCGTAGTCACAAAATACTTAGTGTAAAGACACTCTGTCTTCCAGCTCCATAAAGCTAACCCATTAACTTCACTCTCGTCTTGCAAGCACTCCGAGGGTGGCAAAAAGCCCCTGTTTCCGATAATTCAGTATTTATTAATAGTCCGGAACAAAGATAGAGGCAAGACAAACATCCGCTTGTAGTCGTTCATGGCTGTGCGTAAGTACGTACTTAAAATAACATCATTTGGCGCCGACGCACTACTGTGCTTACCGATAACGAAACGCTTAGTGTTAAATTGTGTAATTGTGTATTTTTATATAAAACACTTTTGTATTTTTTTAAACTTATTACAATTATACATTGATTGGATTGCAATATTATGATATCATCAAGCTGGTCTGATGATAGAGTGCTAAGGTAGAAGAGGAAATCTTGAGATGGTTAAAATAATTCGGCATTGAATTAGCCCTAGAATTTGGTAACTCCTTGATCTGTTAACTTTCCCAGAAAATGTTGATTTTCTTTAAATAATTGTTACCGTTAAGGCACAGAAAAAATTATTCTAATTATAAGTATCTATATTAATAAAGTAAACTTAGTTCAAAACTTACAAAACACTAACAAACAAAATTAAATCAAAATTAAAGACACCAAGTAAAACAAAACGTGCAGTTGCAACACTTGACAAACACATCACGGACGCGACTTCCTTCCCGTCGGGGGCGAATCGTATCGAACCTGTTTACTCCGAGGACTTGTGGCTTGAATGCGTGATAACTATAACATAATATACAATGGAAACTACTTACCGTTAAAGGGTGATCTAGATTATTTAACTAGATCATTTAATATAATAACCTACTGTTAAAACTAACTGTAATTTGTAATTTATATGATCGACAGGTCAAAAGAAAGGTTAAGTCCTTGGGGAGCGTAAGCGATGGTGGAATTGAATAAATAAATCACGATAATATTATACTGAGACCATACGGTGGTTTACTTTAAATAATGTTCATCATCATCATCATCATCATCAGCCTGTCCTCGTCCACTGCTGGACATAGGCCTCTCCAATGGCACGCCACTGAGCTCGATCGATAATGTTCATATCTATCATATTTGGCAAGAAAAGTATAAAAATATTTCAGTGTCAATTTTATTTGTTTATTAACTGTTTTTCCCTGCTTCATGGGCGTTAGGTCTATGAAACTTTTCACATGTAATTTCGCTTTTAGTTCAGTTATTACAGGTGGGAAGGTGCCTTTTTATTCAGCTGGAGCTGGACTTGTTGATTTGTTCTATCTGCCAAAGGTAACTCAGAAGAAATCTAATTTCCTCATTCTCTCCCCGATCTTCGAGTGACGACTCGACTTATATAGCCACAAATATATTCCCCTAAATCAAATCGAACTTACAACCACCACATCAACAGACGCTGTCTCATCGACTCACCGTAGCCCGCTAGCAGTTGCCTTATAACCATAACATAAATAAACTAGTCAATAATACTGACATTGTATTATTTATACACTATGATAGTACTAAAGCGAGAGAAACAATAAAACGTGATCAATATATCACAGGCTGCGATGTAAACAAAACGTTAGACAGTATCGCAACTAGCAGTTAACAGACGGGGATAGGTAGTCAGTTTGGTTGGGGTTTGCGCAAGGATTGACTCATTCATGCTAATAATGGGACGAAAGAGGCTGTAGAACTACAAAAACTATTTAAATGTGAAGATAAAATATTCGTATACGTATATTATATAAATATAATAAATACAAAAATGTATACATTTTTGTTAAGTTTTTTATTACGCAAAGTCGTGATAATTGAGCGGAAAGAGGAAAACGGAGTTTCTTAACACTACCTACGCTTAGCCTGTGGTTTGGAGAAACAAGCGTGAAGTTCTTATTTATTTTATTGAAGAACTATAATTTATTTAATATATTTAAAGCCATTAAAAACCTGCAACTTCTTGCACTATATAAAACATGACAAGTAAATAATAAAAAAATAGTTACTATATAACACAAAAAAACAATTTAATTTTTTTCACTGGTATTGGCGCACTGATAGATGGCAGATGATAGATTACCTGTAATCTATAGCGACTATCGAGTGATGCGGTTTGATGACACTGTTAACAGTGACAGCGGTTACGGGATCGATTCCCCGCTCTGATATCAGACATGAAGTGGTTGTATCAAGCTATTTTAAGTAAATAATAGCAAATTATGTAGATTTATAATATACAGAAAGTGAGGATATTTTTTATGTTTTTGCATTCTTAAGATACCTATTTAATACCTATTAAGTTTTACATAATGTGTAATTCCCACCAAGTCATGATGGAGGGGAGTAAAGTCTCTTTATTATGCAAATTTAGTTTCAGCGACAAAATTGATTAATGGGGTTTATGCAAATGCTCTTCTAGACAGACGTTTTAATAATTAGATAACGTTAAATATATGCGGGTGGATACAATGGTAATAGACAGCAGAGCCATTATATTATACTTATATTATAGCAGTAACATAATTAGATTTTTTTTTCAGCTTCCGGCCTCTGCCTACACTGCTGAGTTCGGGATCCTGGGATCCTAGTGTGAAGATACTCTGTTCCCATTAAGATATTTCCGTTCCTCACTTTCCGCCGAAATCTTGAGCCATTACGTGTTCACAGTAAGTTCCCTCCGCCTACCTTGCTATGAGAAGAAAAGCGTTAAGCTGCCTTATGATAGTAAGGTATAATAATAAGGACCTACTATAAAATATATGTCTGTAAGTATATTTATAACCATTTCATATTATGTGATTCCACGCGTGTCCAAACGTCACCTATTGTACCTACATACGTTTGCAGCGTAACAATTCATAAAATTAAAGTCGATGAATCAATGAACATTCGACAGTCGATAGGTACTATACCACTTGGAACAAAGCATTTCGCCAATATTGAGTTACTATTGACTCACGTGTTTACGTCATACGTTACCTGTCAAATATAAATGGGAATTCTGGTTTATAATATGTATTAAAGGTATGAGAGTAATGGTACAAATATTATATTTTTTTTATTTATTTTTCAGCTTCACGCTATATTCCGTACATTAAACAGGTGCAGGCAGAAGGAACCTGGGAACCGAGTGTTAAGACACTCCGTTACTCACTTCCCGTCGAATTTTGCAAGTATTTTATTAGGATAAAATACTAGTTTATTTTAGTAAGAAATCCTCCGTCACCTACATAATGCCTCTTCGTATATATATACGGGCGGGGTGGAGAAATTGACATTTAATTTGTTTAGGTGATCCGTCTCTAATCTGGATCTTGTATTATCTATGAACAATAATAAAAAAGTAAGTTTTGCATTATTTTATTTTTCACCCAACTAATAAATTCAACACCAGGATCGAACCTGCAACCATCACTTGCACTACGATGCTGTCAAATACATAGATGTCTACACACTAACCATTGCGGTTAATTCTGTAGCGATATCAAGTTAATACTTATGAATATATACAGTTCAGACAATATCGATCGAATTGCAGGCAATGGTTTACCATTTACGCACAGCTGAAACAACTATGGCACTTCAGGTTCTACGTACAGGGCCGTTTGGAGTTGGACTATTGGCTTCATATTATAGCCCTAGTTTCGATAAAAAATTATAACATTTTATTTATAAATTTATACCTTTACGCTTTACCCCGCCTATCAAAAGAGGCAGGAGGAAATGTAGTGTTAAAACACTTCGTTCCGTCAATTTTGACATTGCGAGTTGAGGGGTAAAAAGAAACAGGCAGCTTTGTCTACCAGATCAGCGGAATAGAAATATTGTATTTATGTTATAATTCCGTAGAGTACGAATGCCATAAATACAATACAAAACAATAAAATCACACACTCATTGTTCTATTTAAGTCAACTAACTTGACACAGTTCTATAATTCAATGTGCCCTATAGCAAGTAACATCATATCACAGTAAGCCACATTTGACCTAACGTGACCACATCTTACTTTGTACCGAACGGTGAGCTTATCAAATAAAAATAAAGTTAAAATTTAAAAGTAAAGTATATTTTTAGTTTTAGTAATTACATTTCTAATGACTCTACAAAAATACCATTTTTAGTAGAAAATCTACACCACATTCGCCTATTTGACGGGAACATATAATAAACTAAAAATGAAATAAATGTTTTATAAAAAGTTTCGATATGAATACATCTATCTCGTTATTCATCTCAACATAGCTCAAACTAAAAGCATATTTCAAAAATATAAATTCGAAAAATTTTATATATACCAATTTAATTTATTGTCAAACCCCATTCCACATAATCCCCCCTTACACATAATTTACTTTTAGTTTTCAATTTAAATGGGTGCTCCAAATTAAGCATTTCCACAGAGTGATTACCAGAGTGAGCCAGCGTGACGATACATCACCGATGACAGTCATTGAGGTAATATGGCGGATATTTCGCAAGTAAAGCCTTTGTTTTGAACAATGCTATTTTGTCACGGCATTATTTAGATTGGGCAACACTTATTATAGCTAGCATTAGTTACTAAAATATCTAATGCAATCGCCAACACCAAAGTTAGAAAGACATCTATGCTAATATTATAAACACTCGAGGAAATGCAATATTTAATATCTTTATTTCCTCTCTCTCTGGTAACGAAGCAAATCGCGGCGTGCAGTTCTGACATTCAACAAGCAATGCCTCCAGGATTTCGCGGAACGGGGGGATTGGGAGAGACTTAAGGAGACTGTAGTGTCTTAACATTAACACTAGGTTCCAAGATTCCCTCTGCTTACCCACATGTCGACAGTCCATTCATCGAGTTCATCGTTCCAATGTAACCCACTGTACTTGCGGTCACAGTTGCCTTTCGCAATAAAAATGTCTAAAAAGACATTATTACACAACTTTGATTTGATCGCGCCGACGAAGCCGCCGGAAAAAGCTAGTCATAAACGAAAAAAATATATGAATATATCTTTTATTATCAACGGACACGCGATTGGGTAATTAATATAAAAATTTCGGGTCACATTAGTGAAAACTTTACATGGGCATGTTATTGTAGTAATTTTAATTATCTTCATGTTAATAGCCTACTTTAGGGGTAGGCTCTGCCCTTACTTTTTCATTACATAATAAAAAATGGGAGAGTTGGGGAAAATTAATTTATTCATGCTAAACCTTATTTACAAAATATTTTTTACATTACCGCGAGGAACTCTAACGTTCTTAGCTTTTGGTTCAAAATGTATATACGTTTGTTTTTATTATTAAAGATCTGTATGGTTTATAAAAAAAAGTAATAAAAGTACGTAAAGAGAAGAAAGATTCGCCACTTGCTCTTAATTTAATACATTTTATGTTAAGATTTAAGGGGCTTTTGCGGAGCAGCGGCATAGCTTCAGACTGTAACCGTTCCTTGGAAGAATGTACTATTTTCATTTCTACACTCTGATAAACAAACATGGCGCGGCGTTGAGTTCCGTCATTCGATACTCAAAAATTACACACAATCCCAAAAATTGGTGTGATAATGTGTGAAACCTTTTCCTAGCCTGCTCTATGTGGGACACAGCTTCAACTAAAAAAAAATAAGATTTGTTCTAACGTCTAAGATGCAAAAGAAAAAGTCTTTAAAATATACTTGTAACCCTTTATCCTAAAATCAACATAACGGCAAGTACCAATCTTAGAGATTGGCAGCGTCTGGGACAAGCGGACGGATTGCTTTCAATGTAATTGAGTGGATTCTCAAGTACACTGTAGTCTACTAAGGAGCTGCTACTATGTGTGCTCTTAATTGTTTACTGTGGATTTATTTACGTTATTATTTATTTACAATAGGTAAAATATCAGTCTTGGCGCAGGGGCACAACGATAGGTAGTGGGTTCGATATTTAATATTCTTATGTCCCCGCTCAGTTAACGAGAGGTAAAGCGCGGCGTTGAGCCTTGCAATGTCTCCAGATTTAGACGGAGAGTGTAGTTTAGTCTTAACACTAGATTAGTTTCTCTCAGCCCACCCAAGTATATGCGGGATATATTATGAAGTAAGACTTAACAATTACCCACTTGCTTATTCCCCTCATTGCATATTATTGCTTAAGCATTTCAAAGAAGAAGTCTTAATGTGGTATATAAAATCCATTCGGTAAGTTTGTTTACGAAATACTCGAAGGTCGTGCGTTTTTCGAACACTGTATAAGGTAGTGCATTCAAAGCTGGTCTTCTGGTCGGTTTCGTGTGAAGCAACGCTTGGAATGCTAAAAGAATTTTAATTTCATTTTAAGACTCACCCGATGCGATGTGTTAAATTTTACTTTTTATTTTTACACTTTTTTACGTTTCGTGTAGAATGTGTAGGGAGAGACTGTTGATGATTCACCATTTCGTGTTTTAAGACCATTTTTTACGTAGATATTTCCCGGAAAGGATTTTTCACCTTGAGCCTTTCTTATCTATACCGCGGCGACAATTATAATGTTAGGAATCTAGATACATAATTATACAAGTTCAAAGGAGAATGGAGATACATTATATATGCAAGAAGATTATTGGTTTTTTGCCTCGTTACCAGAGCGAGGAAATGAAAATATTATATACTTCTTTTCCCTGAATGAGAATCGAAACTACGACCGTCGCGTTTACAGTCGCACGATGTACCACGACACCCATAAGTAATATAGGCTCCCCTCTCAGAAATCGTTTAACAAGATTTAATAATGAGAATATTAAATTCTTCTTTATAATATTTCAATAATCTCAAAAACATTACAAACGCAAGTATTCCAACCAGACACAGAACATAAAACACCGCAGTGGGAACCTCGACGCTCACACAGACGCACACACACGCACCAGAGTGCACTTCAAACGGACCAACAAAGGGAAGAGCTAAGAGGTCGGCTGGGAGCCACATGTGGTGATGACGTCAAACGGTCAGCTGTAGCGCCCACAGCCAGCCCATTCAACCGCTTGCTTCCTTGCGTATTTCATTAATACTTAAATTTGTTTTTATGTTAATAGATACTTGTTGTGTATAGAAATCTATACTAATTTTATGAAGATAAAGAATTTGGTTGCTGAATCTCAGGAACTGCTGTTTCGAATTTTTTTTTTTTGTTGGATAATCTTTCAGAATTCGGCGGAAAATGGAAGCGGAAGTTTCTTAATGCGAATGAAGTGTCTTACTTCTAGGGTTCCAAGTTCCCTCTGCCTACCCTGCTATATGCGAGATACAGAGTGAAGCTTAAAAAAACATCAATTCAAATGAGTAAAAGAAATCCTTTGCGACATTAATTACAACATATATAAAGAGCAAGTCACTCATCCCGCAAGTCAATTGGACAGGTGGTACATGTTTTTGCTTAATTAATCGATACCTCAACACAGGTATCTTATTATGGAATACTTGAACCAACGTCCTTGCGTATCGCTGCCTCGAAATTCTATAGAAAAACCTCTGTTCGTGTTTTTAGTGAGTAAACATTTAAATTGAAATGAGTTTATTAATATAAAATGAAAATAAACTTTAATTGGATTACCGTTTTATATAAATTATGCAAGTTAATTATATTTACCTGTAGTCGTGCAGCGGGGGCACAAGCGTGCCCGTGCGACAAGTTGTAGGTTCGAGTCCCATTCGAAAAACTCAATTTCTTATTTTCATTTCTTCACTCTAGTAACGAGGCAAATCGCAGCGAAGACCATTCCACCACTCAACACACAATGTCTCCAGAATTCGGCGGAAAATGAGAAACGATATAAACGAAGCTTGACAAGTATCCCTTTTATTTGTATCTAACAATTGTTTTACCAATTTAATTTTTCACAGTATAACCGCGTTAACCATACTAAATTATAGTATAAAACATTTAGGTTTGCGGCATAACAAGCGATCGCTTGGCATTTTATTCGGCACAGTTGTGCAGGTGCCGGAACAAATAAAAACAAAAACCCATCGCAAAGCGTCGGATAGCACTGGGAATATGATTTTATACAAAAATGAAAATATACTTATTTGAAACAATTTAAAGCGATTCTGTTTTTTTTATTATGAATGAAATATTTTCTACCAGGCAACCTACGCAGCGTTGAATTCTGCCACTCAACATGCTATGCCTCAACAATTAGAAGAAAAGTAAATACCGAAAGTGCTCGAATGGGGAACGGAATACCTTAACACTAGGTTCTCCGGTTCCCTCTGCCTACCCTACTATGTGCGGGATAAAAAGGAGAAATATTACTTGATTAATTAGCAGAATAAACCAAGGCAGACGGACGCAACCTTGGGCCAAGAACTCAGGACACCCAGACTCCAGGCTGAAGCTGATCCACTTTCTGACCAAATTTGAGACATTATAGGTAGTTCCGAGATTCAGTCGAAACTAAACGTCACACTTTACTTGTAAATGCGTAAATGAAAGCAAATTGAATAAAATCCTTCCCAAGAGTAAAATAAAAGTCACAACCAGAGCATCTGTCGCTGTCCTTTTGCGCCACTCTATAAAACATCATACTTGACATATTTCAATTGTCATCGAGAACCATGATGATTTTTTTATTGATAACACAATAATTAAAAAGATAAGAGGAAATAAACTACTAACAACACAAAAAATATATCACAAACAGCTATTCATTCTGTTAACTCTCCACATAAAAAAAATTATAGTATTAAAAACAATGAACAGCCACTCCGTAGCAATATGCTTTAATTGCCCCGGTAAAACCGCGCTTATTATGAAATGAAATAAAACAGTCATTTTGAAATGAGCTAAACCATTCTGAATGGGGCAGTTCCTGAAATTATTGTAAATTACAGGAGAACGCGAAAACAGGAGTGGCTAACTTCAGAATTTTTAAATTGTAGAGCTTGAATGAATTTAAATTTTAAATCTATTAACATGTATAATATAAAACTTCCGTTACTGTGCGACCGACAGACATGAGTCCAAGTCCAAGTAAAAAAGTTGCGACGACTGTTATGTATATAACAGTAGGATAGAATACAATTTAGATAGAATTAGTACGTTGAAATGGCAATGGGCTGGACACATCTGTCGAAGGACCGATGGACGTTGGAGCAGACGAGTCCTTGAGTGGAGACTGCGGATCGGCAAGCGTAGCGTAGGGCGCCCTCCAGCTCGATGGACCGACCACCTGAAGAAGGTTGCTGAGTGGCCTATGTCCAGCAGTGGACCCGAAAAGGCTGATTTGATGATAGAATACAATTATATTGTAATTAATTGTAATTAAAAAATCATACGAACATTACCGTAGCACAGAAACAATCGAAATCACAATGACTCCGAGTTCGGTCCCTCCATAGATACATTAGAATAACACAATTAACCTGCATTTGAATAAATTTTCTATAGAAACCTAATTGTAGTAAGTTCAAAAGTGGTTAATAACCATAAGTTATCGAGTGACGGCTCACTGGTCCAGGCGGCTTGTAGGCCGTAACACGATATTCTTGAATGTCACCAACAAACAGAGCGTGGGAAGGTTTATTTTTAAAGTAAAGATGGCTTCAAGCTTCTTGTTATTGAAATCCACTGTCATTGGACTCGCATTATTAACTCGTTTAATTGTAAATTATAATTTGTTTCACTTTTAAATTATCACCTCAGTGGCGCAGCGGCGCCGCGTCTTACTCTTACTCACACTTTCAGAAAGTTGGAGTAGCTAATAAAAAAATAAAAGCCCGTCCGTCCGTCAATCCATATTCGAAAATAACTAAAGTATTAAGATTAGTTCTAATTTAACATATCCCGCTACATCTCATCTTCATTAGCATTAATTACGAATGATCGAGTAAAAAAATATAATCGATCATTCGCTCTATTAGAAATTCATATTATACATGTTGATTAAAAAGTTTAAATTACCATGTGACTCGACTTAGAAATTAAAGTACCGTCTTTTAAAATATACTGATGGCCGCCCGAAAATTTGTCTGCATGAAGTATGAAACGGAATATCCTCTTTTAGTGCTTGCACTTAATTAAAGCGTTCTACGCCGTATAGTTTGGCATTATAGATACAAATCCTAAACTTAACCTTAGCTGAGGGCGTCGTGGCGTAGGGCACATACGTGTGACGGAAAACGCGACGGATTTGGGGGGTTCAATTCCACTCAGAAAAATTCAATATTTTATATTTTTTTATTTCCTCGCTCTAGTAACGATACAAAACGCGACGGCGGAAAGTGGGCCACGGGAGTCGTCGAGTGTCTTAACAATAAGTTCCCAGGTTCCCTCTACCTATCGAGGTATTTGCGGGATACAGCGAGAAAATAAAAAAATAGTAATAACAAAATCAATAACAGATAAACGTTAGTAGCGTTCGGATCAACGACCCGTTTAAGAGTTATAATTGAAGGAGCGTGTCAAAAGACCAACAAAAAAGTGACCGTCGTGTTAAACATTTTAAGCTGACGTGAATTAGACTTGGTTGTAATGAGACGCAAAAAATGGCACACTGTATCTATTCATACCATTGTACACATGCGGCTCTAACGGCACTAGCCAGTTATCAAACGTTGTTTTTTTTTTTCAAACCTCTAATGTCAAGAAGGAGTGTCTACTTTGCTCCTAAATTTGAGGCGGAACTGAAAATAATTCGAATATTAATATTTCCACTAGTAGGAATAGAACTCACAACCATCGAGTTTACTGTAACACTGGCAATCTTTAACATATAAATAATTAAGCTAATTAATATAATACAAAATTCGGAGCATTCGAAACGACCTCAGCGTCCTAGACCGTCACGGCGTGTGAGCACGGTCAAGTTTACGACGTAATACGTAATTATAACGTATGTTACGTGAGAATTGCTTTCAAATTATGTAGGTTATCTACAAAGATAGCTGATTATATTGTATTTGGATGTCAAAATGTTAATACTGACGGTCGTGGGTTCGTTCCTAACTTGGGGGAATGACATATTTTTCGTTCTCTCTGTTTAAGTGCCTACCTTGCTATAATTGCGACTATTTTAGATTACAATATAATTTTTACATACAAATAAATCTAAAAGTATATAGTAATATCGTTAAAAAAAATTACATGCTCGCGCTAACTCCACGATAACTAAGTTACAAATCAACTATAAAAAACATGTATAGAACACAAACCCAGCCACTGTACTTAACGGGAATATAAAGTGCAACTTATTGCAACCTTATTATACTTTTAAACGAAGAGAAAGACGCGCAATAATTGACAGCTGCAGGTGCATTTTTGTGGAAATCTTTGATGTCTTGTAGATAATTTGTAACCACTGACTGTGTGAAACGACAAAGTTGTTGCCTATATAAAAAAATGTCTTACGTAACGAGTGTCATCGTAGCGTAGTGAACACGATGATTGTGGGTTCAATCCTCACTTAGTTGAATGATTTTTCATTTCTCCGCTTTGGAATGACAGCACAGCTTTTTGCGAGCTGCGCCACTCAACAAGAAATGTCTCAAATTAGGATACAAAGCGGAGAGCGGAGTATCTTAACACTTGTCTGATCTTAAAAAATAAGTACAATATAGAAAAAAAAATAAAAAAAGATTGACTTTGGCAATTTTTTATATACGTTCAAAAACAAAACATTATAAGTGATGTTAATCTTTATTTAATTTTTCCTAAGCTTTATTCGTTTTCAAATTCATATGTAATTAAAGTATTTTATACACTATTAATTGGCTTTCAACCTACTCAATAAATATATTAATTGACTTTACAAAATCGTATCCGATTTATATTAGACGATCCAAGTAATTTCCTGTAATATTCCGCCACGCGTGTGTCGTAACTTGTTCTATTAAATCCTGTAAACGTGGACCAGAGGTAACCAAGTTTACAGAGAAAAGTTTATTTTATTAATACCTACCTATATAATTATATTATAGAATGACTAACCGACTATGCACATACAAAACTTTTGCACTCACAATGTTGAAATTTTGCATGTATTTAAATATATTAATTATGTGTTAGGTTTTATGTAGGCTCAATAAACAAAGTAAAAATGTAAAAGTATTACTTTTTTGTAATTATAAATAATTTCAACTTCTACTACCAAATCCAAGTTCTTTTTATTGAAAAGTTCTCGTCATTTATATTAAAAAATAATAAATCAGATGCATGCTACATTACCCAGTAACGGTTATAGAATATACACTTACTTTTTAATATTATAAACCAACTTTTCAGATATAGGTTGGTAAGTACTGCTATTTTATTGGCAACTTAAAAAACAAGATTGGAACATTAATACACGTCCGAGGCAGGCCTCTCTCTATGATTGATGCTGTCAAAACAAGAGCGTAAAAAAAGTATAACGTTATACTGATATTTTGATAAAGTGAAATATAATATTTTTTATAAAAATCAATTTCGTAAGTATTAATATTACGGTTTATATTCAATGTGAAATTACTTAATGTATAAAATATAAAATTAACAATATTTGCAATATTACAAAAAAATACAAAAACAAAGATAAAGCACAGCGTTAAGTTCCGAAACTCAACACACAATCTCTCGAAAATTGTGCAAAAAGCGGAAAATGGAGTGTCACAACATAAGGTTACCTTTCTCTACCCTGCTTTACTATAAAGAAATATGTATATAAATTTTAATCTTAAAACTACTTATCACAAAAATAACAATCAAATAGAAAGAAAAATACGCTTTTTACTTACAATTAGAAAGAAACACTGAAAATTCCTAAAACAAGATTGGGCACAGGTTCAAATCCCGCTCTACACAATTTTCTAAAACGGATATCCACTTTTTTAAAACAAAAGTATGTTTACTACGTACTCTCTAGTACGCTTCCTAGTAGTTTTTGTACTAAAAACGCGATTGTAGGCCACTTTTTTTTTCGTAATGATAAAGAAACCTGGCCACCCTACATACAGAGCACTGGTCGCGCTGCATTCCTTGACACCTGGCGTGCATCTACATAACGCGTTCACTATTTTCCAGTGGGCACAGAGGAAATTTAAAGATAGCTATATTTTAATGAATGCTAATGATATAAATCTTGTTTAGATAGAGATAAATCCAATTTATTATAAATTAAAAAAAATATTTTACGCTTTTTTGCTTATAGTGTCGGATCGGCGAAAAAAAACCATTGCTTGGGAATAGAACCTAAGTACAACCATTACGTTTAAAGTCAGACGTTATGTCACAATGAATAATATCTTTTTGCATATTTAAATAAAACTGGTGCCAGAAAAAAGTGTAATAAACAAGAAGCCTTGGTTGTAAAAATCTTGAGACGCAATAATAAAATTAATAAAAAAAAATCATTAAGCTTAAGCATAAAACAACAACCTTCATTTTTTATAATTACACTGCCTGTTATTATTTCACAATATTGCAATAAACTTGGACTTGGAAAGTTTTTTTTATTAAAAATGAGAAATATTGCTAAAAAAACATTATTGTAAAAAAAAGATTTAAGAAACTGAACAACCGGCTAAGTGCAAGTCTGACTCGCGCACAAAAGGCTCCGTACTTTTGTTTATGAAAATTTATGAAAATGGAAAAAATTTAATTCAAAAATCTTATTTATTTTATTTAGTTTTTAAGTAATTGCTGTAATAGTGCCAGATGTCTAACTATCACAGTTTATGAGATACACCCTGGTGACAGGTGGCAGAGCGGAGTCTTAGTAATAGGGTCCCATAGCATATAGGTTCCTTGGGAAGTGTAAAGGAACATCAAAGGAAGATTTCTCAAAATTCATATGGAAAAACGGGAAAAATCTTACTTTCTATAGTTCGCGCAAGCGAAGTAACGAGCGGCCACTATATTTGTTAAAAATAATTTGAAATCCATGTAGTTTAAGTAGGTAATTGTAAAATAACCCCATTGCCAGACACTATGATTAATAAAACGTTTTTCATAAGAAATTCTTACTAAGTAATAATTTTGCGGTAGGTGGGTAGCAAAGCGCCAGATCTGCGGCATTTTGATTAAAGTTGCAGTATGAAGCAATAAACGATTTTATGAGAGTTAAACGAGCGAAACGCAGATAGAATTTTTTTTAATCAACACTATAAAGACCTTAATTTACTGTAAATTTATGGCGTATAATATTATTATGTATTTTAAAAGATAAAATTATAACGTATTTGTGGCTAGTCGTGGCGCAGGTGAACGTTTGCGGTTCGGGTTGTGGGTTCGATTCCCACTCGAGCAGCAATTGCAATATTTAATACTTTTATTTCATTGCTATGGTAACGAGGCAAGTTTCGCCATTTGACACGCAATGTCTCCAGAATATTTCGGCGGAAAATGCCTCAATGGGAACGGAGTGACTTAACAATAGGTTCATAGGTTCCCTCTACCTACCCTGCTATATTTGGGATACAATTAAATAAATCATTTCCACGAATAGAACCCACAATCTGCCGCGTTTACTGTCGCAGGTTTATGAATAACAAATACAAACAGACAGACAGAAAAAGAAAATATTTTTCTATATTATACCTACAATCTACATCCCGTAGGTAAATTAGTCACCAGTCTATTATTATGCGCTTATTAATTTACAACAAGCAACACAATAACAGCTATTGTCATTGTTAGCAGAACACAGCCACAGACGTAAGTAAAATGGTACTTTATTCATCTAAGTCTAGAAAAATAAGTTATAAATAGGTATTACAAAAGGTACCTATAACTATTTATACCTATTGCAATATTGAGGCCGATATGGCGCAGTGGCACATGATTTTGTAAATGTGATAGTCGTGGGTTCGATTATCAGTCGGGGAAATGAAATATTTAATAATTTATTTTTTTTGCCCTGGTGACGCGGCAAAGCGTGGCGTTGAATTCCGGCACTCGGTACGCAACGTCTTCAGAATTCGGCGAAAAGTAGGGAACGGAAAACGGAGTGTCTTTCCACTAGGCAGTCGTGGTCCGGTCGCACAAGTGTGTGACTGTAAATGCGAGATTGTGAACAAAAGGATCTTAATGGCAATGAAGTGAAGGATAGAGCGTGACCTATAAAAAAGTCCAAAACACAAAGCTAGCGCCGATGTCCCACACACAAAATATAAATATTGCGAAACTACCTACTTATATACAAAACGGAGAAAAAAAACACGCAAAAATACTTTTTTTATAGAAGTCACCAAAAGGTCACCGTGTGGAACTTTTAGTGCTACATAAAAGCTAATGAAGGCATAACGCTTAAACACACGAGGTATTTACATTTACGGTTATCTGATCGCGAAGTAGCCGCCGATGCGGATAAGCCCCGCCATTTATGTCTCCAGCCTCAGTGATAATAACTATAAAAAATTTAATTAAACAGTTCATAATCTGGTTTTTAGTATGGACCGTGGATTTGAATGTTATCTTTCTGTCTGTGCGTTGTTAATTATAATTATCTTTTGAGTTTAACTTTTAATGTTCTTTAAAAATATATTCAATATCGCGAGTAATTATTTAAATTGTATCAAATGCTTGATATAAAAACCAAATGAATGTTGACAATTAACAATTATTTTCTGTATTAATTAAGATATGTAGAATTAAATACAACAATTAAAAGGGTGAGCTTAAATGCTTTATTTGTGAGTAGCAACTTTCTCCATATATAATCTATTGAGAGATTTTCATGAGGTAACTTAACCTTTAAGTATGGACGTCGGGTCTAACAGACCCATCTAATTCTACGAGTTCTACAAATCGGCCACTTCTCGGTGACCTCCGCCACTGAGTCGCTCAGTACCTTTCGTATTAATGACAAAATGAAGGTAGATAGCAGTGGTTGCGTCTCTGGGTTCAAAACACTTGAGTATTTAACTTTCTAAACGGGGCCTGGGTCTGTCAGACCCGTTATATGGTGTTTTGGAATCATTATGTATGGGAATACATAATGATTCCAAAACACCATATATTTTTATAATATTACAAAATATACTTTAATATTTTTATTGTATTATTTGTATTTAAATGTTTTTATTGTTATATATCATATATTATTTTGCATTGTTTGTTATATATTTTAGTAATATAAATATTATTTATCTAAAAAAAGATACAATTTTTTTAGTTTTTATGATAAAATGGAAAAAAATTATCGACCAAGCACGTCAAGGACAAAAATATCGGTACTTTATAATCAACATCAAACAAAAGAATTGGACGACGACATTTTATAAAAAAATAGCACTTTATCAAATAAAAAGACGCGTTTCGTATGCTAAACTACTCTAAAAATTGAGAATGACTTTGATTCGCGTTTCGCGATCTGATCTATCATTTATTTAACATGAAGCTAAAAAAATAGTTTTGGGTTCTTGGAAAACACGTACACTTTGCCCCCAAAAAATATATAGAAAGACAACATATACTTATGTTGACTGCAATCGTCGTGTTAGCCAACAATGTTGAAAGCCATTGTGTATCGATGTTCAATAGTACCTTATCTTGAGGTGTTGTCAAAATTTTTATGTTATAACATAAGATGTAATTTATTATTTTTTTTTTAATTTTTAGACTTTATATTTTGTTAAAAAAATATTTATTTTATTATCTGTCTTTCTTTTATAGTATTATTTTCTTAAGAGTCATCCCATGTGGCGAAAGACTGAAATTGTGACTTTAAGTTACTTAAATCGTTGTGATGCGTAAAATTTCATAAAAAGCGATTTTATTTATATTGATTTTGTTTGGTTTGAGGCTATTCATGTAAGCTAAAACATAAAATTGTCTTCTTCCTTTAAAAAAGAGACGGAATATAACCAATAAATACACTGGTCTGACAGACCCGACGTCCATATGTGTGTTATAAAAAAATCACGTCCATAGTTAAAGGTTAAGAATGTAATAATCCTTTCTTCGTGGCGCAACAGCACAGCGTCTAACTCTAGAGGCAAAAGTTGTGGATTCGATTACCCTCGAAGACATAATGACCGGAATGTCCTAACACTAAGTTCCCTCTGCCTTCCTGCACTATGCGGGATACAGCGTGAAGTTAATAAATAAATAAAAACTACTTAATGATTGTCACGCGTGTCACGTTTACGAGTCACGTATCTATATATAAAGCATCGTATATTCTTGATACCTAATGGTTTTCAGCGACGACAGCGAATTCCCAATTCGAGACGCTTCGTATCCAACCACTGTATAAGAACATGTGTTAGTAATAGCTTTTGGAGGTAGAAAGTTTTAATTCTATACTTAGAATACGTATAGGTTCAAGTTTTATCCCGTATAGAAAAGAGGTAGAGGGATCCTACAAAGGGTTCCCACCTACAAGACACACCGCCTTCTACTTCCCGCCTCTATTTGAGACATTGCGAGTAGAAAACTATATGAAATAAAAAATGCTAAGTATTTTTTTATAGAATGCAGTTTATAAAATTCTTCTGTTACACAAAAACAACGCGAAGCTGAAATTTTGGGAAAGTTTAGTACAGCAGCTAAAGGAAGAAGTTTCGAAATTCCTACGTGGAAAAAGTTTTTTTACGTTTTATAGTCCACACGAAAGAGTTGCCTGTAATTAGCTATATATATATAAAACTGTTCCGTAACCTAATGATTGGCAGAAAACAGACAGACGATACTATTGGTCTTAAAAAGATAAAAATTGGTATATAGATTAAGGAGTGCAGGGAGTTGGGTTTTTTTTAATCTACGAGAGAAAACCTTCATTTTACGTCTTATAAGTCAACACGAACGAAGTTGCGGACCACAAGTAGTATATAAATAGTATACAATATAAATAAAACAATCACCATTAGATAGCTGAGGACGACGCGACGGCCGGTGCTTTTGTAATATCCTGCTCTTGTGTCCGCTCTGATATTGTTACACTGTACTCGTTAGATACACATCGTGTCGTTCAATGAATAGAATGACTTTCCCATTATTTTGTCGGTCTATTATTAATAATTATTATAAGAGATAAGAATTATTAGAGATTTTAAGTTTTAGAATCAAAACTTGTGTTAAAAAATCAAAACTGTAAACGGGACGTTTGTGGGTTCGATTTTCACTTGTGGACATGCTTTATTTGCTCTTTTTATTAATCTCCGAAAAAAAAACAAAGCGCTGCGTTGAGTTCCACCATTTAACGTCTCGAAAATTGGGCGGAAAGCGAGAAACGGAGTCTCTCAAAATTCTCTTTATCTGCCCTGCTATATATCATAGGGATACAGCGTGAAGGTGTTAATAAAAAAAAACATTCTAAAATAAATAGCAATGACATTAATATCATAAATATAATGACATTTTTCCAATCGAAATAGGATTCGCTGTGACGAGTTTTTAAATTGTATTCTTGATAATTGAACGATTCCTTTTCTTACCCTGAGGGAGACGCTCTAATGCGAGGCAAATTCAAATCGCTGCATTAAATCAAGCATACAACCCTACAACGCCAATTTGCTGCACGAAATGATCAATAAGGCTATGTTTCAGATTGAATTTCTTTTTTATTTTCCTACAAGGGGAGACAAAGTATGATAGTTTATCAATTTCGTTCGTTGCTTTATTTTTCGGTTTAATCCTTTCCCACATATAGCAAGACGGGTAGAGAAATTGGTAGTGTCAAGACATTTGCCACCCGAATTAGAGAAATTTCGTGGATAAACGGTAATTAAATTATCCGCTCTCCCACGCTATATCCCGCACATATAGCATGGCACGCAGACGTAGTATAGTGTTAAGACACTTCATTCCCCATTTTCCGCCGAATTCTGGAGGTTTTGCGTGTCGAGTGCCGCCGCGCCGCGCTTTCCCTCGATACCAGAGCCAAGAAAGATATAGATTTAAATAAATATTCCATTTCCTCGATGGAGGATTGAACCCACAACCAGTCGCATTTACAGTCACACACTTGAACCCCTGCGCCACGACTGGCCTCGCTAAACTATACCAGACCATACACACAATTCACCACGCATATCGTAACGGAACGTTATTTTATCGCGGCATCGGCGTCGTCAGCTGAGCGCGCATAAGTAAACAGCATTATGCGCGTATCGAACACGTCTCCCGTCGGCGCGTGGAATGCTGGAGAATGCGTTTTTTGCGAGAACCAATGGACATTTTGAGATTGCGGGTAAAAAATTATAATCGGGAATGTTATGATATATTATTGGAATCCACTATCTTAAAACGAGCATAAGACTAGAGAATTCTTCAATATTTCACTTTAAAAAAATAGACCTATTCCAGAGGATTTCAACCCAACACCAGCGTATTTATTTTACCAACCAACCAACAATTCACTGTAATTATATTTATAAAAGAAAATAAAAGAAAACCCATGAGAACGCTAAACACAAACGGAAGTTAATTTGGCATGTCAAGATTTAAATAGCGCCATACAATATTAAAATGCAATAAAACGATGAGTTAGATCGTTTAACAATGATGGCGATCGGCCAAGTGAGACGCACCACTGCTAACCAGAATGCATGAAGATGCTCACGATTAGTTCCTACTTTATTATTGGTAGCATTTAAGTAGGACGTCGTGGCGGGCACAAACGTACGACCGTAATAAGTGCGACAGGTTATGGGTTCGATTTCCATTCGGAGGAAATTAAAATATTCAAAAATTTATTTCTCCCTTATCCCTCCCTTCTTCTTGGGAATCGAACCCACAACCGTTGCGTTTACAGCCACCCACAGGCTTGTGCCAATGCGCCTTACCAGCCTCTCATACATACATAATATTCAAATTAAAATATGTTTTAAAGCATAACTAAACCACTATTATAATAATATTATTTACATACATATTTAAATAGTGACTGTGGTACAACATTCAAGGTCACACGAGTGCTTAATCAATGACTCACTCACTTTGTGCCTCATAGAAAACACACTGATATTTTTTACTTCAATCATGTGGTCAAAATTATTATTAAATTTTGCTTTTTTTATATCCTTTTGTTAAGGCAGAATAGTAAATGGCGCTTTGCACAATTTGCACTTTTAAAGAAGAAATAAGTGAAAAATCATCTAATTCAATACATTTTATACATTTTGTTTAGTTTGACTTAGGAAATGAATATTTTAATTTAAGTAAAAGTATTTTAGGCGGTAAGATTGGAATAAACAAACAGTTTCTAATCTACATTCGAAAATATATTAAATGTGAAAATGACATTTGTCTCATTGAAATGATATTTCTTACAAATGTTATTTTATGGTTCTATTATATAAAAAAGGTTTTGTTCAATGTTTTATAGCAGTATAAAGTCGAGATTATCATGTATGAAGAAACACTTATATTATTAAAAAGAAACCAACATTACAGCACAAGTGGGATTTAGCAAGTGAAGCCATCAGCTTTCTTTATTGTATAGAATTTAATTTATGTAACTATATTTTTATAAATTATAATTCCGCTAAATATATTCTCATATGTTATAACTGACTAGTTAGAATTTATCTATTCCCATTTCACCTATTAAAATTTAAATTAAACTATTTAAAGTATATTCAACGACTTATTAAAGCCAAGGTCCCTTGTTAACCTCATTTTAAGGATCAGAAATGTGACGCATGGATGACCAACTTACTGTAATTTACTTGTTAATACCTAACGGACAAAATAGCATATATCCTGTTTATGACATACCCAAATGTTCATTCATAGTAACTAAGAGATTTTGCCTATATTCTTTTTTAGCTTCACCTGTGTCGCCCATACTGCAGAGGTAACCGTGGTAAGACTCTGTTTCTTCACACAGGACTTTGTCTTGTTATTAATGTGAACATATGAAAATAATTTGGTAACTACAGTGGGAATCAAACCTACAACCATCATGTTTACGATTAGTTCTGTTAATACCTAACAGCATTTATCCTGTTTATGACATATCCAAATGTACATACACCATGACTAAGAGATTTTGTCCATATTTATATTATATTAAAATATGGGATTTACAAAGGCAATTATGTTTTCCAAGACTTCTAGAAATACATATCATACATTTTGTAATTGTTTATCCTATGTTATTGGGTCATAATTTATTTGCTGCAGTTTCACACTTTTGCCCACATAATATCCCTGTTAAGCAAATAAAAAAAATCCTAACAGTAGGTACCTGTTTATCCAGTTGGATATATATTAATTATTAATAAGTATTATTTCTTTACGAAAGTATGTATAAGAGCTTCTTGCACCACATGCCTAGAAAATCATTCACAAGTAAGTAGATAAAAGCAGGAAATGAAACATTTTGTGTTATCTTAATGTTAGACCATTCATGCAAAATTATGAATTGTGGGCCATTGATAAGATGCACAGGATATGTGAAATAGGAAACACATGCACATCCACATGTTACAACAACATATTATAAAGCTTTTCACTATATTTTTTTTACCTAAAACAAATATAAAACATTTCCTGAATTACAAGAATCCATTATCAAAGTAAATACACAATAATAATGTGTCAGTTTCTCTATCCATTATCTTACTATCATTATAAATCACATAAAATAGCGCTAGAAACACGATTTTTCAATCATAGATATGAAAGGAATCATTAATCCTCGGTTTTATATCCTGCATTGCCCAATTAAAGGCCATAGACACGACTGGGTGTGTTCTTTCTATGCAGTGTAAACAATACACTAAACAATGAAATGTATGAATATGTCTATACTAATAAACACAATGATTTCAAATCGATAAAAAAATGCATAATCAAAAGAACTATAGTAGTTAGTTAGACAAAATATGATAGACGCATTACCGAGAATGTCGCATTCACCGTAAACAATATAGCTGTGTTTGTAAACAAAAGCGCCGGTAAAATTGTTTTTACATACCAGCACTTTGATGAATCTGTTCTCGAGCTCGTCCCGGTCGGGCATGGGCGGCTTGGCGCGGTTCCTGGTGGACGGCTGCCGGACATGGTTGCTCTTGGCGGTCCCGACCGGCCCGTCTAGCATTGTCTGATCCCTTGACGTTATCAAGCCCATTTTAACACAACACTTATAAGACACCATCCACTTTACGATCGCATTAGGTCATTTTTTATCACAACACTGAACACACATTATTTTTCTAGTCACATTCTATAAATTGCGGGATTTTAAATGAGAATTAAAACAAACGTAAAATAGATAAACAGCCGCACCGCGCGAAAGCAAAAAGCGAAGCACGTCCTCGAATGAAATGCGGGCTCACGGGCTGTGGCTGCTGAGTGAAGTTAGCGCTTTTCGTTACTATAGTTTGACACATAATCGACCAATTAGAATTGTGCTACGTTCCATTACACGTTTTTCTCAGTAACGCTTATTTTAGAAATATATATTTTATATTTATAAACTGTACATACGGTGTAAAAAGATATATAAGTTATATTAGATAATATATATATACGTATTATCGTACAAATAGATAACTATTTCAAATATTATAGAAGAATCATAGGAAACATTTACATTATGGAAATTTTACACTTAGGAGACTTCTGTGCTACAAACGTCAACTGTCAAATATAGTACTGCAATGTGTCAATGTCCCTGTCAATGTCATTTTGAAATCCCGCCCTTTTCATTTTATGATTAAGTTACTAATTTAAGCGGGAAGACATATTTGGCCCTCACATACGTGAGGTTATACGTGTTGTAGTCGATGTGATTTGTTACTAGGTTGTTAATAGATAATTATTAGCAAGTTATAAAGTAATTTAAATGTTTTAATTAATAAATATTGTGAATTGGTTAAAAGAGCTGCTATAATTAACACTGAGTAAATACCTATATGTGTTTTCGAATGTTGTTGGTGTTTTATATAAGTTTCTAGTTATTTAAACTTCAGTTTATATTTATTTTGATTTTTAATAAATAAGATTGTATTTGTAATAATAGTGTTGTATAGTTTTCTTTTGATATTTCACTTCTGAAACCTAATTTTACTATAATTGAAGAACAAAATTTTTTTTATTTCTTCATTACATTATTTTAAAGTTGCCAAAGTTAGTTTCTACAAAAAGCGCTGTATTTGGACTTGGTATTATTACCTAACGGCACCGGTATTAGAAACGAAATAATATCTTACTACTACTAGGATATCTCCAACTACATACTAACTGCGGTATATAAGAAAATTTTAAATGCAATGCAATTTCGTTTAGTAAAAGCAAATTAACATTTTTTCATAGAGAATGAGGATTCAGTTGAAGTGTAAATTGTTGTTCAAAATTCTACCGAAATTATGCTAATATCAAAAAAGTATGACATGAACTGAGCAATTGTAGAAAACGTGAAGTTTGGATAATTAATATTTACTGGCCCTGGCCTCCATACTGTTCAGCTTCTTATACTTTCAAGTGGATGAAACAATTTTCATATTGAAAGATTTTTTTCAAGTAGACACTGTCAATATTCAACTTTTCAGTTTTACAAACAGAATATAAAATTCATTTCAAATATAATAGTTTATTAATTTATTATACTTAGGGAAACGTACATTAGTCTTACACCTGTTCTAAGGGAAAAACTTAAAAACCGATAAGGAAAGTAGCAGGACAATAAAACAAGACAAATCATTATTTTATTAATTTTATTGGTTTATGCATAGGTACAGATACAAAGCTGTAACGAGAATAATATTACCCCGCAGCCGATTAATAACAATATAAATATACACCAATCTTCTTGTTAGCACCATTTTTTTTATTATTTTTCATTTTTTAAAAACGACCTGTTATAACCTAGTGTACGTATGTATGACGTATTAATTGCAATATAAAAGAAATTTACGGTCTTTTTATAATAATAAAACGTAAACTAACGCTTAATATACCTTTTAGTTTCATTTGATACATTAATCACACAACATTCTACAACTAGTGTATAGTAACCACTGATATTTATTAAATTAATATTAAAAAGGACAAACAAGCTGACATAAGTATTTTAAAATAAATATTTATATAATAAATATAGTAATATACAAAGGGAATCCCTAATAACAACCTCGAGACAATAGACAAAAAAAATTTGGTCCAGCTTCAACAATACATATATTTATTATTTTTAATCTGTTAAATAAAATCTCCAAATGTAACAGTCTTTGGTTAGGACAGAGAAGATTTAGGAAACTTACTTTAAAATATCACAAGCATCTAAATATTTGCAAACTTCAGTCAAACTTTGCTCATAAACGACATTAAATAAAAACAAGCATTATACATCTAAAAGCATTTTTTTTATTAAAAAGAAATAAAAAAGCAAACAGAGCTAAGTTACTACGCCCTATTAGAAAATGGCAAACTAGTGAAATATTAGTTCCAAGTAATAGAAATGACAAATACAACGATGCACAAAGTACTATGCGTGTAACGTACAGTAATGTACACCAGATTGCTTGTCAACTAATTATTTTACACGTACTCTTTAATACTTTTAGGCATATATCGCTCAATATTAGATACCTTAAATATATTTTTTTAACTAATACTAAATGTATTTTGACACTATACGGCCATTTAATATCACCAAACGTACATAGTAGAAAGGGGAATTCCCGTTTTAAAACTACTAGTGATGTGAATAATATGGACGCCAAAACCAAATATTTAAAATTAATACAAAAAAAAGTAAAAAGTAAAAACTAAAAAAAAAACTAAAAACAAGGACAATGTTTTTTATCCACAATTCATAGGAATTTTAAAATTAAGTTTTTTTATCTATTCTATTGAGGATTTCACAAGTAAGATACTCTCTTATTTTAAATTATTGATTACTCTGTTAACCAATACCGATTGTCCTCGCATTATTCACATTATCTTTTAGTGTTATCGATATAAATGACCGAATTAGTAATCTTATATTATTAAGATTAGTTTCAATATATTTAAATTTATACGAGTCAAAATACCCTGCCTGTTACTTAAGGCACTCAATAAGCTTATGGCAACCATTGCCTAACAATATATACCTAAATTTCATTATTATAGCTAATCCAAAACAGTAAACTCCCTCTTACCCCATTTCATAAATTTAAAGATATAAAAGTTTTACTTTTTTGGACTTACAAATACTAATCAAATACTAAAAGGACAGAAACCACACACTCTTTAGAAATGCTTTTAAATTTTTATATTGTTATTCTTTTACTTCTATACAACATCCCTCCTCCTTATAAAATCATCATCCCTGATATATGAAAAGCATTATGTATACTACCCACTACAATATAATATTTTTTTAGGAACTAATATGTTTCTACTATACTTATATAATGTGTATTATTATATGTATAATTACTCGAGTAAATATTTTACATGATATAAATTTAAGCACTCATGTTAACCAGCTCAAGTATTCATTTTGTCTATTCATCTGACTATACAGACGATGACTGTCCATTAAATAAAAAATTGTTTAGTTCAGTTCAGTTGTTAGTTTATGACGTTCCAAACGTGCCAGTTGAGTTCTAATCACTTCGCCAATGTCACATTGTATGGGGAACACATGAAGGATTGTACGTTAATTGTTTCGACATTAATAAAATGTCTGATATCAATGTCTATACAGACATTTAATATCAAATTTTTCATTTAATGGATATAATGGAAATAGGTTGGAGGAGAGGAGAAGGTTGAAGAAAGAGTAAGAGTAAAGAACGAACCACTCCTATACAATGTGATGACAGAATGTTTACCCTATGAATGATCTAAGATTTAATAACTTAGAACGAAAAAAAGGGAAACATTTCAGTCATCAGAATTTACCTACACAAATGATATTATAGAAAAATTAAGTAAAAGCGCTAAATCGCTATTTAACACAAGTATATTTACCCCACAACTTGGGTAAGCTTAAAAATACATCAGCAAAAAATAAAACAAATCAGTACTATGTATTATGCTTTTACCCATTGACAACTATAAGTTACCTTTACCTTAGAAACGATTTATACTACTAAGAGTTAAGAGAAAACGGGTATCTACTATTAAGAAGAATGTTATGGGAGACAGGCCATTTAATTGAATGACGTCTCACGTTACATGGAAGAAGAATTGAAATACAGTATAACGCATCGATCATTTATTTGGAATACTGTCATTATACCGCGTTTGGGCAGCTGCCATCTTAAGGAGTGCAACATTTATTAACTACCTACTAAAAGATACTTACTTGGACGAGGCGTAGAGCACGAGATATATGTATGAGTTATATTATACAGTAGTCTATTACACAAGTGCACTATTATATTGAAAGACGTCTATGCCACTCTACATGTAATGGGTTTTTACGTTTACTCGAAACACCAACATAATATACTGGCTGTTCATTTAAATAAAAACATGTCCTACTACCATGCTGTTGCATACAGAGTGTAACAAATACTTGGAAAAGGAGTAACAAGAGTTACATAAACAGGATGCTATATTGAGTTGAAAGACTACCATCCTACATACAGGGTGTATAGTTTACTTGGAAGAGGGATAGTAGTAGAGCACGGCGCACCCGGGCAGCTGCCAGCGCGAGGCGTGTAGCTCGATGAGCTGCAGCAGCGTGCGGCGGATGGAAGGCGCGGCGGCGCTGTTGATGAAGGCATCGCGCACCGCCGACAGCAGCCGCTCCAGGTCGCCCGGCAGCTGCGTCTCCAGGTCGCGCCCGATGTACGTCAGCACGAAGAACAGGTTCTCCGTCTGCAAATGGGACAGTAGTTACTTATTGTGTGTGCACGCACGTGTGCGTATGTGTGAGCCGTGTACTCACGTCGCTGGGCGAAGGCACAGGCTGGCGGATGCAGTCCTCGCAACATTTACAGATGAGCGCGAGCAGAACGTGGCCGGGCGCGTGTCCGGCGGTGCCGGTCCCGCGCCGCTGTATGGCGCGCCGCCGCAGCTGGCAGTACATCTCCAGTAGGAACGACAGGAACGCCATAAGGCGCGGCCGCCCGCCGCCCACCAGCGCGCCCAGCAGCTGTTCGTGAGTAACAATAAATCAACATAATATATATTTCTATAAGTAATAAAAAACGTGGGTAATAACAATTGATTGCACTTTAAGGCCACTTCATGGTAGAATTTATGTCAAAGTGTGAAATGTAACAATCATTTATATCTCCTTATTGAGCCATGTGGACAGCTTTTACTGCCTTAGTTGAAAAACATCGATAGAAAAATCTTACGATAAGGCCGTTCATCATGTACCAGCCAAAGAAATAAACCACCAGACAAGCCACCTATTCGAGCGACGTACCTTGTCCCTGTCGTGGTACCACTGCTGACAGGTGTTGAGCAGGCTCTCGAGGAAGGTCTCGGTCTGCTCGCGCTCCACGACGGCGATGCAGCGGCGCGCGGCCGGCAGCGCGTACCGCGGCGACTCCACCGCGCGCGCCACCAGGTGCCCCACCGCATCCATCAGCGTGCGCGCGGGGACTGAGTTCGGGTCTGCAATTACCGTTTGTGGAACTATTATAGACAAGTTCACAAAATAAACAAATATAGAAACCGTCTCCCTAAATTCATTATAAAACAAAGCAACACGGAGAGAGAAAACATAGGCAGAAGTTGACTGCTTGACTTGACTTGCTGGCTTACTGCTGTACCGAAAATTTTCTTATAGATTAGATTATTAATTTAGACATCTATTATTTTTTAAATGGTTTTATTGATTATACATAAGTTGTAAGTATATTATGGTATTTTTTATAGGAAAGACAAGGCAATCGAGCGTCGTCACCTGATGTTCAGTGATATTTTTTTTATTAAGTGTATTATGGTTTTATTGAGTAGTTAAAACTGTGGTTTCATTTCATGTGGTGCTGACAGTTCCACTCTGTATAATATTAATATAGGAAAATTGAGAAACATGTAATCCACGCAAGCAAAGCCGCGAAACAATAGTTCTATATAATTAGAAAGTAATGTAATACTTTTAAGTACTATATTATGTAATTCAGGATATATAGACAAGAACTACATGTAATTCAGGATTATTAAAAGTCTCTATCTTCATCAATTACTCAAAAATATTTAAAATTTGAAATGTGTTTTTGTAAATAATTTCACTCTGAATGTAAATATGATAAATAATAATATTTTTTTACATAAAACATATTTAAATTACATATATAATAGTTATCCCAGTATATATAAATTTCATGTATGTGCAATTTCAACATAATAAAAAAATAACATATCAAGAGCATAGTGTATATATGTACAAGAAAAATATAGCTCTAGAAATTAAGTTTACAGAAGCTAAATTGTAAAGATAAATTGTAAAAAAATTACAAATTTAAATAAAATTATGAAATTCTAGAGGTCCCTTATAAAAAATAACATGCACAATATATAAATCATATAACATAATGCGGTAAACATCAAACAATTTTTATTGTTGGTAACAAATAAATTAAATTAAAAAAATCCCCATTTAACTTAACATAATTTAATTTACCGCGAAATGTCACAGACTAAAAAAATACAAGCAAACATATTCACATCACTAGTCTACAATCTAAAACCGATACCATACCAATAAACACCAACCACATCCCTCAAGTGCTGGAGATGAAAAAAAAAATTAGTCTACACACCATTCGTCTCACCTTCCAGTGCCTTGTCTATACACTCTTGTATCTCCGGGGGGAAGTTGCCCAGGTCCCCCGCATCAGCCGCCAGCCCCAGGGCCGCCATACCACTAGCTAAGGCATCTGCTGAAGTTAAGGATTTGGATCTTTTTAGGCCCGGGGTGAAGGATTGCGGTCTGATACTCTTGCCGTTGCCATTGGTTAGGGAAGAAGGAGGAGATTTCTTTTTCTCTGATATTATTTGTTGGGGCTGGAGCTTGAAGGTTACGCGAGGTCCAACCTGAAATTTGAGATAAGATTTTATTAGTACTATTTCTTTAATTTTTCAAAAAAATTATGTAGAAGTGTCCTAGGGTACCTAAATAAGTAACCTATTGAATATTTAAAATTTTGTTTTAAACAGTAAAATAAGCAGTTTACTTTAAGTATAGCCTATATTCATACATACGGTGGGCACATTCCCGCTGGAGGCGCTGGTGAGCAGCGCGTGCGCGTGCGGCGGCATCACGGGCCGGTAGTGCGGCGGCACCTGCGCGTGCAGCACCGCCGAGCGCGAGTGCTGCAATCCCACGCTCGTCAGCCCCACGCCCACTGATGACCTGGAAACGGGTAAGAAACCGAGTTTATATTGTATATACCTAAGAATTCATTTGAGAAATCAAAAGTAAAAATATATCCCTAAGTAGAATTGGAACCCACATACGACAGTCCGAGATATGAAACTGTGATCACTATAATACATAAGACGTACTTATATTGTAGTTAATATTACAGAAATACATATAATCAGACAACGATTACTTAAATTGAATATACTATTTAATAATAGATGTTATGTCAAATGTTAGAGAATGAAAATGTATTTGTAACGATTGCATCACAAAATTTGGTAAAACGTCGCTTATATAAGTGACGAAGATACTTTTTAATTTGTTTTTTATTTCAAAATCAACAACTTGAACAGCATCAAACGAATTTAGTTCTATACTACTTTTGACAAGAATATTTTGTGACTCTAGTAGGGAATTCTGGATTCAAAGGGCGCAGAACCGGACGGAGTGGCGAGCATTGGGGGAGGCCTATGTCCAGCAGGGGACCTTAAAAGGCTGATGGATGAGTAGGGAAAAGAGTTAGTATAACATAACATATGTATTCGACTGGGCGTAAAGTAAACAATTATCAACATAATAAAACGACAGACAAGAACAAGAGGCGAACTGAACGGCTGAAATAATTGGAGAAGCATGTTTAACACAGATTAGACCTTTAGTTAATATGTCAATATGGCCAGTAATTCGAAATGTCTATTTAGTAAATATTTACTATTGATGTTCCAATATATAAGTGTTCAGTAATCAGTTGCCACTTAACACGCAAATCCTCAAATCGTGGGAAAATAGAGAATAACCTGCTACCTCCATCCTGAAAAGAACCATTATACGAATTATACCAATATACACATTAAATTATTTATGACAATGATACCTTTGAAATAGACTGAAGGGAGCATTTTATTTCCAAGGTTAAGTTAAGTTAGGTTTAATATTTGTTTTAGGCTTTCCTCCCATAGTCTATCCCATAGTATATAGTTAATGACAAATTTTGATTCAAACTACATCAATTTTGCATCACACATAATTTTTTTTTCATATTTTTTTCAATTTATATCAAAATAATAAAACGTAGCCAAAGAAAGTGAGCTAGCTACAAGTTTCTATATTACGTGACAGGTTCCTACATAATTCACTAATTAACAATTATGTTTACCAGTTCTCACGCTCGACGTTTCTCTCGCCCGAGACAGCCAACATTCATTGTTATCTAGGATGAATTATAAACGTGATAACAACAATTGTTATTTTAAGCCAATTGTAATAAGTTTTATAGAGCTATATTAACTTATTTTATTCGATTTTGTTGATGATGATGATATCGTTTCTTCGGTGATAAAACCATAAAAAATCCTCCTTTGGTTGATAAAGCGTGGAGTTAAGTTCCGCCACTCAACACGCAATATTTCGAAAATTGGACAAAAATCTAGAAGAGAGCGCGTTTTAATTATTAGGTTCTCTGGTCTGTCTTTCCCTAGCTAATTTATTTTCAGTCACTACTACTACTTTTTAACTATAACAGTCAGTGAGTCTAATCAAATTTTACATAATTATATGTCGATTTATTTATTCGTTTTTATTTGGTCAGAAATGTCCGCAAACTGATAAGTCCACCGTGTAAGGCATGGGCTGCAATATAGCAAATGACACGGGGCGGTCACGCTTGCCAACTGCTTGCAAGCTAATTATTCATTTGTCAACGCCAATACATTGCATATGGCGAACAATAGTCTGTGGACAGTTGCACTATCGGTGACATTTAAATATCAAATGTAGAGATATTAGACACTATGTATAGAAAGTGGGTAGATTAAATTCAAAAACTGCATCTGCATCTTCCTCATCATAGAAAGAATCTTTCAGTGATTCATCACTCCTATAAAACTTTCAATGTACCTTTATTTAGTGGATATTTATATGTTTATACAATTAATAATTCTTTACACCAATGATTTGACAAAAATATGTACCTACAGAGTTTTAATAAATTTAACTTACCTGCATATAATAACAGGTATTTAGGAATAACAAGACATACTTAATATGGATACATGGCAACTTGGACTTCTTTGTGGTAACAAAGGCCTCCGAATGCAAATTGTATGAAAAAAATCTATTTAAAAATAAAGAATGAACTCGTATATGGTTTCTTTAACATTAGATAGTAGGTATATATTAAGTATCATGCATGTACGATTCAAACCTAAATCTTGTAAAGTTTAACAATAAAAAAACCATTACTTACCGTTTTTCTGATTTGCATTTTTTAATAAAGTTCATACATTTTTCGAATATTTCTTTTTATGAACAAGATTTTCTTTGTAAATATAGAGATAGACATAGAGGGGTGGGTAGAGGAAACCCATTGTTAAGACACTCCGATCGCCACTACGGCATTGCGTGTTTGGTGGCGGAACTTAATGCCGCGCCTTGCCTACCAGAGCGAAGAAGTGAAAATATTAACGACGGCCTCAATCAATAATCATTATCGGAAAAGAACCCCCAACTACTGCATACAGTAGACAATATTTTAAAATATTAAAGGATCACAATTGACTCGCCAAACCTATCAACATGGCTAATTGAATTTTTAAGTATGCTCATCACAATCGATTTTCCAGTTAAGGGCATCGAGTCGTGCGTAAGCGACTCTATGCGGGTAGAGTTAATGTAAAGGATATTCGGAAGCGTCGAATTCAACGATGACGAAACAAATCGTGTGGACTACAACTACAGACTCAATGTACCCACTGTGTAACATTGTCAATAACATTCTGTATAATTTTTATTGTAAAAGTATTATAGTTTGCCGTTTGAGGTACAACTAAACCCCCACTTAAAGTCGATGCGAGCATTGCGTTTAAATTACAGATTTGTTTTCTCTAATACGATCAATTATTTTTAATGTGTATTTTTAATAAAAAAACACATAGGCCGTCGTGGCTCGTGACGCAGGGACTGCTTCACGACGGCTGTGCAGGGGGGGGTTGTGATAAGTTAAATAAAAAAGATTTTTACAATGTCAGTTGTTTAACGGAGAAGAGCAAAAATAATCTATTGTAAGTCTATTGTCCATGTTTCAATAATTTAGATTAATTACTTTAAATTCAATTTATTAAATGCATTGACCTCAGTGCCGCTGTGCAACGCTTGTTGAACTGGTGAGGTGCGAAATGAGCACAAGTGGCTTGTCCTGTTCGCGGTTCTCTATTGATACATAATACTGACCAACTTGTATACCTACTACATGCACCTTTTTGTTTTGTTTTGTGATCAAAACATGCTTAATTTCATAAAAAATCAAATTGCAGTATTAATAATTTTATATTGAATCTCCACACGAGTCACACAAGTCGAGTTCATTATAAACTTTTACGAAAAGTGCAAAAAAAAACAATAGGAATTGTTTTGCTTTATAGTTTACGAGAAGTTCATCCACCTCTTCAACGAATAAGACGGAGGACGCTCACTACAATAAAAAATAATTCAAAGACCAAAGAAATAAAAGCATTATATATTTAGGTAGTAAATTGGAAGACTTCCAGCGATTCTAACCCACAATGTTGTAACGACTATCGACTTATAGGCGGATTATTGCAGGAAATCGGCAAAGTCTATCGCATGAATGCCAAATCAAAATGCGTCGAAAACTCAAGTTGCTCCATTTCGAGATTCAAGGTTTTGTAAATAATACTGACGCTAAGTGATGTCTCGAAATAGTGTAGGTTACACTAATGAAAGAATGTTTGTTTAATTAGTATAACCTACACTAATTAAACAAACATTGTATTTTAATTACGTTTTCCCGACAATTAAACATTATATAAATAACTAATAATTTTAATTACTTTGGAGGAAAAATAATAAATAATATATAGATAAATATTAGATAGATAGATACATGTTCAAAGTAAAACACATCTAAGACCTAACCAAGGATATAATAATACCTACGCAAATTGTAAGCATTACCCATATGTAACGATCTAATTACTTCAAACTGAGTCAACTAACATGTGAGGTGTACTCGTATGTGTAAATTACCGGCTGACTGATTTCAAAGAATACAATAGTATATAATAGAAATTTATTATAGAGTATACACTATACAGCGTTTTATATATCGTCCGGCTTAGAGTGTAAACTTGCTAAATCTGTTTTTAGTTTTTTCGTTATGTACATTTTTATAACATTCGGAAGTGTAAAAAATACAAAATTTAACTTTTTTTTATGTCATACAGTAGGAGAATATTTTCGAAATCGTAAAAACTTTCTGATAATACACATACATAAACATATTAACTCATAGTTTTTAAAGACATTTTTTGTCTCTCCTGATAATTTATTTAAAAGGCTGTTAGCAGATTTACCGTCTAAGCTGACGATATGTGAAAATAGATGATTTTAGATATATTATGTAAGTATGGATGAACGAAGTCAGAAGCACGATGGTTTTAAGTTTGGTTGCCACTCGTGGTAAAGTATTACATAAGTGGGTACTTTTGTCTGCTTTCCTAGGAAAATCTCATCCATTATTATTCACATTCATAAGCTTACTTATACAAAATTTTATATAAGTTTGCAAACTGTAATGGTTTCAAAAGCCACATCTCTGGCGAGGAACGTTAAACGCTTACTAAGATTAACAAATTGGTCAATTTTCCTAATCATACAACCATTTCTCGTCTCGAGCTGAATGAATCACTTGATGACGTGTCGCGGGACGGTGGGCGGGCGAGTGAGGTGGACATCAACCGCGGAATACGCTAAAGTAGATAAAGCTGATGTTTTAGAAAACCAAACATTTTAAAACGTAAAAAAAACATATAAAACAACAACAACATATATAACTTAATTCGTTTAAGTACAAAATACAATCAATTCTTAATTATTTGTACAAATGTCGCTAATTATTTTGTTAATGAAAAGAAGTATTCCCCTTGAAAAACAATTGAGAACTCTTTTAACTTTAGTAGTTTTAAGGCTAAAATACGGGGTAAAACTTTTGAATCTTTCATATCATGTTCAACTCACCAATATAGGTACAACTGCTGTAACACAGTAAATATGTAGAGATACTCTCAAAACGTTAACGATATGTTTCATTTACGAAAACTAAAAATATATATCAGTTTAATTTATTGAATTTTCTAGAACAGCTTAATTTATTTAATTGTAGACACTATTAAGAACGGCATGAGAAAAATTGTAGAGCGGCAGCACTGAGTCATGTTTATAAACGGAAAAATATAGGTACATCCATCATGGTGTCCGACCTTGGTTTTACAGCTCTAATAATGACAATAGTAATGAATGCTTAGCCTTTTGTGGTTCTAGACCAATTTAGAGCTCGGAGGAAAATTGGCCGGTGTTGAAAATACCACAACAATAGACTACATAAAGTAAATGTAAATAAATTGCTGTATTCGAAGCCTCTTGTTTAGTAGTAAACATAAAAACAAAATCTCTATTTAAATTAGTCCGATGTAAAAGTATAAATACATATTAAATAAAAATTTTACACTATAACGTAATTTACAGAGCACTGATAACTTTACAGAGGTATCATTAATGCATAATATATACGAGTATACTTTAAATAGACTAATATTTACTGAAATTTCTATAATATTTAAAACAAAAATAAAAACATGTAAACGGATTTGTGTTGTAGGTAACAAAGAAAAACCACGAGTTCAACACACTCGTTGTGAACCTAAATAAATTAATGGCAGGAAAAGGAAACTGCCATTATTAAAATGTTGCCAGTGGAGTGCATTATTGTGTGTACCGTATGTTGATTATAACAAAAACAACGTTTACTTTTTCTCAGCTTCACGCTTTTTTATACATAGGAGGGTAGACAGTCTTCTTCTTCGTGTCAATGATTGGAGAATTCATATCATATTTTGCCAGTATTTAGACAGTATGTAGACAGTAAAACCTAATTTTTAAGACATCCTTTTCTCCATGCACGCCCTAATTTTTGAGATATTGCGTGTTATTGGCGGAACTGAATGCCGACGGTAATAACGATAACTATTATTTATTTTAACAATAATTAACAATTACTCACATATCAGAAGTTGAATATCTCCCACGGACCATTGTAGAGGTATCCACAAAATAAACCAGAACTCAAAAACACTACACCTGTGTATCACTATTTGCACGGGGCTTAGATAAAAAACGTTTGTTTATATATCATTATATTTTATGACACTAACAATTGCCTTGTAAATTGCTGTGTAAATTAATAATATCTATCTAAAACCGTGTTACATTTTACACAATATAACATTAAAAATAGCACTTTCTTCCACAAAATTAGTAGAGCAACACTGAGGACCAACAAATATCGATATTATTATAGATTAGTTTATATTTCGCGGGTTAGAGGAGGGTTTCGTTCGAGTGCGTTCGCGTCTATTTCGTGTTTGTAAGATCGGTCGCGTCGGTACGTGGGCGGGCGTGCTCACGTCACCGCGACCGAGAGCAGAGTGATAACAATTGATACTACGCACCAGCAGGCCACAGTGGTGCACGCCCAGCGGCCAGCGTCAACGGAAATCGCGTAAACTATCTCCCGACATTTTTGCTACTCTTGGAGGAGAGCCAACGGCGTGGATTTAATAGTCCTTGCTTTTGAATCGTGGATGTATTTCGATTCAATTTCTTGAAGCTTGTGATTAGACTAAAGTCTTGACTGTGTTGCCAATATAGAAAATATTGACAGACATTTGAAAATTATTGATCTACTATACAAGTGGTTTGTTTTATCATATTAAATTATAAACAGACTTAGTGGCAAATCTCTTTGTTCTATTTTTGTCTGACATCATTATTGAGTTGGGTGACTACACCCAATAATACCTAGTTTCATAAAATTATCTAAAGAAGATGATACTTATAATAATGTCAAGGTTGTCCAGGCCAATTTAGGATAGTTTTGAGGCACGATTAGCAATGGTCTGCCTACCTAATTACGGAACTTCCACTCGTCCAAAAATATTACATCACTAGCGATTTATATGTTTTCATACAACGTAATGTTCGTACGTTCTAGGGCTGTGTGCTAGATTGATCGTTGCCAAATCTCTCTTTCAGTTATTACGACAGGTCATGAAGTAATATTTAGGGAGAAAATAAAACATACTGCTAATTTTAGTAATGAAACTGATAACGCTTTTATAATACTAAAAGAGCTGAAAGGGTATAACACATTCCAATTGAGACACTTTCAGAAAGTAAAGAAGACAAATATAATGCGTATTAATGAATGCGTATTAAGAATACGTAATGACGTATTCTCTTTCCTTCTCTCCTTTATTTATACACCAATTTCAAAGAAACCTAAAAACATACTTAAATATATTGATAGATATTAATGCGAAACATTTCAAAAATCGGGCGAGAAGTAGAGAATGTGGAGTGTCTAACACTACTAGACTCCCTCTGTCTACTCTGTTATCTGCGAGAAGTTAGTATATGCATACGTTATTTATTAAACAGCAAAAACATTTATTGAATGAAGAGGAACTTGACATTCAGCATGCTATTAGCCTCGCCCTAGGAGACGCCCAATTACCGATTTAAATGAGCTAATCGCTAATAACGTAGTACGGCACACGATGTTTGTGTATGCATAGTCAAACATTAGTTGAATAGTCATACTGCCTAGAAAATAAATAATATTATTGGTACTTTTTAAAATATTATTTTCTTTTTTTTTAGTTAGCGCTGTATATAACAGGATAGACACAGGGTATCTCAGAATCTCGATAAAATGCCTTTTATTTCTTTTATTTTCAATTTCATCGCTCCACTGCAGTGATTCACAGTCTCAAATTACATTTAATATGAATATTAATTTTACCACAGATCAAGTTAATTTTCGTTATAGTTGAATTCTCAAAAACAGTTAACAAACTATAGTGATTACGTGGTTGAGATATTTAAATTGCTAGTCTTTTCAGTTTTATTGTTAAATACACAGAGATTATAAATTAGTATTTTATTTTTCGTCCTAATCGAGTCCGTCCTTATAATGTTATAAATATCATCCAAATACTTATCCCTATTGTGAGCCGAAACAATGGGCAGTTACTTTGTATAATAATAATTAGTCAGTATATTAGGCATCTCATCTTGAAACCAGTCTTGACGCAGGGGTACAAGTGTGTGAAAACGCCACCGGTTGTGGGTTCGATTCCCACTCGAGGAAATGAAATATTTATTTAAATGTATATTTTCATTTCTTTGCTCTTTTGTCTAGGCAAAAAGCACGGCGTTTAGTTCCGTCACTCATTACACAATGCCTCCAGAATTCTTTCCTGCAGTAACGTGATCTGTGGATACAAATTCCGAAACGGGAAAATTTATAAAATAAGAGGAACATCTTCATTAACATTAGTCTATCTCAACAATGTGAAACTGTATTGGGTTGACATTGTCCATGTCGAAGAAGATACTGTCTTCCTCAAAAAATCAACATTAGACATATTACAAATACTAAAATTATTTATTTATCTCTAAAGATATTTCCGCTACATAAAAAATAAAAAACTCACCTATTATGCAGATCAGACGGCTTGGCCATGGTGAACTCCTTGGCGTGCACATTCAGCTTGTTGGTCGACGACGGCGTGGTGGGTGTGGTCGCGCCCGTGGTCGCCACGCCGTCTGTGCGGACACCTGGTGGTCAACGGTGGTCGTCAAGAGAAGAGATGATAGGAAAGGTTAGAATGGATATTAGCTACATGCAAGAATCTGAAACGTGATTCGTGATTGAAGTAATGAAAATGAAAACATGGTGAAGTAAAAAGTGCATCAGTGACAGAATTCAGAGTAGAATGATGAAAGCATATTGTAAAAACATTGGCCTAAATATATATTATTATTATGCTTGGTTTTATCGATGGATCAAAAAAATGTAGGTTAAAATATGTTGTAAACACCTCTCGATACATCTGTAGGTACTGTGATACTCTATTCAATTCCGACAATGAGTAAAAAAAGCTTTTGTGTAATGATCATTCGCTTTTGTTAACTGGTTTAGATTCTTTGTATGAAATGCAAAAATGATGATATAAAAAGCGACAGGTCTTGTTTCAAAATTTCATGACATGGAACAACGTTTTTGTGATTCAACATTTTTAATAACAGCAGAGGAAATTATTAAAATAGTATTGTTCTTACTTATACATAAGTTTAAATGAGTAAATAGTAGAGTAACGTAGAACAAATATCTGTGATTAATCATAAAAAGGATAATGAAAATTATCAAATAATAATCGGGCAATAAATAAATTTATTTTTATTAAGATTTTATATTACTAATAACTTTCATAAGGAAGACTAGGAAGATCATCGCACCGGCAACTCAATTTCATGTGCGTGATTCTTTTCGTCGCGGTCAAATGAACAAACTTTCAACAGAGATTTACAGCTAGCCGGTTGCTTAGCCTCGATGCGGGACGTCTGCGATGAGTCTAGACTCTTGTAACGAAAAATACTAATATTATTTTATAAGAAATCTGATCCTTTTATCGGCCTCTACTATTTATTTTTTTTATGTTTAGGTATATTTACCTACTTTATATAGAGAACAGTCAACCGATGAATATTCTGTTATTTCTTAATAATGTTCTTATTTAAGATTTTGAGACAAATAAAATCTCTACACCTAAACTCAGATTGCAGTGATATTATTAATTGCAATTATTATAAGAGCCTGTGCGATATTTTTTATACTATTAGACTCTCACTGTTCGCTTTAAGGACAGACAAACCTGAGGCATCAGATACTTGAGGAGTCGTCGCCTCGGGAGCGGTCGCTTGTGTTACGGGAGTTACGGATATCGCAGCCACGGTAACCGGCACTTGGGTCACAGGTGGTGCCATCGATTGCGTCACAGTTTGTTTCACTATGCACCGCGACATTTTGTCATCACATTTATAATTATATTTGTATTTATATTATAACACGTAAAATGACTTTTCGACGTACGCGACACGAACACCACAACAAACATCAGACTGTCGACCCGTTCCAAATATGAAGTTTTGTTTATTTTTAATTTTGGCGCCAATGTCACGTAGTGACGCTCGCCAGCCAGCACTTCCCGAAGCGAATTGATAAGTCGGAAAGGAGAATCGATTTTATCTCTTATTTAATTAGATTACTATAAATATCGATTAATATTTTTATTTTCATTATTTTAACAACTCACCTGGAGGTCTATAGATTTCAAGCGTGGGTTTGCCTTTTGCGTTTGTCAGGATCATACTCCGTCGTTTCCCATTATTCGGAAACTGTAAAAAAATGGTTTTTAAAGTAAAATATTTCTGCTCTACTTTATGAATGCTACCGCCTTGACGGACAGTCACGATTTATTTTCAGCGTCTTATGCATTGATGACTGGAAAATATGTATGTACGGAGTAAATAGAAGTATCATCGATATTTAAAATTAAATTCTTGAGCAATCATGAAACTGTTAAGATTATTTTTTGATTAAAATACTTAAGATAATGTTATTTAAGAGCATGGTTCTTGGCATTCTTTAAATGATGTCAAAAATAAAACAAAATGAAAAATCTGTGTTGTTTTGATATGTAAATATATCACCAAAACAAATAATTAAATCAGTTTTATTCACTTAACAAGTGTTTACTGAGTAGATTGCGATATTTCATAGGTATCTACAAAGGCCATCTAGTTTTACAAATAGCAAGTGGGTGGTAGATAGCGGATTGTGCGGGCTCCCACGCGTGGACTCGACATTGTCATTACCTTTTAAATCTATTTATTGTCTTAAGAGGCTAAATTTACTTTCATTTTTATAATTTAATTAGATAACATGTAACTATACATAATTATTCTATAATTAAGATGAATATCCACATTTTTAAAATGTTTTTTTTCTCTGAAACGGTTTTGATCTCTCTTCTTTTTGCTTTCTATTGTCGATTCTATGATGACAAACGTACATACATAAACTAGATAAATATATATTTTTATTATTTCTTTGGGTAAAACTAACTGATTCTCTTTCCCTTGAATTGTGTTAAAGATTATTATCAACAGCAATAATATTCAATAAGATTTATAAATAGTTTTAAATAACCTGGTTATGATGCATGTTGTGATGAGACTGCGGCCGTACGAAACTTCGCTCCCTCATGATGACGCCCGGCGAGGCGAAGTCCTGCACCCGGTAGCTCCTCTGCAACTCTCCTCGTACGCCCATTTGTGCTTGCATTTTGATTATTTTATTTATATACACTCGAGAAAACACGTTATACACGTACGTACCACTGGACGGCTTTTGCTTCTTTGGCAATTTCTACCTTTTTTATTTTTTTTTGTTAAGTTTTAGTTTTTAAAATTATATTCTAACAATAAATATAATGAATTCAAATAAATACACTAGATATCTGACTAGTAATATAGTTACAATGTCAATATAAATTTGGTTAAATATATTTACAATATGATTTTATACACAAAATCACTAAGGCAATATACAAATGCGAGTTATACAAAATTATACAAGCTTTATATCACAATAAAGTATTGTGACGTCACGTTAGAGATCTATACTGAATATTTATGTATAAGTATAATTTATATTTTTAAGTATAAAGTAAGCTAGAACCCCCAGTCGTGGCCACGGAAAGGGGGCGTTCGAGAATGTTCGTTAGACGAATAGAGCGGTGCAGGAGCAAGCCTGACAGACAGAGCGATTGCTAAAATCGAGGGGCTGAAAGTAAGCACTTTTGCAGCTCCTTTCTCGAATCGTTTCGTTGAGGGGTCACTTGTAACCCCTATCTGAAACAAAATATAAATATTTCAAATATATAAGTATTAAGCATTCGTATGCACGTCTGATGCTATCTTATGCACGTCTGATGAGAAGTCAAGTATATTTTTTTTTATTTGCTATAAGAAAAGTTTATACACAATATAACAAATGCATTAGTTAATAGCTATATTATAATAACCCGTGTATACATTTTGTAAGTAATCTGTTCATCACAAACGGAGATCTGCTTTATCTGTGGTCAGCTGACCATGTGTGGTTTGAGCTGTCAAAAGTATTTATTTTTTATTGTTATTTTATGACATTACGTGTTGGGTGACTAAAACCACCAATAATATCATCTTGTCAAGGACGCCATTATAACGCGCTTAACACTGAGCGCGATAGTTGTAGATTCATTCATTCATTCATTTTCCTACCAAGATCAAAATATCTTGAGGAATAGGAATAATTAATAGGCTTATGTCTTGATTATTTCTGCGAAGAGTGCCATAAAGATTGAAGACATAATTTTATAATTTTCTTATGGGACCAGTCCTGGCACAAGTGTGTGGCTGTAAACCGAGGAAATTAAATATTTATTTAAATTTATTATTTATAATTGATATTTTCACTTCTTCGCTCACAAGCGCAATTAATGTATGTTAGGAAATTTGCACGAACTTGGATTGCATTATGAAAGTGCGCTATTTAGTAAAAACTAAAAGCCAAATAGGAAACATTGCATAAGCATTAAAATGAAATCTGTCTGTGCTATTTTAAAGAAACACCGCCCTAATTCCTTATACTTTTCAGTATCAAAGAAATGTAAATACTTTTTATAATATAAAACATTTGATTGAATATAGAGTTACTTTGCTAACAATACAAATAAGTAAAAATGCTAACAATACAAACGTATAGGAATTTAGTTAGGAGTTTGAGTAGTCAGAATGCTTGGACGATTTCCAAAATACACAGGTTCAAATCCATCAACCTTAAATTTTTTATACGTTTTCTAAAAAAAAGTATTCTTCTTTCCTTAATATAGAATAGCACTTAAAAAATATCCAAATATATTTATAAAAAATAGATTACTTATTCTATCAGGACGGTAGCTACTAGCAATGTAGTTGTAATGTAAGCACAGTTATTTTGTATTGTATAGATTCAGCCTGAAAGACCTTGGTAACCGATGCGTAGTCCCCAATTGGGACCGGTTATGGTTTTTGCGTTTATAAAAAGAAGCAAGAAACAATATTCGATATCGCGTTTAAAGTTGATAGGCTTGTTAAAAAAACACTTAAAAAACTATATTTTGGTGGATCATTTAGCTGAATTTAATTTTTTTGGTGAAAACTGTAAATGAAAATGTCATGGATGATTTTCATTTAATTTTTAAATGGGAAGTTTTTATAACTATTATAAAAAAATATAAGGTGCGAAATTCGTTTAAAAGTTTCGTTACCCAACAAGAAATATTTGTACTGATAGCAAAAGTAAAAAAAATATGTAATAAGTAGTATTTTCTACTCTACAAATATATATTTATTGAATTAGCTTCGATCAATTATACCTATATAAATTATTAATTATTCGATTATTTACTCGATTTTGTGTATAATTGAACAAACGCTAAAATTCTATGAACTGCATGAGTAAATATACAAATACAAATTATTTTTAAATGAAAAAAATCTAATTTTAGATGTAAAAGAATACAATTTCCATTAAAACAAAAGAAATGTCGAATTTGAATATACAATAAGTGCAATACTCATTGTAATTTTATGTATCATCAAAAACATAAATGTGAAATGAGAGACAAGTTAAATATTAAGTATTGTGTCGTTCTCGTAACCACCAGCTTATATTTGTAAATTGCAAGTTCGTGTACCTCCAGCGCGTACTGGACTATTAGGTTGATATTTAGCTTGGTACCTGGTGATGAAGGCCTCAAAAGTATCTTGAAATGGTTCGTATAAAATAGATATTCTGCGTTTGCAGTTTTACAGGCGGCGCGTGTCTTGATACTTTATTGTAACTTAAAGAGAATAAATCATCCTACGAATTACTCTTCAGCCTTCCATGAGGCCTGGGTGGCGCAGTGGCATAGGGTCTGACTATAAACGCGACGGCTGCAAGTTCGATTCCCACTCCCTCTCTCTGCTAACAAGGTTAAGCGCGACGTTAAGTTGCGGAATTCAACACGTTGGGCTACCAAGTCGAGTGTTAATTGCATTCGTTTCAACTAAACCATGACCAGCACGCACGGAATCTTACAGGACAATCTTGTCCATGTTTTGGTCATTAAAGGTATTATACCTAAATGTATTATTTCCAAGTATATTTTGAACTTGCTAAATACAAAATTAGACTCCTTTTATGAATATGACTTTGAAACTAAATAGGAGCCACCTTACAGCGGCGAGGGTTTCGCGTCGGTGTCAGTTGTGCGACTTGCGGCTGAGCTGTGACTCACCGGCAACCGCTAGGATAACCACGATACTATGAAATTATGTATATCTATACCAATATTATAAAGTTGAAGAGATGTTTGGTAGGAGGTGCCTGAGGAACTGTTGGTTCGAATCAAAAAACAAAAAAATTGCATAGTATATTGCAAAAAAAAGTGTCGAAAGTGAAGAAATCCTATTATTTCTGTTTACAACTACTAATAAAGGTTATTTCTTAATATACAATCAAAAACCGAAAAAATCATACCTATATAATTATACTTACGGACCATCGATTTATCAACTAAGGCTTTATTTATATTGCGATAATCGTGTCGATGTAACCCAGTGTACCCAGTGTACGGTTAGAGTTACTTCTAGCACATAGAATAAAAACTTTAATGATTTCCATTTGATCACGGGGGCAAAACCGCAGATAAAATCTAATGTTGTATATTGTACATTAGCACTAGTATATAAACTATGGTGCACCTACTCACCGCTCTCTCGTTGTGCGCCGCCAGTCGTTCCCTGCACTCGAGACTCGTTCACTTTACTCGTATTGGTTTCACTGCAACAACGAAACGGAATTCTCATTTAACAACCTAACTATATTTCAAGCTTTACTTTACTTACTCTTACTAATACTTTCTACTCAGTTTCTACATTTACAACTTTTTTTTGTTTTCCTTTGCAAATCATCTAAAGTTGATATTACAAGGCCAAAAATATTTTATAGTTTCTTTTTTAGATTCACGGTGTACATATCAGGTTAGGTCAGGTGCGGGAAACCTTGTTTTACGTCAAAATCTGGAGGTATCGCGTGTTAAGTAGAGTATTTCTTAGATGAATATTAATAATTTTATTTTTACTCTTCATTACAATATGAGCATAGAAAACTTATTATTTAGTCGTTCTCTATTCGATAACAACTCAGGAGCATAAATTATTCCTAAAACTGGTAGACGTATACATACTATATTGCGTTGAATTGAGCCACTTAACACGCAACTTCTCGGATTCGGACGAAAACTGAAAAAACGGAGTGTATAGATTTATAAACCGCTCTTAAGTATGAGGTCGATCTTGAGAGTGATCGTGACGTACAATTAAAACGGCACCTCAAGAGTGATTTATAAATTCTCTTTTAAAAAGAAATATTGTATAGTATTAGTAGTAATAAATCCAATGATATTTTATTACAAATCCTCAGTGTATAGACACTAGGGAAATATAACTGTCTTCAATCGATCGCGTCGCTTAAATATTATGGTAATAGAATTCATTAAAGTATAATCTATTCTAACCTCATTAATAGCAGCAATTGCTCTTACTAGCGCATACACTTCGTATTTATAACAGTATCTTCACTTTTTGCACATACGAGTAAGTTTTTTTTCTTTAAATGTATAATTTTATAGTATAATTTTCTACGCAGTGTGAGTTATTTATTTATATTTAATTTCTTTTTATTTAATTAAATTTTTCTTTGGTTTGCTTCTGTACTTTTCAAGGAAAAAAGGAACCCTTATAAGATCACTTTGTTGTCCGTCTGTCTGTATGTCTGTCAAGACCCTTTCTCTTGGGAACGCTTGGATTTTAGATACCAAGTTGAAACTATATACTTACTCAGTTCTAAAGCCTATGATTTCCTGAAAAAATCGTATTTCTTCAGTTAACTTAAAAAAAAATTGTGCCGTTTATATAGCAAAAAACGCGTATTTCGACACTATAAAGGGAATTAAAATTAATAGGGTACTTTTTATTTCATAACCTGAAAGTAAGACAATATTTTCCTCCATACACTGCTCGCGTGGAAAGAGGGCGTTCGACGTTGTGAATGGTAATCCTATTAGTATTCATGTCTTAAGTGCACTCCTATAGCGGCCACCTTATAAACGGTTGTTGCACGATTAGGTACGTTGTAAAGACAAATGCATAGATGAAGTCAAGTAAAATATTTTATTTTAGAATTACTTTATTTTAATAAAAGAGGGTAGGCAGAGGGGAACTAGTGTTACCACACTCCGTTCTTAATTTTCCTCCCAATATTGGAGACGTTGCGTGATGACTAAAAATTTTACGGCGGAGTCAGTTTACTAACGGGGAAGTGAAAATAATTCAATCCCCTAAATAGGAATCGAATCCACAAACATGAATTGCCTATGTTTATAAATCTAAAACGGATTCAATCTGTAATGATGACTCGTCAGTTACGGGCAATGGCGATGAGATGAGATAAAAAGTGTAATAAAACACAGATTTAATCAAACTGCAAGCGTCTAACAGAATATAAACACTTCATGAGCTTATAAATAAACATCTACCTGTATGGTAGGTAGGTAGGGAACCTACGTTATTCTATATTGGTGGTAAAGATTATAAAATAAATTAAGTACAGGTAATTTTATGCATTTCTCCCTTAACATGGTAGGCAGGGGGATCTTTTTTGTTAAGGCACATTACCTTCCGCTCAATTTTTGAGACATTGGATGCTGGTGGCGGAACTCTACGCGCAATTCATTTAACATTTTACTTAGATATATTTAAAAGTAATAATTTAAATGTGTTAGCTCAGGCTTACTTCAGTGCAGAAAAATATGTTGCAAATTCAAATATGTTATACACATATTAGGATGAGACATTTGCATTGAATATTGCGAATATTTCATAAAAATTTCAAAACTTCACGTTGTAGGCGGTGCCGGATGACATCACCATGTTTACTGTCTGACACATACATACATCTACTTCTGCATATAAAAATAGTATCTAGAATATATAACACGGTAATTAGCACTCTATGTTAACATATTAAAGTTTATATTTACGTGAATTTGACATGTTCTTGAGACTGCTATAGCACAACTGAGTACACATTGTGAGTTGGGTTCTAGGTCACTGGGCACGTTCCACGATTGTCTTTGTTTTGTTGGTAATCGATAATGGATCTATACTTAGTACTCGGATGGAATCGATTTTGATCTTCTTTTAATGATGGAAGCTAAGCCAGCGTCTGTAAACGCTACGGTTGTGGATTCGATTCCCACTGAAGAGCACGAACTATTTATATTTCTTAGCTCTGCTAAAATGACTAAGCACGGCGTTGAGTTCCATCACTTGACACGCAATATTTCGTAAATCGTAGGTACGGAATATCATAGCACTAAGCTCCCTTTGTCTACGCCACTACGGTCTACCCTGCTATATACTGAATACAGCGTGATGCTAAATATACTATATTTCAAATTGTTAAAGAGGTAAATCTTACTTTTTGATTCAAAATATATAGCTGTGCAGCGAATTACAAGTAAATATTTATGTTATAAATAAATCTCAGAGTACCATTTTGAAATGATCTTGCAAAAGATAATGTAAACTGTTAGTACATTTTCAAACGACTTCAGTAGGTATTAGATACATATATATGTACTTACGAAAATCATTGATCAATAACTTTACCAAGACTTTTACAACATTATCATTTGACTATCTTGTAAGATGGGTAAAGTAGCCCAGGATATTTCAAATAGGTACAGTACCATAATTGTTTAACATGTGTATAATTCTAATAAAAGAATTCTTTGTAGAATCTTCAATGCACCATGTTACACGAGAGTTGGTCTTTACAAAAATTAATCAAACGTTGAATGGTGACCTTTCCATTGACCAACAATTACATCAAATGTACCAAAACCAAATATGAAATTATATCAATCACAAAAAAATATTGTGATGATTTAAAATAATTTTGCCCTTTTTGAATTATATATAATTCTATTAAATATATAATAGTAGGTACAGTTATAGTTGTATAATAGTAATATTAGTACATGTTTTACCTATAAATTATACTTATTTTCTTGATTTTTTTATGCATTGCTAGTGATCTAACAGTAAATAAAAAAATATCTCTTGAAAACTCGATATCTATTAGATATATTGACTTACCAGTAGCACTAGCGGAAAGAAAGTATTCAAGTCTTACCAACGTGACTAACGACTTTATGTCGATAGGTTTATAACTTCATGTACAAGATTTTCTCTCGGGGAAAATATAATAGATATTATTAGAAAAATATATGTTTCGAGTACACACAAGCGTGCTACTGTAAAAGCGATAGATGGTGCATCCAACCGGTCCGGTTATTATAGAAAATCTAAATCTAAGCTTTTTTCACCCGTATATAACAGAGAATCTAGTGTTAAGGCAATTTTGCCGCGCTTTGTCTTATTACCAACAGGTAAACAATAAATAACAATTAACCCCCTGAGTGTGATTCGAACCACACATCAACCAGTGAGACAGTAGGATACAGCGCTGTTGCGTCACAACTCACGAATAACATCATTCGTCATTCGATCATTCATCATCGTTCCATTTTAAAGACCAAAATCTTTCTTTCTTTTCACATATGATATTGGAATTCAATAAAACTATAAATATAGTTATTGTAAGACAATAACGCATACGTTCACTTTAGTATTGCAACAATATTGAAGTTAACCGTTAGAAAACATTTATTTACTTAAATGCGCTTATAAACGCTTTACAGATTGCTTTGCATTTGAATGCATAAAATGCGGAAAAAAAAAATTAAATCTACATAAAATTACACTGTAAGAGAACAAATTGCGGCCAGTCGTGGCGCGGAGGCACAAAATGTGACTGTAAGCGCAACAGGTTGCGGCTTCGATTTCTATTCGAGGATATGAAATATTTAACACGCAATAACTCCAGAATAAGGCAGAAATGGGGAACGAAGTGTATGTATATAGGTACACTAGTTTCCCTCTGCCTACCCTGCTGTTTGCTATTACAGTGTGACCCTACAATAAATAAAAAAGAGAACGTTTGATAGTATATGTACATACAACAAATATTTTATAATAAAAAAAATTATATATATTTTGCATACCTAAGTCCACATTTTTTCATGTTAAAGTTCTTAAAGTTCACTATCAATCAAGTTTCACTTATAATTTTCTTTGTAAAGAAATTATAATTCATTGCATTTTCAACAGAACTTCTCTATACGGTTCCTCCTGACATCGGAGTGTCTCACCAGGTTACTTACAAATACATAAATAATCTAAACAATCACTCAGCAAATTATATTCATATAATATACATATTTTATTATGTCATACACAGTTGCAGGTGAATATGCGTCTTGGCCGCCAGCTTCGCGCCATTTTTGCCGCGCATTAAGCATTAATGTATACAGCCTTTAAAAAATACAAATCTGTAATTATTCATGTGTACAGTTCTATTAATTGTTTCAACAAAGTTTTTTGTTAAATTGCATAGTGATGAGGCAATGTATTTGTACCGCTATGTTATCGTTGCAAAAAATATAATAAATTTAACAGGACAAATTATGTGCAATTATTATTGTAATAAGTAAATTTGTAATATCATAAATTTAAACCTTTTTATTTTCTTACTTTATTATTCACTAAAATTATAAGAATGGGTTTTAGGGCATACATAGAAAATACTACTGAAAGTTTCCGTTTATTTATTTATGGGGAATTACAGAGTAAATTAAATGTCAACATTAATTTACAACTCATAATTTTTTTTTAACATAAACAAATCAAGTTTTCACAGATTAATTACACATAAATAGAAAAAAACAACAATCTTCAGTAGTTTTTGCTATTTTGATTGCCTTATGTCACTTCATCCGAAAAAATATATTTTAACTTTATTTATACACACAACAATTTGTACATTTCATAAAAACATCATGTTAAAACGAATATAATAAAGACATAAATGAATGAAAGCAGTTGTATGCACAAATTAAAGATTTTAAGAGCATATAAACAATTATAAATCATTATCATTTCTGTTATATTTTACAAATATTAAAATTATTACATTAATATATTATGTATGTAAATGTTGTATACTTTTCAATAAATTTTGAAAAAGTTCTAATATAGCAATAAAATATTATCTGATGCATGCATGATGCATATACATATTTGTCGATGCATGTTTTCTATTACAGTTTGACCTTTAGTGAAAGGAGATGTAGGTGTGAACCTAAATTTAGATTATAATTCACCTACTAGAAATAAAATATTCATTCGACCTTAATTAACTTTGCGAAACATAGAGCAGAATTAAATTAAATATTTAAAAATAACGTTATGATATTAATGATTTTTATGAAAATTAACTTTATATTGAACATGAGAAGTACAAATTTAACAAAAAGTATACGTTCGTTCATATATTGCATGTAGTTAAGTATTATGATTAAAATGAGTAGGAACTATTAAGATCTTAGTCATGTATAGCAAACAAGTAAAATGAAGGTCATCATATTTCCCACGAAAAGGTTATTCAAAATTATATTATGTTAAATTATATATATAAATAGAAAACTGCTTATTTGATGATATTTTCATCTTGAAGGTATGCTTTGTTTAAAAAAAATACATATTAAATTGATTGTAATAAGACCATTAAATTTTATTTTTACCTAATTGTTTTATACAAGTATATCATGCCTACCATTTGCATTGTGTTTGTTTCGTTTACGAGTATATATCAATATTAAATCGCGAAAAACAAACGTATAACAAATTAAAGACATCAATACATATAACAAAAAAATAACCACGAACAAAAACAAATGGCGGGATCATTTATTTTGAACGTAACAAACATCAAACCGCTCTACCGTATCGTATAGATGGTATTTTGGTCAATTAGCCACTGTAAGCTAGGCAGTGAGTATACAGGCGTGCTATTGTCGGAAAACCGTCGGAAAACCGTCGGAAAACTGACTGGAGTGTAATTGAAATATTGCTTCTTCGATTTAATTATATAATGATACAGTAATTATTATTATTATTATTTATATAGTAAATTGCTATTTGATGGTCTTTCATGTCTATCAGGTAACTGGGCACTAAGTGCACATTAAATGTTAACTAAAGAACGAATAATAAACATGTCTAATTACAGAAAATTTCGCGTACAGTTTAGTTCTAGATGTACCATTGATTTTGAAAAGAGCAACTGTTGAGTTTCTTGCCGGCTCTTCTCAGCAGAACTGCCTTTCGAACCGGTGGTAGCTTTTTGTTCATATGTTCATTCGACGATTCATTAAGTGCTTATAATAATTGCCTATTTGAATAAAGAATATTTTGAATTTGAATTTGCAGTTGATCGATTAAAATCATTGTCGAGGAAATAATTTCTTAAAAGGAAATCTCTGCCACAATTTTGTTGTGTTAAATGTGGCATTGACAACAAAAAGCTTATATATCTTTTTAATTAATTTATTAAATAAGAGAAGAATGGTGTTGGGTTGCGCCATCCTATAGTCAACAATATCCCTAAATTGGCGGGAAAAAAAATAGAAACGAAGTAAGTTATCAGTACCTAATAATAATAAGAATACATTAAATAACTATTGTAAAAAACCAAACTATAAGAACAGTCAACTCTTTTAAATTATTTCGTCCGCGAAAACTAAGTTATCAAACGTTCGAAACGATTACAGTAATTTGTTTTGCCGGCATTCGGCAAGCTTCAGGGGTGAGCGACCTCGTTCAATGGCCTGTGGCAGTGGCTGTAGCGCTCGCTAGGTAGTGTTGCCTAATCTATATATTTTTTAACTTTTTTCTATTGTGAGAAAATGTATTGTACTGTTACTCGGCCAGTTATAGCATAAAGGTAAAATGCTTTACAATAAAAAAAAACGCTCGCAGACGGAACCTAGTGTTAAGACACTCCGTTCCCCACTTTCCACCCATTTTAAACGACATTGTGTATTGAGGGGTGGTACTCAACTCCGTAGTACTCTCTTTCTAGAGCAGAAAAATAACAATAATTTAGGAGGTTTGTTTTTTAGTCATATGTTTTAAGATGATGATTAAGATGATTTAGTCATATGTTTTAAGACAAACTGTTTACAACTTTTTTTAAGTAAAATCGAATACGAAATCTCATTTACTTTCACTCAAATATTAAAAGAAGGCACAGAAACTTTAATAATTATATTATTATGTTTAAAATGTTATCACAATACAAACGAGCTCGTTAGCCCAAAATAAGTGCTAGCGTTAATCTCCACCTGGCACAGATCTGCTAAGACACAAATGTCAGACATTAAATAGAGATATGAGGCATACTGCTTATGTTTATCTAAATATATAACAATTAGTATTCATTATTATTATTAAATGTTATTAAATTTAACTTTTAAGGCAAGAAATAATTACTTTTGAGACTGTTGTGGTGCAGTGGGACTACTAGGTTCCCTCCGCCTATCCCGCTAAAAGGAAAAAGGGTAAAGTTGATTTTTATTATGTGGTGAGCTCGGACTACTTAAGTAGAGCATTAAATGTATTAGTTATATGTAGTAAGTATATATGTCTCTATATTTGTGGGTGTCGAAAGGAAAAGTTTATTTTAGTGAGAAAAATAGATATAAAACATTATATCAATTTTATTTTTCTTTTGCCAACCCGAGGTGAAAATTCGAACATGTCTGCGCGACGATGATGTCAATATCTACACTATTCGACTGTAATGATGTAAATGAAAATTATTATAATCATTTTATTTACTTAGTATTTTTTTGTATTTTACACATTATTATATTATGATTATTTAACGCAACTTTTTGCATGTTTAGTCATGATTGTGATAAATGTATGAATAATACGGATTTATCATTACATATTTACAAAGTTAATTAAAAAATCTTGTTCAAAACTAAAAAAAAAATGTAGGCAAGTAAGATTTGTAATTATTGTTTTATTTATTCCTTCCCGCTGTTTCCCAGTGTTAAGACATTCCATTCACAGATATGTTCCTGAAAATGTTGTTTTTTTTTTCGCGGCAAATTTTGTCGTAAGTAAAATCTCTGGGATAGGCATAGACTATTCTGGAGTGGGCACGGCCCAGCCGGCTCCCCTCTTTATACGCTAATATCCTTTCCCCACTTTCCGCCCAATTTTCTACTAAACGTAGCATGTTGATTGTTATTACCAGGGATCACAGGAGTAGGAACCCCCAAAACTGCAGCGTTTAGAATCAAACGCCGTAACGCTGCGTCACGATAGCGCAATGTTACAGTTTTTAACCAATTTATTTATCTGGTCTTCATATCTCTTCTGGTGATAACAGCACTATATTAACAATACAAGCTAAATATTATACATAAATAGGTACGCCATTGCAAATGGAAAGCGACGCTGGACGCGCGAAGTAATCAAGGCCGAAGTTAGTCTAACTAAAAACAGATAACTCTAAGACCGGTAAGAATTCGATGACGTAATTATGAAATAGCAAAATAACATTATCACTGTTTTTTTTACTAATTATTTAACATTTTAAACATTTTTTTTAGATAATTAAAACGCGAAGGTGAAATCGGGGAAAGCGCTCTGTTTAACCAATTAAGTGTTTCAGCGGCTGAAGAGACCGTGAAATAATTTCAGAATGTGTATATTTTTGTGTTTAATACATGTACATTTATATCTAGGTATATATATGTATATATTTTTTTCAGTTTCACGCTGTATCCCGCATGTAGGATAGGCAGTTGGAACCTAGAGTAGTGCATTGCGTGTTGAGTAGCGGAACTCAACACTACGCTTTTTGCCTTGGTACAAGAACGAAAAAACTAAAATATTGGTAAATAATAATTTATTTCTCCGAGTGAGAATCGAACCCGTCGCATTACGGTCACACACTTGAGCCCCTGCGCCACGACGGGCTAAATCTATACATTTTTGTGTATTATTCAGTTCTACACAATATATTCAACACCCACTACTGAAGTTCCATTCACAAGTCGGTGGTAGCGCCGGAGCCGTGCCATGTTCGATATTATCGGTATTTAGGCCAGCGTTGACGGAAGAGCACTCGAGAACTTCTATTATATCTTAAACCAATTAGCCGGTGCAAGTCCGCGACTCATTCCTTACAGAAGAACTAAGGCTAAGATTTTCTTTTACAAAAAGAAAACGTAAAACGTGGTGGATATAGGAGACTACACCCTCTAATCGGGAAACATAAAACGCATAGCTCAGTGCAGCCAAAAATACTCAACTATATATAGATTTTATAAATAAATTACCTATATATGTTATATTATTAATAATTAAAGTGACTTACCAGAATCTGGCGCTTGCGTGTATCATATATATAAAACATATAATATTCGTTTTCGTTGCGTATAATAATTTCACAGATATTATATACTCGTATGTAGTACGCGCGTTGCGTGCCGCGTGCGCAGATCCCGGTCGTGTGGCGCCCGCCCGGGCGGTGTGCCGACTGACGCGCGCGCACCCATCCCTCGCCTCCTCTACCTCTCTACCTCTACCTACAGTACGTTTGACGAGTCGTGGCCGCTCCGATGTTTGAGTTTAGACACTCGAGCAAATAATAATCAAAAGCAACTGGCCTAAGATCAAATCTATGAAGCCATCTTTTTTTATGGAAAGAAGACAAGGCAAATAAGCGTACAGAACGTTACGTTGCCGGCCTTTAAAGTGGAGATAGACGTGATTTTGAAGGTATCCATGTCGTATCCGCCTGGAAACTCTGCCGCCGGTTGGCCATTCCATAGTTGTGTGGCGCGTAGAAGGAAGTTCCAATGAAGCCGCATAGTAGAGGAATACTACCCTGTATTTTCAGCTTCAAGGCGGCCAGGATTCACCGACCGTACTGTACCTAACCCAATAATATATTACATGAATGAAGAAAATCTTTGTACTAGGTGTGTTCGAAAATATTATACGTAATTAAAGTGTTCTACAGGCAGGTCATTAGTCATTCGATGCTACTTCATTAGTGAAAACTAAAATTGTACTCTCAGATTATATCAATTTTAGATTAGTAAATTAAGTTAAAGTATATTGATGTGTTAAATTTATACTAAACACTAGATTCCCTCTGGCTACCTTTCTGTGGGCGGGTTATACCGTGCTAATTAAATAAGCTCATTTATTTATAATTTAAATTTATATACATTAATACGAGTATACTATACATACTATTATGCGTTTGTCGGTAAAGGAATTGATTCCATGATAAACAAAGAAAATTCTTTATGAGTACTTTTGTCTTCTTCTTCTTCCTGGCATTAATCCCGGCTATTACCAGGGTCTGCCTTCCTACTTAACCTATTCCACTTTGCACGATCTTTTGCGTCCTCGGTGGTTAAACCATTGGCTCTCATGTCCTGCATCACGACATCCAACCAGCGCTTCCTTGGGCGTCCGGGAGGTCGCGCCCCAGGAACTAGTATAGCAAGACACTTGCGTCCGACATAGTTTATATTACTTTTGTGTTCCGTAATATTACTTTTGTGTTCCGTAGAATTACAGTCGCATTTGAATTCTGGAGCTATTTATTTCAGGATATTTACTTCTTTTTCTATCTAAAGGATGTATATTAATTACTATCGACATACCTAATGTAATCTCACAGTATCTGACTTTTGATGCGACATTTCTGGGTTCGATTTCCACTCGATAGAAAAATATTTTTTCATTTCTTCGCTTTGGTAACAGTAATAAGGCAAAGCTCGACGTTGAGTTCAGCCACCTAAAAGGCATTGTCTCGAAAATTGGACGAAAACGGATGTCTCAACGGTAGGTTTCCTCTTCCTACCCTGCTGCTGCTGCTGTAGGTATACGCTGTAAATGTAAAAAAACACTAAATTCTGATTTATGGATTTTGTAACATTGTAATTGTATTGTATTTGTATTTGTCGTCTTCACGAAAATAAATGGATATGTAGAATTTGTATAATACAAAGTAAACGTGCAAGAAATAATTTATTTCATATAATCTTACCAATTTTAATTGTTATCAATTTCCTTCCACTATTTTAGCATTTTAATCAATAATTTATTAGTGCTCTACATAACGTAATGTAATGAAAATTAATTCTTCCACTTTGTAAGTGTGTAGTTACTCCTATTTGATTATATATATTTATTTATTATGAACGATTTTTATGCCAGGTTGTGAGTTCGATTCCCACTCGAGGAAATTAAATATTTAATAATTTCATGTCTTCGCTCTGGTGTCAAGGCAAAGTCGCGGCATTGGGTTCCGCCACTCAACACGCAATGCCTCCAGATTTCAATAAGCAAGGAATGGGGTGTCGTAAGTACAAACACTACAACAAGTACAACTTGACACTAAAAAAACAAAATGTAACTTAATACTTTTTTACGACCTATAGCCATTCTAAGATTGTCGCGACGAGTGTGCGTTTGATATCTAACTTCAGGGTTTGTACATATTTTGAATATTGTTTTATTTGTTAATATTTTTTATTTCCCTAAATCTAGTCTAATTAAGAAAAAACCGTGACGTTAAACCAAATCAAAACCAATCACCCCAAAACGTCTCGAAAAATCGTGAAACATAAAGGAGTGTTTTGACGTACTGTTCTCCTGTCCCTAATGTATGTAGCATTAAAGTAACTCTGCAAAGGTACAAGGTACATACCTTGTGTAATTGCGAGAGAGACTTAAAAATAATGGCTCATACTACTATTACTCACCTTTTTGAAATAAATCTATTGATAGTGGGTAAAGTTTAGACTTTCGAGTGATTATCGTAAACTAATAAGAATAATCTAAATATATTTGTTATCTCAGTCCGACTTGATCTGTTCAAACAACACAGCGTTGGGTTCCGTCACCCACCACATATCTCCTATATGGATAATAAGGATAGTGTGGATAAAAAAATATAAAGTTCAATTTTATTTCTTAAGTAACTTTTATTGTGAGAATTCAGCAATTTTACCAATACTTAGATACAATTTAAGCTCAATCTCTATACATGTAACATAGTTTATTGACAAATCCAACTGCCATATCACATAATATTTTAAATTACAGATTAACAGGAAAGGCAAGGATTTACCTTAAAATGCACATTAACATAAAAAAACTATAATTTAATTATTTTCTTTCACAACATAAATTTCCATTCTTTCTTTGCCTTATATGAAAAAAAATTGTAAAGTTACCTTTGAATATGTTGCTAGCTAGTTAATAATAATATTAGAAAGTGTTGTCAGATTATATAAAAAGAAACTAAATTATTATCAATTTTTTAAAAACCCTCTCATTACCCAGTCAGACCAGGAAAGTGTTTATTTACTAAATATGAATATTTTATTTTATAGTAACTTAAACAGGTTGCCAAGAAGCAATTGCAGATGTATCGGAGATGGTCAATATAAATGTTGATTTTCCTTGGTGGAGTGCACCAATGAAAATAGTAAGAAATGATACGTCATCCCCTCGAGTACGGATCAAACTGACAACCGTCGCGTGACAGTCACACCCTTGAGCCCTTGGGTCACGACGGCTTCAATGATCAATATTACTTTTCTTTTTTTTTATATAACATTTACTAGTTTTAAATAAGCAAAATTCTTATAAACTGGCATCACTTTGACATATTTTACAGGTAATAAATAAACATATAAATAAATACAGGTGTACTATTACTAAAGATATAAATACTAAATTACAAGATACAGGCTTAATTCAAAAATACTACATTGGCTTGTTAATTGTGGAACAAATATAAAATTATATTTTTATATATATATACACAATAATAATGTCTGTTTCAATTAATTATTTGTTTTTTAAATTCTATTGTGAAAAATATATTTTTTTACAGTCTTTTTGTAGTCTGAAGGCAGTGTGGTTCCCATGAAAACAAAATTCAGTTTATTTATATTACTATAATATAATATATACAATATAAACGAATACTATTTTTAATCATTATCAACAGTATACATTTAATTATATAATTTAATATACAATGAGAAGAACTGTAAAATATTAGATCATAACTTCTAGTTTTTTTTTTCAAATAAAAGAAAAGTAATGTATAGTTATAATAGAATTTAAGCTTTCTCAAAACAACTATTATGTAAGTATTAAATTATTAGCATTTCATATATCAATTTAGTTATTTAAATTCTTATTAAAAAAACTGTTTTTATATACAATTACATTTTTATTTATCAGGCAGTCTCATCAAATGTGGAGATAAATAGAGAAGCAAGAAAAAGCACAAAAACTATTTTTTTAAAGATTTTATCATAAAGATTAAATGCTCAATTATTTAATACATATTTTACTATAGAACACTGATAATTAAAGTTGGTCAAAAGTAGAAAGAGCTATTCAAAATTAAACTTGTTATAATTACATTCATGGCCTGATGACAAAAAGGATTAAGAAATGTTAGTAAACATTGAGAAACAAATGTAAAAATATCGAGAATCAAATCCCAGACTCTTGGAAACCATCCTCCAAACACCTGGTGCCAAGTGAGTATCAAGCTACGTCGAAATACTTATATGATTGGTACGACACGACATATTTTATGTTGTTTGTCACTGTAGGGATTTTCATTGATGTCCATTACCCAAAGTTTATTCCCAAAGTTAATATTCAAGACATTGCACGCTGAATGATGGAACTTAACACTGAGCTTTGTATTATTACTAGATTGAGGAAAACTATTTATCGCTCCAGCGGGAATCGAACCTACAAACGTCGCGTTTAGGACTTGACATCTTTTAATATTTTTGTGTACACACTTATATTACAAAATTCTGGATTGATAATATATTTGTTTTAATTCACCATTTTGAATAATCATAAACAGTCTATTGTATTGCTGTGTAACCCAATTGAAATAAAACAAAAACAATGTCTATATAAATAAAACAATCTACTACATATTATGCAAAATACAGAAAAAAAAAGAATAAGAAATCATTATTTCAAATCATTACAAAACAATACAAAATTAAAACTCTACCCACAGTAAACTACTAATTTATTAATAAAATAATGTGAACAATTCAAGCTATTACTGTATAAAATAATAAATTACAAACCATCATTAGGAATGTCACTATCAACTTATCAATCTTTGTACACTATCACTACTACATGCTAAATTCCAATTCACTATAGTGTTGGACACACTTTAGTAACATGTGGATTGCTATAGTCACTATCAAGGCCACTGTAAAAACTGGATAGTGATCAACACAAAACAGGCTCTAATCACACGACAGCCTCATAGATGACTATAGTGTCATTATCAATGCCACTATAATAGAACTGAGTAGTGATCAACACTATAGTGACACTTGGTGATACCAAAGTGAAACTTAACATGTTATGAACATTATTCATCAACTAGTGTTATTGCTCACACAGTACTCATTATAGAGACACTATAGTATCCACATCACTATAATAACACTGATAGGTGATCAACACTATAGTGACACAGTTCACTCACTCTAGTGTCACTGTTCACTTCATTTGATATAAGTTATAATTTCACAGCACACACTTCTTAGTTTTGAATCACTAGTCAATTACAATGACGCTCTCGTTTGGTAAACATCATTTGTTTGGTGAAGTCAGACCGAGGGCGGCAGAGAGGAGACGCACTACATTCTTTTGTTCTGTTTCCTCGTTTTCTGTAATATAATACGTAAATGTTATAACATTTTTAAAAAGATGCACATGTTAGTGACATAAAAGTATATATTGTTTTATTGTTATATAATATGGTCAACGAGTTGTGGTTACCCTGAAGTTAGCTAAAGTTAGTTATGCAGATTTGATTTTAGGATTTTTCTTACTTTTGTTTATTTTCTTCCTGAATGAACAAGAGAACCAAATTTCATAACTTAAATTAATTACTACTAAATAAATTATGTCAAACACATACCATCAGCCCCAGTGACATGTTTCTCCAGATTCAACTTCTCTTGTGCCACTTGGTATATGCCCTCTTCTATAGTACCCGCACTGAGGAGTCGGTAGATAGTCACCGGACGAGTTTGACCCATTCTGTGACATCTGAAATTATATGATATATAATACTGAATTATTGAATATTTTTTAAGGGGTAGGCTGACAAAGTAAGATGTGTTTTAATTTTAAGCTATTATAAATTTATTGACCTCTATTATTCATACATAATTTAATTGTAATTGATTTTATCTAAGAAAGTATTTCTTTTACAAGCACACAGCTTTACACATTCCTGCACGTACAGAATTAAATAGTAGATACTCTAATTTTAGAAATAGTTCAAAATATAGAAAAATATGAGGCTGTTCTAAATCCCTATACACTCTGATAAGAAGATATTGAGCAAGCAACACGATTCATAAATTGGTTGAAAGTGGATAAACGTAACAGTAGGTTCTCTATGCCCACCAGGCTATATGCAGGATACTGTGTGAAGCTAAAAAGAGAAAAGAAAAAGGAATCCTCACCTGTCCTCAGCTTGTTTATCATTATAAGGATTGAAGTCAATATCATGTATGATAACAGTGTCCGCGGCAGTCAGATTGATGCCGAGACCACCCGCTTTCGTGGATAGGAGAAATATAAAGATGTCTTCGACGTTGTATTGGTTTATTAAATCTTGTCTGAAATTTGATAGAATTTATTTTATTTAAAATTATATTTTGTATATACTTATATATATGTAACGTAAATAAAACACTTGAGTTCATAATAAGTATTGTATTGGCTAGGTAGCCTGACACGGACTAAACTTGTCATATATAATTCCAACTTACCCACTTGAATTTACTTTATTATTTAACAAAGCAAATAAGTACCTACATTTTAATCTACATAACAATCTTTGACAATTCCTTACTTTATATATGACAACTTATAAGCCTTAGTCCAAAATATTTAACCTTTTTTTTAATATAAATATTCCCATGTTCATTGTTAATAATGCCATACGATAAAAATATTAGGGCGTCCTAACGCCGGGATATCGGGACATTACGTTGTTCATGGGTTCGGTCCCACTCAGAATGAAGAGACATGACAGGAACATGAAGATGTCAAGACACAAGGTCTTCCAATTTTACCCTGATATATGGATTATAAAAAAATTAGCTGAACTTACCTATCATTAACCGCAGTGCTACCATCTAAGCGTAAATAACGGTAGTCCCTCAGTCGAAGGTACGGCTCCAGGACGTCCAGCATCATGGTGAACTGACTGAAGATAAGGACTCTATGACCTTCGGCTTGGAGTTTGGGCAGCATTTTGTCTAGCTTGAGGAACTTTCCGGAGTCTTCTATGAGATAGTCCGGTACAGCAAATGATCTTATACACTGGGGAGAGACAGGTATATTTTTTTACCAGTATTTTTCTTTATAATATTTACTTTAATAATTTCCTACGTGGAATTTAATCTTGTAATAACGATATAGACATGCAATGTGACTTAGTTATTGGTAATTAAGCCACATATTTTTCTTCATTATGAAATTTATTTCGAAATATATGTATATTTCTTTAAGACAATTTTCGTTCTTTTCGAGCAGAGTGACACGACACTAGGTCCTGTCACCTACACTCACCGAATACTGCTGTGTGAGCTGATGCACTTGGAAGTCGGACATACACATCAGATCCTCAAACAGGTACTGCTCGTTCTTCTCCTTGTAGTCGGGATCCTTGGCGAGACGGGCGGCCATCTTGCGTGTGGTGGGTTGGTCGTAGTGGTATCTGAGAAGGAGGGGATGGTTGGCCAGTTTGCGCATGTCCATCATCATCGATATGCCGCTTTGTTCTGTTGTTGCGTGGATCTGGTAATTTTGACACAATATTGTTGTTTAAAAAGAAATATTTTATTCAGAAACTTATACAAATTTGAAGGTTGAAACATAGTATGGGGCCATAGTGGCACCTGTAAATGCGATGGTTGTGGATGCCATTCCAATTTGTTTTGTTGAAGAGAGAATGGAATGTCTTAACACTGGGTCCATCAACATCCAACATCATCCAATATATAAAATCACAAATAAGGGTTAGTAACATAAAAAAAACGAAACTCACAGTCCCATCCTTAGCCGAGAAACCAGCTATAAGGTCCTTATACTGCCGTTGCTGTTTCTCAGACATGGGGCATAACTCCATATGATTGGTTTTCTTTGGTAAATCTTGGAGTACATCTTGCTTTAGCCTTCGGAGAACGAAGGGTTTCATTATACGCTTGGCTTGTGTTATTTGACTCTGTTCAAATGCAGGCACTTCGTCTTCAGATTTGCCATTAGTTTTTTTTGTTGTTTTCGCTTTCTGTTGGAATTGTGATGATGAATTTTAATGTTTATTGAAATATAAATAAAATGATAGTGAGAAAAGAAAAAAATAATATGTATAATAGTTATTTAAGAACTCATTCGTAAACAAAAAAATATATACATATAATTAGTATGTGAAGTCTTGCAATATAATAATAATAACTATATTTATCACCATTTACATTTTCTAAAATACATGGTAACTTAAAACTTAACTACATTTTTCGTACAATTATAGTGGCTACCACTGTTGCCGTACTAGGAGACCTGTATTACGTAATTTAAATAAAATATTTTTTTTTCTTTGTTTGGACTTGACTCTTGATTTTAATCTCATATCAAATGTAACTTTAAGTAAGTGTATATCTTAACCTATAACTTAAAATTAATTACATAATCAAATTGGGTAATTTTTTTATATATTAGTTTTAACTTTTCATATAACATCATGCAAATAAACGCACGCCAGGATTGCGTACAAATTTCAAGATTTACGTAAGCAGGAAGTGAAGTTTACAAAAAAAAATTAGTTTCCCACTGCTGCACACAGCAGGTTAGGCAGAGGAAACCTAGTAAGACACTCCGTTCCCCGCTTTCTGCCGAATTCTGGAGGCATTGCGTGTTGAGTGGCAGAACTCAACGCCACACTTTGCCTCCAATATCGAACAAGCATATCCAAGCACATAATATAAAATGAATTAAAAATATTAGTTTGTAATACTTTGTTTTAGTGATATTACTCTAAATATGATTCAAACAAATTTTTATTGAGTGTTCACTCCCATGGTACCACTAAGGAACCTTAAAAAGCAAGTACCAACTCAAATATTCTTAGTAAGCAAATCCAAAAACCAAAACACTGAGCTATATGTAATTTATATTCTAATTCTTAACCCTCCTACATATTTAAGGACATAAAAAACAAAAATATATATCAACTAACTGCATTCTTCTGGAACAAATTCTTCAAATCATCAGTTTTTCCAGAGAACATATGAGGCATCACGAAGCAGAGTAGCGACATTAATTCTATTAAATTATTTTGTAACGGCGTACCCGTTAACAGGAGACGGTGTTTTGACTGGAAAATATATCAAAACGTTGGTTAGTTTATTTTGTAAATATGGCTTAAAAAAACTATATTTTAGTTATTCATCGAATTATTATTATCTATTAACGTAAAATATTCTAATTTAAATATTAATTTATTTCAATAAACAGTTTACCAGAGTTCAAGTTATTTTACATTATAAACTAATAACATAAAAAAATCAAATTGTTTTTTCGAGCCCACACTTTACACACTAATCAACGATTTACGAGATTTAACTATATAATAAGGATGTTAAACATATATACAACGATTTTTTGACATTAAAATTATAATTACTTCAAAAATATATTAATATATTTACCTTAATTTTAAGTAAATTATCATATCTCTGTGAGGACATGTTTTTCAACATATGCGCTTCATCATATATGACATAGTGCATAGGAGTTATTCGGAACATCTTACGTTCTTCTGGACAACTGCTCACCATTGTGTAACTAAAATAAAATTTAAATATTTCATATATTTTAAGTTCAGTAGTATACTACTTATTATATGCTTATTATTGCTTTTTCTACCATACTATATTTTGGGCAAGTACTAAAGAACAAGACGAAACAGAAGAAACCTAGTATTGAGACATGTTGTACTTCACTTTGTGTTAAATTTTCGAAACATTGTGTGTTGTGTGGCAGAACACAACACCCTGCTTTATCTACCACATAGGGAAATGAAAGAATTTAAACATTAATATTCTTTCTATTGGGGATCAAACACACAGCCACCGAGTTACAGTCAGTCACTGATCCACTGCACCAACTGGTCTTCTATTGTATATTTTAAAGTTTTTATATTATCTACAATTAATAAACTCACGTAGTAAGAACAATATCAATCTTATCAAGCCCACGTGAATATTCAATACGTAGCTGTCGCCTATCTTCAGGGTTGCCATAGTACTTGCTTACTCTAAGTGCAGGACACCATCTTTCTAATTCACCACTCCAATTATCTAAAATAATAAATCAACAGTGTAGTTTCATAAAAATGTGACTGTAACATACAGATAGACATACATCACAAAAATATAAATTTATAAAACCTCAAACAAAAAAAAACCACCTACCCAAAGTAGAAGCTGGAACAACAACCAGATGGGTCCCCCTTGCTTGTCCAGTCTCCTTCAGGTGAGCTAGGAATGCTATAACCTGGACTGTCTTTCCAAGACCCATCTCATCTGCCAGAATGCCAGAGACACCCTGCTTGTGGAGCACTGCTAGCCAGTTGAGACCTACCAACTGATATGGAGTGAGTTTTAAGCTGAAATTGTTAAAAAAAAGTTTTTTTATGTTTGAAAATATTGTAAGAAACTTAAAGAAAAAACAACAATTAATATTTAAAAGATAATAATCAAAGGATAGCATTATAATTTTCGATTCAACAAGTAGATTCATGGGAATGATTTGTCAAGTTGTAAATAATACATCATTTATATCAATTAATCCACCAAGAAAACAAAAATACACAAAAACGATAAAAAATGCTACCTGTCATGTAATATGCTAGGTTGCTTCAGTCTTCCCGCCCCGGCCGCCACCGCCGACTCCAACTGCTGGGCGAGGCCCACACATTTCTTCATTAACTTTTGTATATTATTTCTAGTACAGAGTAGTTCTTGAGTAGCATTCAGGAGGTCTGTGCTTAACATTTTATTGTTATTAAATTTTTCTACCTGGAAAGGTTTTAAGAAGGAATTCAATAAATTTTTGTATTTTCTATGTTATTAAATGCATTTTTTTTCAATATTGATACTTTTTTATCAACTATTATAAATTCTGAAATATTTATATATATTTCTTAAGGCTAAAAAAGGCTACTTCCATTTATGATTTCCTAATATTATCTTGACTTAATGTGTTTATTTATTGTCTATTTTATTAAATGTATTCTAAAATTTTTGAAGCCAAACAAATCACTTTAATTATTAACATTAGCTTTTGTCAGTATGTATTGTTGATACTCAGTTCCAAACACTTTAAGCACTTTTTCATTTAAAATTATCACAAACAAATATAAAATTTTCTAACCATATCAAGCCATCCTTTAAAAGGCCTCTGTGCAATTATAGCGTCGGCCTTCTTTTGGGAACATCCACTGAGTAAAGACAGCTCATTTAAACTACTAGTATTTAAGAATTCAAACACTTTCTTCTTGTCTCCTCCTAGGTCATCTGTTATCTCATTGTCTGAGTCATCACTGAAATATTATAAAGAAGATATTGTTTTAGTAGTATTAATTAGAAATCTTTTTTTTTTTTCATCTTAACATAGTATTCAACAACAACACTTATAAGACATTATTTTTATATTAAACATTGCATAACTCCCTGTGTAGTGATGATATAATACAAGCAAATACACGGTAAGCAGAGGAAACCTACTTTTAAGACACCCTGCTCCCATTAAGACATGTTTTCCCACTTTCCGATAAAATCAGGAGGCAAAGCGTGTTGAGTGGCGGAGCTAAACGCCACGCTTTGCCTTGTTATCAGAGTGAGGAAATGAAAATATAAAATATTTAATTACCTTAAGTGGGAATCAAACTCACAACCTGCTGTGTTTATAGTCGCACACTTGTGCCACGACAGGCCTTTTAGTGACTATTTATAAATACATAAAAAATGTATAAAAAATTTAATCTAGCTGAGAAGAAATTAGAACAGAGTATGACTTTATTCTATAAATACAAATTAGAATAAAGTATAAGTATGACAGATTAGAATAAAGTTATACTTTATTTTTTTAAAAGTATGTTTCTTTCCTAAGTGTGTAGAATAACATTTAAAAATGTTAAAAACATTTAAACACATACCTATCATAAACCTTGTCATCCTTGCCTTTTCTGACTCCATAATCATCATCTTCACTTCCACTGCTACCCCTTCTAGCCCTTCCTCCCTTTGCAGCAATGGGTTTCCTTATTACTACACTGGGTCCACTTGTCACCCTTACAATGCTCATACCATTACTTCTGGACATCCCGGAAAATCCTGGTCGAGAAGAGAAGAAAGATGGAGAAGGCTTTTCATCACTTTCTGGATCATGTTTAAGTAATTCATCACGAGATCTTTCTTCATTCCAACCGTGTTTTACCAGAGTATTTTTTATAAACTGCAAAAAATGTAGTGTAATAAAAAACTGTGCTTACAATGAAATGCTATTTGTCAATTTCAATTAAGATATTTTGTTTTTATGTGATGTAACAATTTCTTCATTACAGTTCAGAATAAATTTTTAGAACCACATGCTGACTTGTTGTAATGATAAAAATATAAAACTCTATGTACTGAATGGATCACATTACTTTTGATTTCCCACTAATAACCACACTCTCACATATTTTTTTATGTAATAAAAAAAAGACATACATTCTTACAACATAAGATTCAAAAAAGGAGAAAATATACTATTCCATTATTTTTATTATTTAAATTTGAATTAGTTATGTAATTCTCTAAGTGTAAGCCCTACATATAGCACAGTACTTTGTATAAAATATCCAAAAGTTTTTTCAAACACCTCCTTTAAAGTTAGGTGTTAAGTTTAAAAATTGTTATGAAAATACAAAAACATTATAACACTTACCAAAGGAGATATATCAGGAAACATTTCCATCATGTTTCTAAATCTTCTCTCTTTAACAGCCGTTGTAAGTTCCAAAACAGGTCTCTTGGCAGGTGAGGCAGAATCATCAGAATCTGAGTCCTGTATTCTTATACGCTTATAAACAATTGGTCCATTTCTAATTGCTGTGTTCGGTGCTGGCATGCGAATTTGTTGAGCTGAAATAGAGGAGAAAAATTGTAATTAATAAATGATGTTTTTTAAAATCCAATAGTATCTTGTTATATCTTTAAATATTTGAATCCATTCAAAATTATATAATTCAAGCCTTTCCTCAATATTATTTTAATGAATTATATAATTGAAATCATAAAAGTAGTAGTAGTAGATAGCTGTATAATTTTCACAATTGACAATGATATTTCATGGAAATTTCATTAACTTTGTTTGCTGTGTAATCTATTACCCAATGTCATATTACATATCATATTAAAGTAAATTAAATAGACATTAATTTAAAGCATAAAGGAGAAGAAAAACTATATTAATATTTAAGTGTTTTGAGCTTTTATGGATTTTGCATTTATACAATTAACATAAGTTAATATAATAATTCAAATATGGTTGCTCTACTTTATGTATAATTTAAATAGATTACTTAATATGCAACATCTGTTCATGAACTTAATGTCACCCTAAGTTTTTCTCACCCTACTAAAAGGACAAAGTGGCTTTAAATTATAATAATTTATTTTTTTTATTTTAATAATTAATAAAACTATAATTATAAAACATGTATCAATTTATAAACATTTTAATATTTTTGAAATTCTCCTTCTAAGGAAATATACTAAGCTAATTTTTATATAGTAGAACATGAATAAAAATTATACACTTTACTTTATTGCTCATTTGACTATACAAAACACGGACGGACTATACGGTCATGGATAGTTTCTGGTTAAAACCCGGCACTACAAAAAATGAGAACCTTGAAACGTGACGAGTAGGTCCGTGGCAAACGTGGTCGGGACTTTTCGTTACAACATGTCAAGAGCACGTGTTTTATTAATTTAACCATTAGAATAAAGTTTAATTAATACTTACGAGAAGACATCGGTGCCGAAGTCACTGTCATAGACCCGCTGGCACCTGGCATAGGAGTAGGTTTCTTCTGAAACCTATATTGTCTTAGATAACTTAACACACTGGGGCTAGTACTTTCAGACATCGTATCAAACGATTCTGCAGCAAACTACACGGAACTTTAATAATAATATTAATGAAAATAGCTGATAACTTTGGAAACGTTGCAAAAATTTAAACCCTTACACCACACTGTTGAACCCTGAAAACAACACTGCAGCCATTTTTATCCGCGAGACTAAAAAAATGTGTCAGCCAATGAAAATGTTTCAAATTTGACAATGTATCATATTAACCAATTAAAAAATTGTACGGTAGATTAATTAAATTAAAAAATAATAGACAATATTTATTTTTAATTTAAACTATAATTTTGTATTGTATAAATTAGAGGTTTATTAACAATACAGCTATCAATTATTACCAGTATAATGTTTTTGTTAATTTATGAATGAATGTATTTAAAATTATTTATGATAAAGTAATTTTAATGACAACAACGAATAAAAAAATATATTTTATAAACAATCAAGTGTAATATTTTATAATAAAGTATTAGATCAAAAATAATTAAAGAATAAACATGCGTAACGGTACCTACTGTTTGACTTCAATTAGTTAAGTTTTAGTTTAATCATAAAGCAAAATATTTAAAAAAATCTGAAAATATTAATCAATTGAAATAATATTTGGGTTAAAATTACTGATAAATAAAAATTGTATAAATAATTTTGAGCGATTAAAAATAAATGAGTGTTACTTTTAAAACAATAATAGTATATGAATATAATTTTGTAATACAGTGATAATTTCATTAAAAATAGGTTAATCAAGATCTGTCAAAGTCAGTCCTGCCACACAGTTTCTGGTTGTCACATTAATAGGCGCGGCCATGTTGGTCTGTAGTGAATAAAATCGAGATAATTTGCTTTTAGGGAAATAAAATTGACACAATATGCCCAAATGCGACCTCAAGACGAGATATATCCCTGCGACATTCGCCTGGACTTTACTTTTGGGCACAACGTCTCTGTTTTTTTATTTTCCGTAAGTATACATTATGTCGATCGGATGCGAATTTGCTTTGATTTGACAACTTTCACATAAGATAGTAGAATTACTTCTATTTTTGTCCTGGGGCTATGTTGCCCTATATGAGTCCCAATGTGCATCCTTTCCTTGTTGTCTAAATATGATATTATAGCGCAAAGATGTCACTAGCTAGGATCCTACTGGAGTTGTCATTATTTACACCACAAAGCACTTAGTATTCCTATCAGATTGTGTCTAACTATAGAAGTGGTATTCCTACCCTTAAAAGTTAAACCTATAGCCAAATTTGTGTAAACAAAAGCCTGAATCAATATGTGTGAATCATTATATATATTATTTTTGCATTTTTTTATAATAGTACAGAATATTACAGTTCTTATTTACAGAATGATATCAATGCAGTTTACAGTATTTACATAATAAATATCAATAATATATTTTGTTATGGTGTTAAATTGTTAAAGATATGTCATCAGTTTTCAAAAGCTAATGTGATATTGGAGTGACTGTGTTCTTTATATTATTTAGTATACTTAAATGTTTACTGATGCTATTATAATACTCAAATGCTATTATGCAGACAGTATTGCTTTTAGACAATATTGTTTATATATTAAAAAAGTGGTTTATATATAAAATTTATGTATTAATATAGTTATTGAATATTTATAAAGATTTTATTATTCAGTTTTATATTTTTTCCTGTGCCATACCTAAAGTGGGCATAGTGTCCAGACACTATCCACTACTTAAAATATGAGATATAGTATATTGAGTATCAGAACTCAATACTATACTAATTTCTCCTATGATGGGCAAGTGAAAATAATTTATTGACCCTTTAACTTCTTTAAGGTCTGTATTTATAAAGACAACAAAACTAATAAATAAATTTAAAAAAAACTTAGATAAATAATTTTGTTTTCTCTTACAGCTGTCAGTATTACCTTCACAACCACCAATGGGTGCCTGCATACCAAGGTGTCATAACATTTTTTGTTTTGGCCAATTTTACACTGGCCACTTTCATGGACCCGGGAGTTATACCAAAAGGTAAGTTTTTATATATAGAATACTTTGAGTTCCTCAGATTAGTATGGTTAACCAAACACCCACCAAATTTATTATATTGATAATAAGTATTATATTTTGAGATACAATAATTTTTACAGTTTGACTTGTATATGACTTTATCTTAGTGTTAACCTAATTGACTAGCAGAGTAGATGAGGTTAAAACCCTTAAACTGTTGAATTTTATTCCTGTTTACATTTAATACAAATGTATTTAATTTTTGTGTCTATTTTACAATCTTCTGCTGCCCATTGTTATCATAGTACATAATATTTGAAAGATATTTATCTTCCAACACATGATGATAATGATAAGCATAGAATTAATACTAAAACAAACAAAAATTAGATATATTTTTATCATGTCATATTTTACATATATTATACTCTCTTTGTCTCTCTATTCTCTCTACTTTATTATTATAAATAGAAACAACTAGAATAATATGTACATAATCACTTACACATATGTATGGCATAGAAGATAATAATAATTTTCAGTTAATGTACACTGTACATGACTATGTATTATTTATTTAATAATAAATAATTTGTAACAAGATAATGGTATAGCCTGTTTAGAAATTTAGATGGTCAAATTAAAGTTAACTTATAAATTAACTACATACTTGTATGGAAAGCAGTGACCTTAATTCTTATATCATTTACTCTCACTACTCTAATAAGCATCTACTCAATTTAAAATGTTGATCCATGAAAATTCTTATACAAATATTTTACTTGCTCATTAATTTAATATCTATTTAGCAATATAACATATAAACACTATACATTTTTATTTATTATGATTTATATAATTTAATGACCCAAAACGGGGGCGTTCGATTTCGGCTCACGAAATTTCTATAAATTACGAAAAGTAGAAAACAAAGAAATTTTAATAATAATGACGAGGCCTTGTTGTGAAATAATAAAAATAATCATTGTCAATATGTTTCAACTCATATACTTTTAATTTCTTCAATTTTTTTGTAAATAAATATTTTACATATTCACAATCTACGGCACTGAAAAGTCATTTTTACGCTGTTTTAAATATATTTTTTTTGCTATACTCAAATGGAGGACAGAGTGTTTATACTAGGTAAAATTATAAAAAAATAATAAAAATCTGGCTCCCACATCTCGACCTACACCACTGACGCATACCACTCGTCTTAACGATTATTACACCGCAATCATTGTTATACACTTGAATTCCACCTAAATGTATTGTTAGGAAGTCATTTTGAAGTTTGAAGGGTATAATTCAGTTGCATGTAACATTCTATTGTTAGACGCCTCCGCGTCTGACTGGTAACCACGATGGTTGTGGGATCGATTCCCGTTTGGAGGTATGGTTATATTTAAATGTATTTTTCTTTTCTTTGTTCTGGTGGACAAATAGCGGCGTTGAACTACGCCACCCAAAACGTAATGTCTCAAGAAATAGCCGGAAGTGAAGAACGTATTGTCATAACATAAGATTTACTCTACCTAAGCGTTTATTGTTGTATTGAGATTATATGACACATGTACAAAAGTCTAAACTAACCCAGATTCCCTCTGTCTATTTAGTTATGTGCGAGATACAGCGTGAAACAAAAAAATAAATTTCTTACTTATTGAAGCAAGAACAAATAATTAAACTGACTAAACTAGAATAGTTGGGTCATACTACGTGACGTTGTTTTCTAACAAACCTGTGTGAACAAGTCTTAATTTTTTATCACATTCATTGACAAAGTTCCAATCTAATAAACAAGCATTGCTGACTCTTAATAACTCGTGTGATGATAAGCGACGATAGGGGTTACTTGCCACGAGTGAGACAGTTAGAGGCTCCAGTCCAGGGGAGTGATTATATTTGAATATTTTAATTACTCTGTCGTATCGTTGTCGAAAATCCGTTACATTGAGCTCTTCCACTCAATATACAATGTTTCGAAAACTGATCAGAAAGTGGAGAACGGAGTATATTAACACTACGTCTCTGTCTATGCTGATAGAAAAGTTGTATTCTACATTTAAATAATAAATATTAATTATTTTTGTTTACATAAATTGATTTAGTTTCACTATTCGGTTAAATGCGACATAACAAGTAGGTACATACAAACTCGTATGTAGGTATACTGCACAATGCGTAATCACGCAGATTAAGATAAGCGTTTTGATGAGTTTACATTTTGATAGTCGCCGTAATGTTTTTGTATGTAATTGGCCCTATAATTGGTGTAGTGATCATATATTATTTATTTTGTTCACATCGTCGGATTTCAATAATAAAAGCCAAACTATAATAGAGGCCAGTCGTGGCGCAGGGGCACAAGCGTGTGACTGTAAACGTGACGGTTGTGGGTTCGATTTCCGCTCGCTCTGGTAACAAGGAGAAACGCGGGGTCTTGTACCGCCACTCTACACGCAAAGCCTTGAGATTTTGGTGGAAAATGCGGGACGGAGCGTCTTAACGCTGGGTTCCCTATGTCTACTATAATTCTCGTGATATCGCGTGAAGCTGAAAATTTACCACCGCAGAATTTTTACTAATAAAAATTTAAGACTGAAATCAATGTAAAGCTTAAAGTCAAGATAATTTACTAAAGTATTACTTGAGTTTGACTGAAAACGCTGAAATAACATACAAACAAACTCCGAGCTTTATTAAAATAATACTAAAACTTTGCGTCACATTATGGAGGCCAAGCCCTCCCTGGAAAATATATCTAGATACGCGTGAGTCTACGAGTATGACGCTATGTATACTTTGTGATAAACAAACTATACCTACTAAGAAAATAATAGGCATCTCGCATTTCTTAACACATAATCAACATTTGAATTTTTATTTTGTCGTTTGTTATGGCAATGTTCGTTAAGGCGTTTAATTCCGGCAATAAAAACTCTGTGCCTCCAGAAACCGGCGGAAAGTGAGAAATGAATGTCTTAATGGGAACTGTGAACTGTAACCTAGTGTCAAGAGTGACACTAGGTTCTAAGTTTCCCTCTGCCTACCCTGGCAGGCAACTAGCGTCTTAAAGAACTCTACTCATTATTTTCTCTCTTTCAAATTGTACACCGGCCTTGCCTACACAGTGACGCTAATTATTATCTGCTAATCGTTGCACCGCTTGCCTGTTGATCTTTGAACTTGATACTTACAGTGGTAACCTAAGATTATCACTGTGCTGAGCGATAACGTCATCGTAGCGGAGTGGCACAGTGCCCGACTGTACACGTAGTGATTATGGGTTCGATTCCCATTCGGGGGAATGATTTTTATCGCTTCACGCTTCATCTCTAGCGGAGTATCTAGAAAGAACTGCGCAACAAATGATATGGCCCCTACATATCTCTTTCGCCTCGTTCAGAATTATTTTCTTCAATTTTTTTTTCATTTTCTGCAAATGAAAAGCAAAGCGCGGAATTAAGATCCGCCACCCGAAAAAAGACACTGCGAAATTAATTTTATCGATATGTTATCGATTTCATTTACTTCCCATTGAATTGTGTCTTCTCGGAAGTGTTTACGTAATTTTTATAAGATTTCCCACGAGCAGGTAATATGTTACGTCGTCATCCGGTTATTTTAATAAGTATGGTAAAGAAAGCAGTTTTAAGTGCTCTTGTCGTTTAAATGTGTCTTAAGGCCAGTTTTTAAGTTGCAAATATTTTTGTTTGTGCCATATGAGCTTGTTTTAACCGACTATAAAAAAAGAAGAAATCTATAGCTTTTAAATTTCTAGTGTAAAGTCACTCTGTTCTTTATTTTCCGAATGGCACCGAGAAAACGTCTATGTTTTAGATATATATATTTTTTTCCTCAAGTCCCCAATTTGAATCGGAAACCATCGTCATATCAAGTTATGTAATTAAGGAAAGTGAAATACTACTCCTATATTCCTTACCTTTTAATATCTCGTAAAATATCATATTAAGACAACTTTACAATCGTTAACAAAGTTAGGCTCTCTGTTTTGCACATCTATAGTATAATAAAACCTTATTATGTTAGTTAGATAGCATATATTAATATTGTTACAGCGAAGTGCAGATCACATGTGACCGCGTCATGGTAGTGAATTCGAATCTCAACCTAGAAAATGTACCTATCTATTAAATTATTTTTGTTTTATAATCATATATCATGATGATCACATCATCATGATATATAATTTATCATGATGATCACATCATCACATCACTCAGGGTCAGAGACCGGTCGTGACGCAGGAGCACTGAAAACGTGCTAGGTTGTGGGTCCAATTCCTACTTGAAGAAATGTTATTATATTTATTTTTATCATTTCCTCGCTCTGGTAATGAGGCAAAGCACGGAATACCTCCAGAATACGGCGGAAAATGGAAAACGAAAGTGCCTTAATGGGAACGGAGTGTATTATCATTAAAGTAACATAATATTGTGTGTGCACGGGTATATACATGTAAGCTAATATTTCTTTATATTCTAATATTTCTTTCGGCCGACTTCTGGATTTTAACCTAAGACCATTGCGTGTTTACCTATTGGGTCAGCAATAAATAACTTAAAACTTTGAGTACAAATGTCACGGCCGTGAGTACTTTTTACACTTGACTTACGGCATCACTATTGTTTTTGTTACTATCAAATTAAAATGTTTATTTTTGTGGGCGCGACGTAATGAATAGATTTACATCTCATTATTAAAATCACATGAGTTTATAGTTTTAGAGGTATGTCGGAATGTGCTTACAAACAAACATACACTTCTTGCTCGCTATAGGTATTGTTCTTATGAACTACTACATTTTAACTGTGAATGAAAAAAGTGCGACACTTTTTTTAAAAAATGCACTTTCATAATTGTAGCTAATATAGTTTTCTCAAATATGTAAAATTATAGTAACGAAACGAAACGAAAAGTAAAGATATTTAACAACAGGTATTTAACAACGGGTTTTTAATTCATTTCACTTATAAAATTATTTCTTTTGCTCTTGATACTTGATGTTAAAAGTTTTAAAGAAAAAGTGGAGACATACGAAATGCTAAACTAAATAAACAAGAGTACAACTTCTTAGCGTAGTACAGAAAAGTTTTAAAAAAACATAAATGCTATTAGATTGATAGAAATCTGAAAAAAGCCGTTTTTTTATTCTGCAAGCATCTTCTCTTCATTTATCGTAAAAAGAGAGTTAGTGACTAATTTATTTTTCCTAAAAAAATTTGGCAAGTGCAAATAATAATTGATTGGCTTTTGTCCTTTAAATTCTTTTTTTACGTCACACTGCGTTTTGGTGCCGGCTACGTCAAATTTGGGAACCTTGTGGAAGTACATTTGCGTCTCTATCATTTTGTTTTTAAATATGTTTGGTATAAGAAAATTGCAATGTTCATGTTTTTATATACAAAATTGTTTTTTTTTTTAAATTTCATGCCGAAGTGAGTCACGAATACTTTTTATAATAAATATATACGCACCAAATGTTATGAATGGTTTTTTTATTGGTTTTATTTTCGCTTTCAATTCGCGTTGCTTATTTCGATTTTATATTTTTTATTATATTTTTTTTTTCAATCGGGTCATGGCTTGCGTAACTTTTATAATAATGATTATAGCAACGGCAGCGGGGAACGAGCAAATACACAAGTTAATTAATAATGGAAAGAATAGCTTTATACTTTCTCTTATAATGAAAGTTCAGCTTTTTTTTCTATTTAGTATACATAGGTTTTTGTTTTGTGAGGATGTGATTGTAGATTCAAGGCCTGGCCTAAATGAATAACTAAAACAACTGTATCTTAACTTATTTTTTTATACATATTTATAATTAAACTAGTGGGTTCTACCGTTCGCGTGTTTTGCGAAACTCGGCGCCGCGCTTTGTCTCCACACTTGAGCAAAGCAATGAAAATATAAATTTAAATAAATATTTCATTTCTGCTAGTGGGGATCGAACTTCCAACCAGTCGCTTCTACAATCACAAACTTGCGCCCTTGCGCCACGATTGGCCTCAACTGAATATAGAATTCTTAAAGACATTAAAGATGATGATGAGATGTACGTCAAACGCCACGGTCGGGGCACACCTCTTTCGTTTGGTCTACTATTATCAGTCGCTGCACACCCTCCGAGGGTCCTCACTCCTTATGCGTTTTACGTGGTCTTCCTCCATCATCGAATTCGAGTCTGTGTTCTCTTATGTCAACCGAGGTTCCCCCCGCCTTTCCACTACATTGAATATACTTAAAAAACCCCTATGACCCATATCAACGAACATTATTTATTGTACGTAATTTTTTTGTATAATCTTATCAATTTTCCTTCCTTTTTATAGAGTAGGTAAAAAACTTAGTAATAACAGTGTTCTTTCTGTTTAGATTAACATTGCGTGTTTTGTTAATTAGACTATGACGCTATCGTATAATTAATTCAAGCACTTATCCGAAGCAAAATTCGAACCCCCATCTTACGGTATTTAGATACTCTTGTAGCTACTTAATGAAAATATTGAATTTGAGGCTGTCGTGTCCAGGGGCTCGTGTGTGTGAGTATAACGAGACGGTTGTGGGTTCGATCTCCACTTGAGGGAATTAATTATTATTTATGAATATTTCTTCGCCTAGCTACCAGCAAAAGCTTTGCGTTCCGCCAATCAATACGCAATGCTTTGAAAAATACATTGGAAAGTGGGGAACGGAGTGTCGTAATATTAGGCACCCTTTTGCTACTGTGCTGTCTGTGGGATACAGCGTGAAGCTGGGGGAAAAAAAATTGTACTTAATTGAACATTATTGGCATATAAATAATCACAAAGTAACATGTTAATTGCGTTATACCTAGCGCTGTTTCCTAGAACGAATATCGTGGTTACCAATTAGTATATAGTTTGTAGGTATATGAATAAATTCTCAGAATATATGTAGTTTATTCATTCATTAGTATTCTATAAAACTGGTACGAAATAATTTGACTTTTTAACCGACTTTATAAAAAGAAAGTTATCAGTTAATACCGTCGTGACGGATGACACAAGGGTATGTTTATCCATAAATAATTAAAGTTAATATTTTTAAATTAAATTTAAACTAAGCTTAATCAATTAAAGGTTACAGTTAAGGCTTATTTGTCATCCTTTATTTAATAACAAATAAAATAAATAAATAAGATTCACGCTGTATCTCACACACAGCAGTGTAGAATCTAGTGTTATGTTAATATACTCCGTTCCCCACTTTTCGCCGCATTCCGGAGGTTTGACACATTGCGTGTTGACTCGACACCATATAAATTTAAATAAATATTTCATATCCTCAAGTGGAGATCGAACCCACAACCAGTCGCACTTACGTCAAACTTTGTGCTCTTGCAATAGCAAGACGTATTACTTGCGGAAAACTGTAATATTTTCATAAGACAGCCGATATTTAAAAATAACGAAATATAACAAAACGCATTTAACCTATTTCTAATACTAAAATGGAAAAGTGAACTTGAATTAACGCTCGAGTAAGATTCACGGTCTAGCGGAGGCGGCAATTAACCCGAGTAGTGGGTGACTCTTTGACACAGTTATTGATTTAGCGAATTGCACAAAACACTATTTGCATCTTGATTGCATTATGCCGGTAGTCGAGTCGCTACACTGTATAATGTAGCCTAGGTTACCTGGGTTACCTAGGTTACCTCTGTTACCTAGGTTACCTGGGTTATTGCGATGCAAAGTTCTATTTATGTATCTACTAGGTACCTGTACCTAGTCAGTAGTTTTTGCCTCGTTTTCTGTGGTATTTATTCTTTGTAGATATGGTATTTGTTATGATTTTCCAAAATTATGTTGATTCGTTTTTAATATTTTTATGCTTTCTTTTTTATTTATTTTTATTTTTGACATCATTAATCTATATATATAAAATCGAAAGGTCACTCACTCATCACGAAATTTCAGAAATTCATGTGCTAGGAATCTCAAATTTTGCATAGGAGTTATTTATAGGACGTAGGTGCTTGCTAAGACGGGAATTTGCAATATTCAACTTCTAAGGGTGTGTTTTTGGGGTTGAAAGTTTGTATGAAACTTCGGTACTACAAATGCTAGGAGTCTCAAATTTTGCATGGATGTCACTTATAGGACGTAGGTACTCATTAATAATAACGTAGATCACGCAGGCGAAGCCGCGGGCGGGCCGCTAGTACTGTAATATTTGAATGGGCCTTCAACGTGCTTAGAAATCGCACTGATACCGGTACTGGTGCATCTGACACTCTACTTTTAGAATAGAATAGTATTTTCATTCATTGCACTAATAATATTACATAAAAAACGAAAATATTCGCACGCATTTAATTGTAGACAAAGATGGTCTTATTTCTTCAAGTAACCTCTTACACACAGAGTTGCTTAAAAAGAAAAAAAAAGGAATTCTTTTATAGTTTTTATTTTTCTTAATATGGAATAATGTTAAAAGCACAGCGATTATTATTTTTTTGTTCTGTTTCTTTCTTCTCTGCTCTTATTTATCTACTATGAAATGTTAGATAAAGACTTTGTCTGTCAAATTAGTTATTAATTTACAATTCCAGTTACGCGATAATAAGTTATAGACAAACTTCTATGTAAGTTTGTATAACTGACAAAACTTACACACGCCTATTTACTTGATATATTATTTTCTTCGTCCATATTTACCTTGTAAAAGTAGAACCTATAGTATAGGTAAGTATAAGGAAGGATATGTGAGATGTGCCCTTTTCCATCACCATCACACAAATTGGGTTAACCCATATAGACCCGCCGTGCCCAAATGGGTACACCTACAAAAGTACCCTTGTTTTTTTTATATTTTTATTTTTATGCAGTTTATGTCTAGAATTGTAAAGATAAGTAGTATATCCTTATGTTGTAGCCGTAAAATCCAATTAAAAATTTTTGACAATCGTTCATTTCGTGCCTTTTGTAAAGCTGTTTCACGAAATCTGTGAAGGCAAAATGTAAGTATATTTATTTTTAAATTTTTCTTCTAAATATATTTGTTTTGGTACAAAACATACTTAAGTACTTAGTATTCTATGTAATATAATTACATTTGATTAGAAAAGAAGAGTCGTAATAGGACAAATTCAACTTTTACGATGCTGTCCCCAATTGGGGCCAATGGGCACATCAGAGGTCAATTTGTATGTTTTTATATGCATGTCCATCCAAAGTTCATAATGACTCTTAGGATATTTAGCGGTCGCAATGAATATAAGGGTCTTCAAGAAGCAATCGCAGTTGTAATTATTGAAGAAAAAGACTTCGGAGAGGTATATTTAGTTGCGCTGCCTCTAAAACCAGGTGTGGTAATCGACGAAGAAGAAGATGTAGATATACAAAGCACTGCTAATCTGCCTGCTTACTAATAGAAGCATTTATCAACCTTTTGCTAAGAGACGTAGAGGAACCGTAATCTTGAGCAACCCTGTTGGTGTAAAAGTGATCCAACTACGACTAATATACAAGGTCGTCTTGAGAAATTTAAGAATTGTTAAAAGATGAAACTCAGCACTAAAGGATATGAAAAGAAAAACCGAGCCGATTTTGATTACTGCTTTTACCAAGTTAACTAAATTTTATTAGTGCGAAGGTTTTACAGTGTGGTATGGGAGGGGTTGATCAGGCTGATCAATCTTTTTACCTATATAGCAATGTTGTACGTGGCAAAAAATGGTGGTGGGTTTTATCCACACATACATAGGATCTTGCTGTTGCAAATTCGCGGCACCTGCACTTGCTAACTAATATAAACAGGATAGATTAGCTTGATTTTTTCGTTACATCGCTCGTCACGATTTAAGAGACGAAAACATCAACGTATTTATGCGACCAGCAGCTTCTGCAGTACCAAGTCTGCAGCACCACGGGGTAGACCACTACTCCCAAAAATTTTGCTAGCAACTGAGACGTGCAATGTGCCATAAAAAAACGCGTTGATAGTGTAAAAAGTGTTATAAAACATTTCGTGTCGCAAAAATAGTTTCGAAAATTTAGATACTATATGTGCCCATTGGCCCCATTTAAGGACGGCATTTTTTTTATATTTAAATAAAAAAATATTAAATTTTTTTTTACGTTTTTTATTTTCTTGCATCGATATCTATCAATTATTACCGAAAAAACCTTTGATTTACTGCTAGTTTGGCTATGGGTCTAAATGGGTTAAGTAACGTTTATCTGACTCAGGTGTGAGGTTGGCTTATTTATTTATTTAGATCCGTCCTTGTCGTGAATTTGTTATAAAAAATCTTTATGCTTAAAGAAAATAAAAAAAAATGTCTTAGATGAATTTGGATTTACGCCTCGTAGAAATCGAGCCCGAGTTTTCACTAGTTGGTTATAGGTATGTTCCTATCGAATCTCATTGATATTCCTATACGGTTGTTATAATCTGTTGCTTACATCTCTCGGGAATCCATTTAAGGTTAAACCGTTGGAGGTTGTACTAGACAAGCGCGGATTCATATCCTGAGACAGAATTAATACATATAATATGCTATTATACTTTACATATAACACACTAGTGGCTCAAACGCGGCTTCGTCTGCTTAAAGATATTCTTAGCCTATTTTGTTATTTTGATATATGTATATAAAATTTCATCTAAATCCGTCCACCAGTTTTTGCATGAAAATGGAACAAACAACCCTCGTAACCCGTCACGTTAGAACAATAGTAGGATTCAAATATATTAAAATATTCAACGTTTTCCCCTCTCCAGCTCCACCTGACGAGGATCGCGAGGACGACTTCAGAGCGCCGCTCTACCGCAGCGTGGAGATAAACGGCATCACGGTGCGCATGAAATGGTGCGTCACGTGCAAGTTCTACAGGCCGCCGCGGTGCTCGCATTGCTCCGTATGCAATCATTGTATAGAGGTATGGATTGTTCTCTTCTTTTATCTTCACGCTCTATCCCGCATGGAGGGATAGCTTTGTTACCAACTCTCAGTGCAATTTTAGAGATATTATTGTGTGTTGAGAGGTGGAATTTGACGCCGCGGAGAAAAGAATGGGGATCAGACCTGCACTGCGCTACGACGGCCTCTTTTTATTTAGATAATTGAGATGTCTGTTCTTGTTATTGCAATCGCTTGTTATTGTCACATTATAAGGGATAAAATAAAGCAGTTTTATATTACTCTGTCATGGGCGTAGGAATTTATATTTGTCCATGTCTATTTTAGAATTTTTACAAACAGAGCAGACAACAACAGAGAGAATTAAGCCTGGAAAATAAAAAAAAAACTTTAAGACAAATAGATCAGTTTAAAGTTCATCGTTCACGCCCATATACAGTGTTCCTCGCTTTCATAGCGAAACATTAATATTTATTTATTCGTAGACGCTCTATTTTCTCTTATTGTACCAAGCAAGAAATTTAAATTCTTTGAATCTATTCAAAGAGTAGGAATAGGAATGAAATCCACAAGCATTACAGTAGAGACTCGATTAACCTGACTAATTGTTGTCGTTAATCGTCCGGATAATCGAAAATCCGGATAATCAGATCTATAAAGAAAAGCTGGTTTTGTGCATAAGTAGCACGAAATTGTTATATTTATGCCTATTAGAAGCAACAAGTAACGAATGTTTATTAGGAAATTATTAACAATATCCAATTTTAGGTTTCATTGTAGAAGGTTGTATAAAATAATAATCGCTGATAGTCCGGATAATCGCGAATCCGTTTAACTGAGAGCCAGATAATCGAGTTTCTATTGTATTCAGAAAAAGTAAATACATATAGATAATGCATCTATATGTATTTATTTTTTCTGAATACAATAGAAACTCGCACTTGACTATTTATTGGTGGAAATGCAAGTATACAGCTTATTCTCGCGAGCTTAACATAGCCTTCAATGGGTTCGCACATCTCACGGTGGATATCGAGCATACATATATTAGCGTCATGTAAATTACTTAAAACCTTTTTCAATAAATTCACTTGGTGTTAGCAAAAAACTATCAACAAGTAGCTTCTGATATTAGCACATTCAAATAAATAAACTCTTCAGCTTTACAATAGTATACAGGGTGGAAGAGGCAGCGCTTCTTTTACTGAAACTGCATATAGGGTAAAATATTTCAAACCCAAAATTAAAAAAAATAATCAAGGTACCTCAACGGTTTGGACGTAGGATTTTTTTTTCATTTCTCGATTTTTATCCATACCTGTATTTCGTGTCACGCACACATACGTATGCGACGTTGCCGCTTTGACAGGTAAGTGTGTGCGTGCCTATGTTATACTTTACAAATGGCGTTTTATTTTAAAACGATAATTTTATTATTTATTTTGTTTGAAAAAAAAACTTTTTCATTTTTGAGAATTATTTTTTTTCCGAATTATATTAGGCTTTTATAGAGTAGTTAAAACTGTGGTTTCATTTAAAGTGGCGCTGACAATTCCACCCTGTATATTAAAATAAGACAGGAGTAATCGTGGATAATAGAATAATTGAGAATAATTGATGAGAAAATACAATGATAACTCTGTAGTTAATAGTAGTTACAAAGAATAATGGAATCAAGGTCGTCATAAGTTAATTAATAACCTTAGGAAAAATCTCACTTCTTACGAATAAAGTAAAATTTTAACTTTGTTTTTGATTCACTTGGAAACTGTACAAAAGGCGCGAGTTCAAATCTCGCTACTTTATTTTTCTGAATGTAAATTGAACTAACGACCATCTCGTGTAATATTAAGAGAGTGCCATGCTGGTGTCAATTATTAAATCTAGTGTTAAGGCACTCAGTTTTCGCTGTATTCTGGAGGAACTGCGTGTTGAATGGCGGAACTCAACAACACGCTTTGCCTCAACGCCGGAGCGAAGAAATGAAAATATAATAATATCATTTGTAATTGTTTGTAATGTATGTTTTAAAGTTATTTCATTAAAATTCCAGACGTTTGACCACCACTGTCCGTGGGTGAACAACTGCATCGGGCGGCGGAACTACAGGTTCTTCTTCTTCTTCCTTATATCGCTCAGTATTCATATGCTGAGCATATTCGGATTTAGTTTGTACTACATCATGAACAATAACAAAACGCTCACGCAGGTCGAGCCTATTGTTTCGTATCCTTTTTAAAATTGAAATTTTAAAGAAAAACTTTTATTTGGAAAAAAATATGGAAAAAGTGTTATGGTATGTTTTTTTATTTAGCAGATAGTGCCCACTTAGTTATAAATTTATTTGTTTGGGATTTGTGATATTTATTTTTTAAATAAAAAAGGTATCACATTTATGCATCTTCCGCATTTTTCAAGTAAAAACAAATTCTTGAATCGGGTTTTCACCTCATAACTCGACGTTGTAATAATATTAGAATATAACTTTTCGGAATTCAAACGCACACCACCAGGGTATTTCCATAAAAATAAAAATAAAATTAAAGTTTATCTACTGATCCATAACTTCCGAAAGCTAATATGACAATAATAAAAATTCTTCAGAGCAACAAAAAAAAAAGTATCTTTTATCTTTTTTCATTTAAAGTAACATACTAAAATATGATTTAAAGTTGTTTGAACAACTATTTTCGCAATTTTTTAACCCTTAATTGCCTAACCTTAAATTTAGTATGGTAATAATGGGCATAATAGCCCTCCTCGCGATCCCGATATTTGGTTTAACGGGTTTCCACATGGTCCTCGTGTCCCGAGGGCGAACTACGAACGAGCAGGTGACGGGCAAGTTCACGGGTGGCTACAATCCGTTTTCGAAGGGATGCTGGTATAACTGTTGTTACACGCAATTTGGACCGCAGTATCCTAGGTGAGGGTTGGTTGTTTATTTTTTTTGTTATGTGAAAATTTGTATTTTGATTAATTAAAATATAATTAGTTAAATATATATACATATGTGTGTACACAGCTAAGTACGACTCCTTTGCGTAAACTGGATTACAAAACATTACATTATTTTTTTAATTATCTCAGAACATTTTTTTAAGGATGTATGCACATATATTTTTCAGCCTAATCCTGTAATTATTGTTTGTCGGAATATAAATTGATTTTATTTTTTTGGAAAATATATTTTATTACCCTAAAAAAAGGTGTTTTAAAGCAACAATCTTTTAAACTTCTTTTTCTTCTTTATAATTGTTTCATTCTATACATGAAGTGTTAGCATATACTTAATGCTAATGTAAATAAATAAATAAAAAAATTATTTTACGGAACCCCTGTGTATTTAATGTTAAATTTGTATAGATTCAGTACAATGCAATAAGTTTCTTGTCGTTCTTTTTATCAACACAATTGCTTAAATTTATAAAATATATTTTTTAATATAATAAACATCGTAGGTTAAATAATCGACATAACGAATATGACGTTCCGTGATGCGAAGTGACAGGAAACTTGTGTGTGAGTTTATTTATTCTGTGCATAATAATTATAGTAGTAGCAGTTTAGTAGATTTTTTTAAGAATAAAACAAAATATAACCATGACTGTCAAATACGCACAGTCCCGTCTTTATCCTAGGACACAGATATGTTCGGGTGTCTCTGAGGTTCCCGATGTTTTGTAATACGGCACTGTATTATACCAAATGATAAAATTTTTATTACTAATCACCATCATTTACGTCCACTGTTAGAGATAGGCCTCCCCTAATGATCTCCACATGAAAGTGTCGTATCGTATTTCCAGCCTAGTCCGTCCATCTAAGTACATATATAAGAGCAAGAAGCGTCGCTCGGGCGCCGCCATCTCGACGATAGCGGAGCAGCACGCGCACGCACATGCGCATCCGCACGCGCACGCGCAGGTCAAGACGTACACGGCCGACAACGGCGCCGCGCACCGCCCGCTCGGCGCGCACGCGCACTACAACAAGGTACACATGGGGTGTTTTGCTAATTAGGTTTTCTTTGAGGTGCCAGTGTTTGACTGTGGGTTCGATTCCTCTGAGGAATTAGTTATTCTAATTTTTGTGTTTTAGCAAATAAAGCGCGACGCGCGTTCAATGACTCAACGGAGTCATCATTATTAACACATCTATAAATATTATAATTTAAAATATTAGATATGTTAATATCTTTATTAAAAAACTTTTAAAGTAAATTGGACACATAGCTGCCCTATACTTTAATTAATTTTTATCATTTTTCGCATATTAACTAAATTAGAAGGAAATTTCAACGTTTCACACGATTTTTTTATTACTGTCAATTTCATATTTGTATTTATAGAGATAGAAAAAAATACTACAAGGTATTATTTTGTAAGACACGAGGTACTATGGGGTAACAATCCTAACCAGTACTTATATGTAAAAAATATTATGTATAAAGATAGGGCAAAACTTCTCTTGGGCAATTAGTTTAAGAACATTTTAAGAAAAGAATTATTAAAGAGGTTCCTTAATAAAAAAAGACATCATGAAATAAACAAATTGAGTAGAAAACACGTTAGTCTAAACAAACCATCCTTCAAATCCTCAGCTATCCCCCGGTCGCGACGAGCACGAGGGCGACCTGGAAGGCCCCGGTGCGTCTCAGTCTGCCGACTGCGAGCCCACGCCGCCGCCAATACAGCGCCGGGGCTCCTCTGCCAACCTGTTCCCGCCAGCGGAGCCTCATTTACAGAGACATCACTATCCACGGCTGAGTCCGTTGAGTAGAAACACTAGGTTGGTTATTATGGGTTAAATAATCGTTCGGAATCATTTTCTGTTGATTTAATTTTGAATCACCGGCTGCATTTGCATTTTTAGTAAGTTTTATCTGGGTACCTTATTATGCAGGAAAGTGTGTCCTAAATATAAAACATCTGTAGACCATGGTGATCATAATTCATGAATAATTTTTCAATCAACATTTCAATTTGATTAACAGATGCTATATGGAGTTATGAATCGTATAACTTAACCCTTTCACTCTCAAAAAATATAATTTATGCATAATTTGTCACCAGCCACGGCGGTACAACGACGTCAGGCTACCGCGTTGTGATGGAGCCACTCCGCTACGACACGGGGGCCAACGGCGGCGCGAGACCCTCGCCCACTATGCAGCAGCGCATCAAGGCACTGGGGGTGCCCACGCCGCTGGCGGTCAGCAGCCCCGTCAGGAGGTACGTGTGTGTATGTCTCTGTGCGTGTGGGAGGTTATTTGTAAACTTAGGTATGGTTAGAAGAGAGGATTTAGTAGGTATAGATGTGTATTCATGTGTGTTTGCATGTATTGAGGATAAGTCAAGTAAGAGTATGTATGTGTTTGTACGTATGTCGATACTCAATATTTCGTGGAGTAATTGAGCCTCTCCGCTACGACACGGTGAGCAACGAGGAGGACCATGAAGCAGAGCACCAAGGCGCTCGGGGTGTCCCCGCCGCTGGCCGTCTGCAGCCCCGTCAGGAAGTATGTGTGTGTGTGTGTGAAGGTGTGAGGCTGATATGTGGGAATGTGTGTGTAAACTTGTGTATGCGATGTGTGTGAGAATGAGTGATATATGTTTTTCTATGTATATGAGTCCTTAGTATACTGAGTAGTAAAGGAGCCGTATGGAACGCGAACGAGTTGTTTTATTTATATGAAAAGATAAGATTGATTGACTGAATTTACTTGTAGATTGTTAATATGTGCTGGTTATTAAGAGGTATTAAGTCAATTTAATTTTTTTTATTAAAAATCGATATTGTTATATAAATTTATTTATTGAATCCAATAATTATAAGATTAAAGATCTCACCACATTGCAAACAACAATCGCGGATGATAATTGTTATTCCGGGGTTTTGTATATTACCGGGTAGAAAGTAACTATTAAAATTTGTCGTTTTAATAGGTTTTTCCCAGCCTCACAGACAGTCTTTATTAGAAATTTAAGCCACCAGGATGAGGTACAGTCTGTTGTTATTAAAATACGCCAAAATAGCGTCACTTGTCAATAGTAATAAAGTTTTATTATAGCTAGGCAGAAGGAATCTAGTGTTAGGATACTCCGTTTCCATTAATAAACTTTCAATTCCCACTTTCCACTGAACTCTGCATATTGCGTGTTGAGTTATGGAATTTAACCCCGCGCTTTGCCTGTTAATAATGAGGTTTTACAGATAAAATACAATTGAATAGATGCTATACATGAGGTAAACTGATTTATATTAAAAGTATTGATCGAAAGTTTTTCGATGGAAACCAAAATGATTTTTTATAATGGTGTAAATGAATGAATGCTAACATCGTGCGAAAACAAAGAGAATTTACCTAAACTGTGAATGAACGATTTTGATTGAATTATAGTATGTTTGTCATATTTTTATTAATTTACTAAGATAAAAAGAATGTATGTAATAATATGGTTGAGGAGATTGATTAAAATTAATAACATGATATTTTTGTTAATTGTCTCATGCCGATTTTTTTAAATGAGTGGAAATTCAAATATTAAAAAGTATATTTAGGAATAACCTAACTTCTTAAATTAGCCCTTAAAGCGATTAGTTATTTAAAATATATAATCGTAGACACTTTTCATTCTATAGTATATTATTTAATTTCTATCTCTGAATTTTCGTTCATATAAAAACCATAAACGAATAGCAACTAATGTTGGGTGTCCACACTTTTTAAATTTGGAGACGCTTAAATGTTGCTAGCTCAAAATTTGTATTGGAATAATTGGCGACAATGGAAGATTTATCATAGATATATAGGTATTTATTTTACCATGGCCTCTTCCCATTGCATTACTTTTACTAAAATGTTCTGGAATATTAACTCCCTGTCCAAAATGCATTGCTTATACATTCTGTTTATTTGGTGTTGGGTCCTTGTTCTGAGACGTTTTGTAAAAATAGAATTTATATGTCTTAATTTAAAAAATAACTATAAACGTTAATAACGTTATAATGAAGTTCCGTATAAATCCGAGAGTGTATAAATTTATTATTCAGTGCGTAGATTGATTCCTAGACGCGAGTCCTAAACCTTTTGTGTTCAAATTGTTATACGGTTACATTTAGAACATTTAGTACCATAATTATAAATTAAGTATATCTTTTTTACTTGTCAATTGACGTTGACCACTCAGAAGAAGGACTTAAATTATTTTATTTGCATGTATAATACTTTGCCACACATTGCCATGTCTATTGTTTCGTATACACAAATAATTTGACGTTTCACGTGTTTTTATGTATCTCGCTTCATTTTTATACCGAATTCCGCTATAAATTTGATATTTTACATTATACAAAGATATGCATGTTAATAATAAAAAATATTATTGAATTATATAACGGAATACGTTACTACTCAAATATCTGCTTTTACATATATATTTTCCATAAAGTGTAGAATTCGGCTCGAAGGACCAACTTTATTTCATTTAGTAAACTAGATTATACACGGTCATACAATTTTAAATATACCAATCTTCTATAGGACTCGCCCAATATAATTAATCACTTAGTTTTACACATCGTACATAAAAACAAATTTACATATATTTACAATATAAATGAAACTCATTGTGACGTGATTGTTGGTCGTTTATTACCTTTAGTTTCGTTAATAACAACAATTCTTAAATGTGAAATTTATATATTTAATTTCTATTTAAACCTACAGATATACTAAAATTATCACAAACGTAATCAGTATTATTTTAAATTTCATTTCAGTTGCCGCTTTTAACATATGAGCGAATTGTCACGCGTTAGCCATTTCTCACATTAATCACGCTAGGTCAAAATTGGTTCTCATATTTTACAAACATTGATAATACACAAAACAGCCATAACCTACGTATGAGTAAATATGACCCAGCATAGTCTGTAGAAAAAAATCTTAAATTATTCTTAGAAATTAGAAAGTATCCATTAAGTTTCAAATTCACTATTAAATCTATTTTCATCGAAAAGAATCGATATTTATTATATAGAATAAATGTTTCATTAAGAGTAACTTAAGATCTTTTTATATTGATTTTCGATTCTTTCCGTACGGTTGTAACATTGCTTGTATACTTACATATTTTATCTGTGGTGGCATTATGTGTAAATGTATTATATATAAAGTGAATTTACCGCTTACCGCGGCAGATGGACCTAACGCATAGAGCCGACGTGTCGACGGTAACTCGTTTTGTGTTTGCTTTTGTTTGTGTGTGCGTGTGTTTGTGTTTACGCTTAGTGTGGGTTGGTGGTTGTTTATTATGTAACTTTGTTTTTTATTTTAGCGAATGTGTTCTCTTTTTAAATTTAAACAATTAAATGCTTGTTTTTTGTAGGTTTATCGATTGATTGATATAGATGCTTATTTGCGTGACATCACAATATAGGTTGAATAGTCGATAATATTTTTTCTATTTAATGACAGGAACTTGGTTGATTAGTAAGCATATGAAAAATTTATGATATATCAATAACATAATTTAGTCTTTGATTATCCTGATTTTTAAACATCTTAAATGAAATTATTTTAACCTGATTAATATTGTGGTATTCGAACACTTTCCTGTAAACTTTGGACAGAGGACTCCTATCAGTTGATATAATTATTTTATCAAACTACTGTCATCGATTTCGGGTTTCGTCGCTACTGCCTTAGATTCTTGCATAATTTAAATTTTATTGCACAAAATCTTGCCCTCTATTATGATGGGTTTGATTCTTGGAAGTTCTTAAGTTAAAATGGGACCCATTTGATAAAAAACAATTCATCCTGTTAAAATAGTTTCATCTAAAATTTACTATATAATGTTGTTAAGGATTAACCATAAAGTTATGTATAAAAAATATAGGTCTTTTCTCACGTTGGCTAAAAAGTATAGATTTTTGGTTTCCACCAACTCACATGTAAGATATAAAATTCTGTAGATTCCGTAGTAGAAAGTGCTTTCTTTGATATCTATATACTTTACTATCATGAAATAAGGGCAAACTACAAAAATACAAATTTAATTTGATTTTTTTGTTATATAGGTCGACATGCGTTCCTTTTTATGATTTTATACAGCATGTTTTTTTTATATGCACAAAAATTGCCATGTGTTGATAAAATTTTTTGTAGATAGATATTATTTTATTTTACTTGCTGCATTTCGTTTAGCTTTTTACTGTCGTTTTTTTTTTAAACTTAACGCAAAGTCGAAATTTTAGTCCGAATATTATTCATTATTAACAGATGGTATATTATGTGTAAATTCTGTTAAATTAGTGCTAACATTAAATCATAATATAAGTTAAACGATATTTTTGAATATTTTTATCATATTTTCTCATTTTAAAAAGTATAGATTATAAAGAAATCAGAGTTTACACAACCAATTTGTACTTAATTTGTACATTTCTTTTAATTTGCAAGCTGTTGTTCCCAAACGGAGCAAGGGCGGAGCGCGACGTATACAATGGCCGGTATCGGGTACCATCGCATATCTATGGTCCGATTGTGATCAGAGACAAAAGGGTAATAGGCATAGACGTCCTTTTTATATAAACTTTTTTTTTATAATATTCTTCTTTTTTATTGTTATTAGGCATGATTTTATGTTTATTATATGTGGTTTCTTTTGAGGGTATGTAGATTTTTTTATATGAAATGTTATTCTAGGAAGTAGAATTTTATACAACCTCTCAATGCAAGAGAACTTCTTAATGTTATCTTTTGTAGAATGTACAAAATTACAATTTGAATTGATACTGATTTTATTTGATATATTTGATTGCCCTTTAATTTTTACTTTTAATTTGATATTTATGATACAAAATATTGCCAAGATATTTTGCTACACCCTATTTTTGTATAAAATAGTTATTTTTTCTGTTTTATCACCGGCCCTATATACGTCTCACTCGCCTGCCTTATGTCGCTTTTATATTCTGTCGAAGACCCTATCATGCTGTAATCATTAGAAAATTATTTTATTTTCTTATTTTAATTAAAATTTTCAAAAGAAAAATATGGACACTCAACACAAATATTACAAAAAATGTTGTTGTGTTTGACTTGAGTTACAAAATTAAATTATTTTAAGTGTGTAATAAATGAATGATACATGGAGTTCTTCAGGATATATAGCGATTTGATGACGATAGGCTTGCTATAGTGTTATGTAGAATAGTGTACAGGTGGCATGGCGTTAGCATGCTCCCCGCAACCGCTGGCCTCCGCTCACACGTTCAGAACTAGACGCTAGACGCTTGTCAGCCATTGGTTTAACAATGTTGGGTATCAAAGCTTGTATAGCACATTTGCATTGTTTATTCTTGTGATTTAGCATAGATTGATTTGAGGTCCCAAAAATTAAAGCTGTCGCATATGTTTATTAGAAGTTGCTGTGTTCGGCTAAGTCTTACTGAATTAATTTTGCTTATGATTTCTGAGATCTGTAACAATCTATCGTAGAAAATTATAGTTCAAGTTTAAAGAAATCGTATACATTACTGATGAGCCGATAGGATTATTACACATAATGTAAATTCTTTGGCCTCGTTGTATATAACATTACAACAAAAACAGGCTAAATTCGATCAGAACCATTGACCGAACATTGTTCAACCCGCGGCCGCAGCACATGTAGAGGGTACAGAGAGAGAAGTTCTGAACGCGAGTGTCGGGGCGGCGCAAGCTTCCCCCCGCATCTCCCGTCTCCTTCTGTCCGTAGGCCGTACGATAACGATAGCGAGCGCTCGGACGAGCTCGCGCGCTTATACCCCTGACGTGACTCGAGCGCCGCACCCAACGCACAGGTCCGCCCCCGGCACGCCCACGCCGCCGCGCCGCCCCGACCACATCGCCGTGCGCGCCTCGCCGCAGCGCCCCGCGCCCCTCGCCGCCTCGCCCCAGCGCGGCGCCTACCTGTGGGCCGAGCGCGCGCCCTCGCCACGCGCGCGCCGCCGCCCCGCGCGCCCCCTCTCCTTCGTGCGCGCGCTCGAGGTGCAGGACCAGCTGGAGCGCACCGCCGCCCCCGCCCACACTGCACCGCCTCCGCCCGAGCGCGCCTCCGTCTACGACTGCAACTATGAGATCTCCGTGTGACCGCGCGCGGACCACACATTGTGCCAAATATTGAGTAGGCAGTGGTTGTCAGGGCAGATTTTATATTTCAGTTCCTAAAATGTTATTTTTTCAATACATACAACTACGCGTCCGAGACACCCGCATTTAATATAATCATAAAAGATAATTGTAGTGGAATGGAATATATAGGTATCTTGTAAAGTTGCAATATAATGATGTGATTGTCAGTTTTTGAATCTCTAAGTAAAATTGACTCATCAGATTTTTTATTGTTTTAACTGTTGATTTTCAACTTAACGTTAACTTAACTCGTAGAGCAGATATTTTTGCTAGGGAAGTTACAAATTATTAAAAATATTCAAGAGCTTTAGCTCTGAACGAATTTTGGTTATTTTAAAGGGTTTCTCCCATATTTCGAAGAAATGTCTAAATTTATAATAGTTAATACTTAATAGATATGTGATTTTTTAAATCTTTTTGGACGTCAAAAGATTTTTGTAATATTGACCCAAAGATCTCATCTGCCGAATTTCTAAAATTCTACCCGTACTTATAAAAAATAGTAAACTATTTAGATGAAAAAGTTTCGTAAATGACCTGAACTTGGTGTGAGTGTAATGAGTTCACTAAAAGAGAAATAAAAGGAATGTTTGAAAAGGAACAGTATAATATAAATTATAAAAAAAGAAAGCAGTGTTGCAGGAATATAATATTAAATAAGTGACTTATAATATTGAGACACCCTTCTACAAAATGACAAAAAAATGTCATCCAATTAACTGCAACACTTTTCTGACTTAATATGTTATGTATCTGTGCAACTATTGAAAGTTATTATTCCTTATGTCAAATCGAAGACACTTAAGACTGGCAACAAATGTCTTTCGTACTTTATTGCCATTTTACAGTATTTGAATTTGTAAAAAAATATAAGAAATAATATATATAACGCTGAGTGAAGAACATTCATAGATTTAGCATTTTAAATGTTAGAATATATTAATTTGTTGTACATAAAATAAAATATTTATTAATCTTTCTTACCACGTGTACCAAGTCATTAGATAAATAAATTAATTGGTTTATCGTGTGAAATGTTAGTTTATTTTGGGAGTCCACTGTAAATATTTTACAATAATTAATAGAATTTGTATAATATAGATTTAGATAAAACACAAAATGTATCTTATTTATAATTTTATTTGACTTAAAGTTGTAATGTACAGGCGACACTTTAAATGGTTAAGTGTGTAAATAATTTGCATATAATATAAGAATAATATAAGTAATATGTACTGTTGTTAATGTTGTATACATTTGTGTGTATTTATTTAACGGTGCCAGTAACTAATTGGTTCTTTATCTATTGACATATCAGTATCTTTTATTTTTTGTCTGTGGTTTTTCTTTTTGGACGTTAAAAATATATATTTTTAATTATTTCTTATTTATTATTTGACTTTTTTAACTGGCAACACAGATTTTGAGAGTAAAATGTTATAAATATTTTTTTATACTTATGTGTAATTTTATTTTTGTAGCACATCAATTGTATATATGTAATTAAAAATATTTAAATCGATGTTTTAAATTTTAGTCTTGACATTAATTTTCATTACTGTGAAAATTACACGTTCAATAACAAAAAGAAATAACTTTTGACTCTCGATTTTTTTATGTCCAGTGGACTATTTAAAAATTTACGATTGTTGGAACCAAGAATGTGGTTCCTTATGTGTTATATAATTATTTTAATTTCGCCGCTCTTGTATCATTTGGTATCTTTGGACTATCTTGACACTGGATATTTTCTACCTTTCCTGCTAAGCGAGGCAAAACGTGAAGCTGAAATTAGTTATTTCTTTTTAGTATTAAACTTATGTAAATTTTGTTTAATAATAATTATAGTCTCTATTGAAAATCGGTTGTCTTAAATGATAATTCATATCTAAATATGTTATACTTAATGTGTTATATATATATATCGCTTCCCATATTTCTTTCTTCTATGTAATTATTTTAAAAAAAAGTCTTTGAAAACTAAGACATCCATTTATCATGTTTTCACATTCCGTATCTAAGGATTAAACATTTGCCATTTCGCGTACTTAATAATAAGCGCATTTGTTTTTTTTGTTAATTTATACATACTTTTTTTTTTTTTGGTTAAATATTTCTCCATAAACACGTTTGATTCCCTCTTACCAAAGAAATGTTGATTTTGTTAATTTATTCTAATATGACACTCTAAATGATAGTGACGTAACCCAATAAAAAAAATAGGGAAGTTTTTGGTAAAATATAAATAATAGAAATTTGCCTGACTCGCTGGACTGACTTTTTTAGTTAAATCCCTTTCATTTGAGTTAGGTTACTTTCATGAAAGTGCGAAATATTTTTATGTATTACTATAATTTATCTGTGAAAGTTTCATCAAATGTTGTTAACTCAAAACTTGTCTTGTTATCTGTAAGTTGTAAATTAAATATTAAGGTTGATATTTTTGTGGTTCATTGTTTATTTATATAAGCAAATTTTGAACTCATTTTTTCATTTAAATGACATTTCAATAAATTTGAATAGTGAACATTATATGGCTAATTTTGTATAAAATTACGACCATATATGGGCACGATCGATACATTCGAAAATAAAAATTGTATAATCGTATAAATATATATAAAACTTTCTGTTAAAATTTAAACAATGCCTATTGCTTCATGTTGATTTATTTATGTACACGTTTTCTATTCACTGTAAGATAAGAATTTTACATAAGAGTTACAAATGTAGTTTTAGTGTTTTGACATTATTATAGCTCAAAGTGTGTATGGAGGGTTCCGCTAGCAGTCCACCAGGTTGAAAATAAAAGACTTTCTTGTACATTAAGCCTCCAACAGATATCGTTATTACCTATGTGTATGTGACAGTGTTTTATTTTTGTATTTTGATAAAATTTGTGTAAATAATTTTCTTATTTTATTGATATTAAACTCGATTAATCAAGCTGTGTTTGATTAAACAAAATAACCTTGTCTTTTTATTTTTTTAAAACTATTTCTTGGGAGGAACACGGAAATAGAAAATTTTATATGGCAATGCAGTTGTAATACTGAAATAGGCTTAGCAAGCAAAAGTTAGTAAGCTGTTATAGTACTATAAACTAAAAAATATAAGGTAAAATTCGTAATACTATATAATAACGAAAGCCATAATGTTCCCATAACTAATGGCACCAGATGCCCCATTTTGAACGAGACTGTCCCGTTTTTCGCTTGTGTCCCAGTGTACTCAAACAAGCTACCGGGACGTAACAAACAAAAAAAACGAAAGCTTTACAATAGGGGCGCGTTTCCTAAACTGAACCGTATCCTCGAGACTCCGTTCTCAAAAAGTCTCGTGATCATATTTATAAAGTATAAACCAGATGAAAGTACTAGCATGTTCTTCAATAAAACTATTTTGCAAGTGGACATATGGCAGTTAGTAGGTACTCGTCAGGCGCCATGGCTATCGGGACGTAAATGCCTTTAAGCGTAGCATATTACCATTGAATACTTAAAATATGAAAAGTTTAAGTAAAGAAATAAGTTATGTTTTAATAGCGTAAAAAGTTACAAGTAATAATTATGTTATATTTCCTTATAAAAAAAAGATTATTTACAATTGTTGAACGAGTTAAATAGAAATTGTTGTCTATGCCTTTACATCAAGCAACATTATCATTTGACAAGTAAATGTCAATGTCATTGTATTATCTGTAAAATATTCTTTTTCTGTGGTCTTTCTTGTCGACGGGTTAAGAGTGTGAGTTTTGTAAATTTCTATGAAAATAAATCCTATAAAATCTGTGAGAAAAAGTGTATAAAGGAATTATAAAATTTTTAAACAATATATTTGTGATATCTCCTGTGGCGTAGTGTATATATTTTATTGTGGTTACCATTTATATAAAAGATATTACACTTCGGATAGTGCACCAGTTGTACTAATGTACGAATGATCAACAAAAACATTTACTATCTATCTATTCCTTATATAAAAAAATATAGTCAAATAAAAGTTTTCTCATTTAAAACGAATAATACCAACTATGTTAAACAAATAATAAACCACAACAACATTAGTTTAAAGGTTAGTTTTTCTTACAGAAGAACCCAACATGGGTAAAATAATGAAACCGGGGAAGGTGGTGCTGGTCCTCAGCGGGCGGTACGCAGGGCGTAAGGCCATAGTAGTCAAGAACTACGACGAAGGCACATCAGACAAGCCGTACGGCCACGCTTTCGTCGCCGGCATCGACAGGTACCCACGCAAAGTACACAAGCGAATGGGCAAAAACAAAATCCACAAGAGGTCCAAAGTGAAGCCCTTTGTTAAGGTTAGTTTATATTAGTTTTTTTATAGGTTATGTTATTGTCAACTTATTAATCTAAGTGTCTATATAATTTAGTTAGGAATGATTAAGATTGTCAAATATTAAATTTATCATCATCTAGTATTTAAATATATCTTTTCATATATTTTCCAATATATTTCTATATTAACTGGAAAATGACAGTCTGAAAATTGTGCAACTAAATAAGAAGCGCAGTAATCACTGTATCTGTTCCATACAGTTAAAAACATTGAAATTATAGATGCATAAACACTTTAATTGTTAGATGTCAGATTTCCAATAGTTTTTTATAACTTATATCCCTTGTTAGAGAAATTTGGTATAAAGTAGGCTTGCAAGGAATAATATATTAAGATATTCGTAATGTATTCATAAATATGAGAAGCTTCCTGGCCAAATTACTCCAACTGACAACCTTGTGTTCCTTAGCTTGTATTCCTGCACCACAACTGGGAAATAAATATTATATATATAATATTTATTTCCCAGGATAAAATAATGTAGAACATTAGGAGTAGTAGTCAAATATATTTTGCATGTTTAATATAAAGCTTAACTTGATTCTATTTTGAATTTATTAAAAGTAAGTTCAAATCTAAACATTTAGTGCCCGTCAAGCATAAGAGAATGTGATATCTCATAAACTCATCATGGACTTCATATCACATTGTATATAGATGCGGTATGAAGTCAGAGAGAAGACACAGAGTAGATTTTTTGAGAAATTATGTATTTAATTGGAGAACTCAATGCTGAACTTTGTCTACTACAGTCTTATACTTCTTGTTAACTGTTTCAGTCGACAAAGCTTTTAAAAATATTTTTATTATATACATGTAGAATTTTCTTGTTATAAATATTTTTAGTTAATAAAAGATGAATTAATATTATAGGTTAAATTATATTTTAAAAGTGTAACTGCCTGTTGATAGCTCTGCTTGGTGGAACTGTCTTCATTGTTAGTTAATGGTAGCTCTAAAGTCAGGAATTCTGACATTTATATATAATAATGATACAAAAATGTAATATTTGTGATAGTGTTATTTGAATAAGTGTTTTAATTTTGATTACTCATGTATTCATCAATTTTCTTAATAAATCCATGTATATTTCTTTTAGGTTGTAAACTACAATCACCTTATGCCAACACGCTACTCAGTTGACTTCAGCTTTGAGAAATTCAGTGCAAAGGACCTTAAAGATCCCGCAAAACGCAAGAAGCTCCGCTTTAACACCAGAGTGCGTTTTGAAGAGAGATACAAGAGTGGAAAGAACAAATGGTTCTTCCAGAAACTTAGGTTCTAAATACTTTTAAAAATAAACACCTAAAAAAAGCTATGATATCTTTTATTTCTAAATTTTTAAGATAAGGATAACTTGCCTAAAAATCTTTGATGATTTAGTGTGTTAAATGCATATTTATTTAATTATTTAAATTGATTAAAGACATGCATGTATTATAAATAACTAAATAGCATAGCAAATAAATAACTAAAAAATATTATATACTATGTGTGTATAATATTTTTTAAGTTATATATGAAAAGATTACTACAATTTAAGAGATTGTTTTTATTATGTATATTTTTATTACAAAAAAATATTCTGCTAAAAGTAATATTAATTTTAAAACAATCTTAACCAAATAAACATAGATATAGTTACATATAGTGTTTATACATGCTTCAAAACTTTACTTATGGAAATGCAACAATAAAAAATGTGGCATCTTCATTGGGTCTATCTTTGCATGCCTTCAATTGTTAGTTTGAAAAAAGGTCTTAGAGAAAATATTGAAAAGTAAATAATGTTTTTAATTTAATGCCTTCAAAATTGCAGAAGTGGGGAGCGGAGTGAGTTAACAATAGGCTTCCTCCGCCTACTCTGCTATAGGCGGGATACAGAGTGAAGCTTGAAAAAAAATGAATGAAAATTACGAATAACATATCTATGGGGATCAGATAAAATAAGAATATCGAATTTCTTTAATAATTGTTTTATTTTAAATAAATTATTTAAGCAGTCTACCTAGTGCCCTTCAACATGCTCTTGGGCATACATTTGTATAAACGTGAATTGCGGTTAACGAGTTTATAATGTGATATGATATATGTTATATTTTTTGTGAATATTAAATAAATTATTATTTTCCACTTTTTATTACAATTTTAACGAAAAATGAAGATATGGCGATAAATTGCATGATGGTCAGGTCTCTTTTACAGGGGTTGTATTTTATTTATTAAAATTATATAATTTCTTATAATTTTGTATATTATACTCTTTTTTTTATTATTTAAAGCACCTTATATAATAAATATATTATAATTATTAAAGGTGAATTCTACTTGAATGAGTATAAATGTTATATATGTTATATGTTTAATTCATATTTAACTTGCGTTACAAAATTTGTCTACTTATAACGGGATACCAGTCTAGAAAAAAACATTTTCGAAAGCATTATATGATTAAAATTACGAAAATCATTCAATGTATAACAGCCATATACAAATAACTTGCCAATATTATTTAATATAGCAACCCCAAATAAAAATTAAGCATATCCAAGTTAATATCAACATCACGCTGTGGCCATTTTTGAGATTCTTTCGTCTAACTTCTTGATTTCCTTCTGTAAGCTGTCAATATTGTGTGCGAACACTTCTTGAACGCCTTGCAACAGTTCCTTGTTATTTTGTACTCCGCTTGATATAGTGCTTTGTAATGTTTCGAGTTCGGTTAGTGACTTGCCAAAGTTACTTGCTGAAATATAATAGAAAATTACCATATTATATTTAGAGTTATATAAAAATATATTATAATATATATCTATTATATATCCTATCCTATCCTATCCTATATCTTATAAAACAAAGTCGCTTTTCGTGTCTGTCTGAACTTTCTAACTCTTCTTCTAAACCACCCAACGGATTTTTATGCGGTTTTCACCATTAGGTCGAGTATTTCTCAGGGAAGGTTTATATATAGTTTATTATTTGTACATTCTTATTTAAATTAACATAAATAAGATAAATGTGTCTAAAGTCCTACCCGTTGAGACACTTTCGCGCATGCGCTGCTTTAATGGTAAGTACTACATGAAAATAATGTACTGGAGTATTGTTCCTCTTAATAAGATCTACAAAAAAGTCCGCGAGAGCATATTTTTATCTTTTAAGGATAAGGTGTAGTGATCATATTTCTGTCTAAAAATAGTAATTTCAATATATTTTTTATTGTGAGGGATATTTTTCCATAATGGTATTAATCCTTATCCTTTAAAATACTTTATTAATTTTCTACGTTAAACGAAGATAAAATTGGCTTTTTAAATTATTTCGAAATTGTGAATAGTTTTAGAGAAAAACGCATTTAATTGTTGACACATCCCGCCGTTGACTCATCAGCTGTGCCGACTCAAGTTTTACTTATCACTTACTCTCAGCATATAAATAAGTATATTAGTTACGCTGGCCATTTAATGTTGATCAAAACTGTCTTTAACTGTTTTTCATTTTAATAAGTACTTTAGAAGTTGTTACAATATCAAAACATCCTTGCTGCGAAACGCGCCCCGCGACGTTTTGCTTATACAAGCGCGTCATGAGCAATCATCGGTGGTTCAATGGTAGAATGCTCGCCTGCCACGCAGGTGGCCCGGGTAGTTATTAGTAGGTAGGCTTTTGTTTATAATTTCTTCCGTTTAAAAATAGTCATTTAAATATATTTTAATAAGTACTTGAAAAGATTAGTAGCACAGATTTAAAATTACGGTACCTACTAAAAAATCCTTGCTGTGTAAAACAATTGGAAAATCCTTATTGAAACTACGAAAATGCGGGTTGCATTAGGGTTTAATTAATTTTCACATTATCTTAAGTGCTTTGCAAACATACATTATATGAATAATCCAGTAGTAAAAGCGGGCGATGCCGCAAGAAGGTCGCTAGTTTTTATATAAATGCAGTAACGTATACGAAATGCAGTAACGAATGTCGAACAATCGTATATCTGAACTACTACATCCGCCTAAGATGGTTGTCGGTTCAATCAGTTGTTTTGTTGGTCATCAGTTATACGGCAACTCAATGACATTGAGTTGCCGAAAACGGGCAGAAATTGAAGACCAGTGTCTTGACACTTCACTACATAGTTATAGTAAAAAGAGAGTGTGAAGTAAGAGCTCTCTATATCTATAAATATTAATGGATTTAAATTATTTCCAGTTTATTTAACAATTCATTATAATAAACAATACCTTGATTGTGCAGTGCTTCTAACGCCTCCATTCTCTCCAATATTTCGGAATGTGATACACCATCTATTTGAGCCAATAGTTTGTGTAATTCCTTCACCTGTAAGTGACGTCGAAATCATAACTATTACTAGAAAAAATTACCATTGTTAATAATTCTTCATAAATGAACTATTCTCGAAAAATAGATTATCCAACACAAATAGAACTATTCAATATGCATCTGTATTTCCTGACATTAGCGCATTCAATTAAAGACAGCCGAATATAAGTTGATTAATTTATAGTCAATAAATAGAGACCAGTCGTAGCGCGGGGGCACAAACGTGGGACTGGAAACTCGACGATTGCGGGTTCGATTGCCACTCGGTGTAGTGGCCAGGTTGTATAGCAACTTACCTTTGCCTCAACCTCAGGCTCAGCGGGTTTGACAGCTGTCTTCAACGCGTCAACGTTGCTCAGTAGTGACGTGATACGCGCTTCAGCCGCTGCTAAATCAGCAGGACGCAGTAAAGTTGCCTGATTTGCTAGTGATGCCGCTGCACCGCATAGTGTTGCCTGTTGAGAATAAAAAAACTTAGGAACGAAAACGAAAATCCATTTTAATTATTATAAATGAAACAAATCTAAATATTATATGCAAGTGTCAATTTTTTTTATTTTTTGAATTTTAAGTCATTGTTGAACAATTGGTGGAAGGGATTCATTTGTACTTGATTTTTTTTAACTTCAAGCTGTATTGTATTCCGTGCATAGCGTGGTAGGCTGAGTTTATCTAGTTTTAGGACAGTTTAATCCCTATGCAACATAAAATTTTCAAGACATTACATGTTATATGGCAGGACTTAACGCCTCAGGTTGAGAGGGGATTTCTCTTAAAATAAGATATAAGAGTAAGTATCACCTCTCCAGTAGCAGTTTGTAGTCTTCTAAATGCTTCTTCGTCTCTTACACCAGCTGCCTGTTCCAATTTGTGTAATCTGTTAAAAAAAAGAAACATTTATTAAGCACTTCATAATTCACACTATTTAATATACCAGGGTAGGCACAGTGCACCCAGTGTTAAAACACTTCCACACACACAACACATCTTTGGAGACATTGTATGTTGAGTTGCGGAACTCAACACCGCGCTATGTATATGACATTGGGGTTGAAAATAAGTCATTTTATAATTATTGTAATAATTAATCTTATTGAATTTTTCAATCTATCGAGATAGATTCATTAAAACGCTAAAAGTAATATTGTCCACAAAAAGCTACCACTTCTTTAGACTATAGTTCTGCTATGCACAAGTTATTTTCACCACAATGGCCTCATTTCATATTATTAGTCATAGTAGGTACTTTGAAAAGAAATGTCTAAAAAGTAAAAAAAAAAAACAAATTTTTAATACCTGTGCTCCAACTGCGCTATCCGTGTAGTCTGTGCTAGATTTACTTCGGGTTTAAGTTTTAAGTGTGCTGTTACAATTTCACCCTGTTTCTTTTTCCCATTGATACTAAGGTACTCCCTGGAAATATATATTAAATAGACATTATTTTTTGTACTATTAATATTTTTAAAGTGGTATTTGGATTAGAAAAGAAAAATACTTTCCTAGAAAACATAAACATATAATATTTTGCAAGATAGCGCTTGGTGTCGAGGGTCAGAAAACTTATTTAATATTATAATGTATGTAACAAGCATGGGTACAAATTTATTTGTTTTCTAAAAAAGTATTATTTGAAGTATATCAGTATTATGTAATGTTATTAAATTTATTATATATGAGTAAATCTATTATTGTGTTTGCTCAGGTTAATCTCAGAAACTGTTGAACTGATTTTAATGCAGTTTTCACTGTTGTAATTTTGCAAACTTCCTTTAACATTTAGTGTTTGTTATATTGCAATTGGTTCATAAATAAAAACGTTTTGTCAATATAAACAGTTGCCCGCAAAATATGTTGCAATATTGTCTTTAAAATTATAATGCTATTACAAAAGCAGAAGAAACCGCGAGCGGGTTGCTAGTTACAAAAATAAGAATGGTGTAATATTCTAGTTCAATTTACCTCGATAGGAACATGCATAGCTTAATTAGCTAGTTTTTGTACAGTTCCCATTAGACAAGGGTGCTACTCCCATTACATTATATTATTTATCCATTTCTAAATATTTTAAATTTAAACTTACTTCAGTTTCTCTGCTTTAGGATCAATTTGTTCTCCCTCCTCAAGTTTGAGTTCTTCCAAAAGTTTCTTTGTTGTATTAATTTGAGCCGCCAGTTTGGAGTGCTCATCCTAAAATAAATATATAAAATAAAAAATAAATATTTTAGTTATATTATGTGGGCCTAAACATGAGTAGTTTAATAGTATGTCATCATGTCAGGACATGAATAATGGTACTCTTCAGAAGTTTAGAGGCTCATCAAATAGTTAAAAGTCAGAGTATACATAAATTGTTAAAATAATGTTGAAATAAAAATATAAACTATATATAAGTACTTTAAATTCCTTATTATGATATTAGATATTTTCAAGATTTTACCTTTTCACTTTCAGTAGCTTTGTTTTCTTGTTCAGCAACTTGTTCTAATAGTTCCGAAAATTCACATCGGAGTCTATTGTAGCGTTCCAGTGTAGTCTCAGGATCACCTTCAGCAGCTAATTCCCATTCCCCAGCTCTGTGAATATTTTTTATTACAAGATTATTTTTAATTTCAGCATTTACACTTTTCCCACATAGCAGGGTAGCTGGAGGGAGAATGAAGAAACTCAGTTTGCCACGCACTACTAAATTTCAAGATATTGCATGTTGAGTGGCAGATTTCAATGATGCTTGAATCAGTGCACATTTACTACCAGTGAGAAGTCCAAACAATTTAATTATAATAATTTCCCTAAGTAAAGTAAGGAATCAAACCTATAACTATTGCGTTTACAATCAGATACTCTTTGACAATAACTTCATTTTGTCGTTCTAATTTTAAAATATTTAGTTATAATTTAAAACTAGATTAATCGTTGTTCAATGCTGACAAATAACAAAAATAACAATATACCTGTACCCGATTCGAGATTTTCTGCTCAGTCTATCCGAAAAATCAACGTTTCCAGTAAGAAATTTGCCTTTAAATTTATTAAATGAATCTTTAACCGAAAGATGTAGCTGTTCAATTGAATCATTTTCTTCTTCTTCATACGGTTCTGGCTGATCAGCCTCTGGCAAGTCACCGGTTTCGTAAACATCAGGTTGGTCATAGGCCTAAAATAAAAGATTTCGTTACTACTACATAGGATACAAAATCAATAATTTTACGATGAATGTATTGACTACACTTACTATCCCGGGAAGATTTTCATATTTAGGATCTGCCATTATGTATTCAAGTTATATTTAATTTAGAAAGCTTATTATTCAATATTTTGACCCTTTTTAAAAGTAAACCTTTATTTAGTAAAGATGACGTCAGTAAATTTAGCGAGACAGTGACTAAAGCTAAAACTTCAAATTGTCAAAATGACAGCTTACTCCACGTTCACCCCGATTAACGCATTAGCTATAATGTATATTTTTACATAAAATATTAAAAACCATATTTATTTAATAATCACTAAAATAATAAAAAAAATCTGTGCTTTAATATAATTTGTCTGAATTGAAAATACGTTAAATAAATATTTATATTTGCTAACCTATCCTATTGGATACGTACACGTCACTTCTGTTTATGACAAATTTGACTTTGCTCTGTTGAGTCACCGATATTCTCGAAGTAATATTGCGGCATTGTATTTCATTTATCGTCAGAATTGTTTCAAACAGTACGTTATATATATTTAGGGATCGTCTTCTATTTCAACAGTGAATTCTTAAAATCCATCATGAGTCTCCAGTGGACTATCATCGCCACATTTCTGTATTCAGAAATAGCATTCGTGCTGTTTTTGACTTTGCCGATCGCCAGCCCGGCAAGATGGAACAAATTCTTCAAATCGAAGTTTTTAGCTTATATAAGCGGGCAGGCTTCGATATACTTCGCGATCTTGATCGGGGTGCTGATTCTGTGTCTGCTTGATGCAATTCGCGAAATGCAAAAATACTCCAGCATTGAGTCCTCGGATCATCAACATTTGGATGCGGAAATGCAAGGTAACATGCGCTTATTCAGGGCACAAAGGAATTTTTATATCTCTGGAATCGCCTTATTCCTTCTTGTTGTTATTCGCCGTTTGATTCAAATGACTTGTGAGTTAGCTGGGTTATACGCTCAATCTGAAGCCAACTTCCGTCAAGCGCAAAGTGCTTCTGCTGCTGCGAGAACTCTCCTTGAGAAACAAGGTGCAGGGGACGAAGTTGCGAAGAAAGAGGTTGAAGAGTTGAGAGGACAAATTTTGATTCTAGAAAAGGAGTTATCTAAAGAGAAAAAAGATAAGGAAGCCGTTAAATCTCAAGCCGAAAGCTTAAATCGTGAATATGACAGGCTTTCAGAGGAACATAGCAAATTACAAAAGAAAATCACAATTGCTGGCGGTGATAAGAAAGATGATTAAATTTCTATTTTAAAATAATATCTAACATAAAAAACAGCAATGGTAAATATGTCTTTTAAAATTTATGGTAATCATAATTCAATTATCAAACAAACTTTAAACTTTGTTCACTATAATGATGTAATGCTTTGTGATTCAACATAGGCCTTGAATATTTGTTTATCTTGAATCTATTATAATAAGACATTAAGCGCATTAAAAATGTTCTTATATTTATAGTAAAGCTATTTTTATAAATGAATAACATAGAGGTCATTGTGGCCAAGTGGCACATTGTCTGATTGTAAATGTAACTTGTGGGTTTCATGCCCACTCGAGGGAAAGAATTAGTTTTAATTCCTTGCTCTGACAACATGTTGAGGTGTGGCAGAGTGGGTGTTGCTCTGCTATATGTGGAATATAATGTGAAGTTAAAAAAAATATATAGATATGAAGATTACTTTATATTGAATAAAATGATAAAACTTTGTAATTAGTCAATCTGGGAATGAGGAAGTTTTTGAACTTGTATTGTTTTCTATTATTGTAGGAATTTGGTTGAAAATGTTTTACTTAAAAAACCTTATATCCTTATAAAATCTTCTTTATATAATTACTTCAAATTAGTAATTATTATAATAAAAAGTCTGATTATATTATGTTATTAGCTTTTTTTATAGAATGTATTAAAGTTCTTTATTTTAGGTTGGATTGTTGTGTTTTTTTATGAATAAAACCTAAATTTGCTTTTTTTCTTTTGGTGTTTTAAAAACAGTACTCAAGTAAATTGTAGAACACTGCATTTTCACTATTTTTTTATATTTTTCTGTTAATTATTAACTAAGTAAAGAACAATATAAAATATTGCTTAATATTAAAATATATGTTAATTCATTTACTAATGTGTATGTTAATTTTGCATGGTTAGGTTTTTGGTGTGTGGTTGAATTAAAAAACTTTATTTTTACTTAGTTTTTTATTTCTTTCTATTTACTTAATAAAGAACTTAATTCTTCATATACATCATATTTTAATTTGAACTATAATCAACAATGATTCCTATATAGTCTGTTTACAAATAATTAGTACTTATAGCTTACAAAAAAATAACTTTTTTTAAAAAAGTTAATCTGCAATATGTAACTTATTTATTGTTAAAATTGTAATAATATAACAAACCTCTGTATTAGAAACATATAAATATATATAATGTGTATATTTTATAATTACATTACAAATTACAATTCATCTTTAATATTAACTCTATATTTTTCATTTTCAATGAAACCAAGACTGTCCCAGAATGATTTTTGTCCGAAGTCAGCATTGCTCTTCATTTCTATTTTATTAGGACCTGCTATATCTAGGTAGTTTAGTTCAGGTACACCTGGTTTCACTTGTAACCACTCTGGTGCATTTGGTATTCTGGGCACCCTGCAAAACATTTTATATTGAAAACTAAAGTTGCAGCTAATTTAATTATAAATATGCAGCAATAGTTTTTTATTTACGATTGAAATAAAACAAACAAAATGTAAGAAAAGCTAACCAAAATATTATTGCGAAAAGTGCATTTAAATCAGTTGAACTTGAAATTTCTGAGATTAGTGTGCACAAACGCACATACAAGTACAATTTAAAAAAAAAACATTGTTTTTGGTTTTATTTCATTGACAAATGCCAATTTTTTATACAGTTACATTGTTTTTAAATAAAAAAAACTGTTTATCTCCATCGCACACCAAACTGTCAATCAGGTTGATGCAGAGTTTTTGGCTGCGGTGCCAAAACTTTACAACGTTACTGTTTTCTCAAATTCTATGGGATATATCGTCATTTTTATATGAATACAACTCTATATTTAAAGTTTTAATTCGTAGGTAATTTTCAGCAGTTACTAGTGCCATTCGTTTTTGAAGAAATAAACACAAGCTTACCCATTAGTCATATAACTGTGTATCATATCAAGAAGTGCTTCTCTCATGTTGAGATCCTCTGCCCTTGCTCGCGGTTGGTCTTCGTAGCTGAACAGCAGGATTACATCGTCAGCGTGGCTTACACCTACGTTAATAAATAACAAATAAGGTATAATTTTACGATTCCGACTCGACGTTCCGCCACTCAACACGCAGTGCCAGCAAAAAGCAAAAAAAGAAGCAAAAAATGTAGATCGAATAAAAAAAATGCCTATTATAATAAGATAACAGTTACCATAATTTTCTTTATTCTGCGCCATCACATTCGACAAGCTGGTCTGTCCGTTGAACGAGTATCGGTATACGTAGGTCGGCTCGCCTGACTTTTGTGCATGTAGCTGTGCCATCTTGCCTACGTCTGCTACGAAGAGACGGTCGCCGAGAGCCTGAAACAGTTTTATAATTATATAAAAATATTTAGAATTATATGAGTTGTAATTAGGATTCCCACACGAAGTGTCTTAATGGGAACTGAGTATCTTAATACTAGATTCCCAGGTTCCTTCTGCTGTGTGGAATACTGCGTGAATCTGAAAAACATAAATTATAGTGAAATATATTTTACCTGAACCAATTGTGCATATGTGTCTTGACCAACAGGTTTTCCTCTCAAGTAGTGATCTTTGATCTTCTTAGCGACGATCGGTCTCAGTTCTAGAGGCAAGGTGTCATTGTACTCAAAAATGTTACTCGCAAGGTATTCCCATCTGGACTCCAACTCGGGCAGGATTGTTGGATCTTTTTGGTAAACTGTCAAAGAAAACATTTCCATATTTATACGAAATCATCAAAAGGATTATTTAAATACATATATCAATACGATGATTTAGGTGTTAAATTTGTAGTTACACGAAAAAAAAAGTATGTCTATTATTTAATAATCATTTGCGTATAGTTGTTACCACTTATTGGGGTTTGAACCCATAACGATAGTGTGTACCATCAGACAATTCCAAGTCGCCAATAATGGCCTCATTAATTAAATAATCTATATAATAATCGTTGTAAATTATAAATATACAACGTTATTGTAATTTGTCCTTAAGTGTAATTTAATATTTACCTTGTGCATAGAAGACTATTGTTAGAAACATAAAAGATAAGATAACCAACCAAACACACGAGAGATGTTACATGAAATGAATATGCGAGTAAAATGCACTTTACTTTTCTGTATTTATTAGTTATAAAATATTTAATGCATGGGGACCTAGTGTTGAGACACTCCGTTTTTCCGGCCGAATTCTAGGGGCATTGTGAGTTGGGCCGCGGACCTCAAAGCCGGGTTTTGCTTCGACACTAGAGCGAAGAAATGAAAATATTAAATACTTATTTCATTTCCTAGAATGGGACTCGAAGCCAAAAAGTGTCGCGTTAAATCCACTTCGCGCTTGTAAAAACACTCCGTCTGGCCTCGATTGTTGGCTCGACTTTGTTCTTAGTAAGATTTTTTAATTATCTGAACGTAACTTTAGTAAATATAATTAATGTATTAATATTTTAAGAAAATTATGATGAAGATCATATAATAAAGACAACATTATGATAAATTAAAATTATTTTTGGTTTAATTCCTTATAACAAAATAATTGCAGTTACACAGCATCGGGTAAACGCGATAGGTAAATACGAGTACGACTCCAACTCGTGAGAGCGAATACTTTTATTTCGTTTATTTAGAATAATTTTAACGTAGCAGCTTTATAAGCTAGACTAACGATTAAAATCTTAAAATCATAGAATTTACTAATAAAAATATAGTCTTTACCCGCAGCAGGATACAATCCTTCTTCAGATGTCACAGATGTGATGAGAGGTGATCGTTGCATGTCTCCAGCTGCAGTTGCAATATATGGGTACTTGGAGAGGAAAGGTTCCTTAGTGCCTGCAGCTTCTGCGGTTGGTGTGAATATCGTGAACAGGTTTACTCTCCAGTCCTGTAGGTTCAAGAGTATTTTTAAATAGTTTTTAGGGTTGCGTACCTCAAAAGTCTAGTCCATTAATGTGTGAGTATAAGCCCATAATTTGTTAACTTATAAAAGTCACCTTCGCGTTGACCTACAGTCTTGAAATTGGTACGGAACTCTCAGTGGGCAAGTTCAACTCGCACTTGATCAGTTGTGTTATATGATTTTTTTTATTGTTTCAATAGTGTAGATGTTTATGACGTCGTGTGTTACGACTAGCGTTTCGTTTATTGTCTAGTCTTTCGTTTACATTAATTTATAATTATTTTTAATATTTTTTTCCAACCAACAGCGAAAATCTAACAATATAATTTCAGGTCTTTAATAATATAAAATATGTGTATCATTTTACATGATACAAAAGACCTGATTGACCCTGACCACTGACCGATACGTTCTCATCAAGCTACGTAGGAATTCTTCAAAATATTCAATAAATAGCATTCTGTCTTGCCAAACGATAATTCTAACAATCTTTTTGGTGACGGAAATTTGTAAAAATCACC